>CALYLW010000985.1:0-153331 GCA_944989445.1 Ampullaceana balthica
TTGTTTAGCGAGGGGTGTACAGGGAAGAAGGGAAAGCAGGGTTGCGTGGTAGGCGGTGACGGGGTGCGGGAGGGCCGATGGAGGGTCAGGAGGGGGTGGAGGTGGTCCGGTGGGGGTTGGAAGTTTGGGTGAAGGGCGGGCCGAAGGAAGCGTGTACGGACATTGGTGGTGGGTGTGAAAGGATTGGGAGCCGTGGTAGTAGTGTTGATGTGGGGGGGGGCGCGTTTGTAGGGCGGGCATGTGACGAAGCGGGTGCGGGAGGGACCTTTGGGGTACGGGTGGGGGTTGGATGCGAGTGACGCGCTGGGGGGGCGGTGAGAAGGGTAAGTTGGGTGGAGGTTGGGGAGAGGTGTTAGGGGGGCCGCGGGAGGGGAGCGTTTTTGGTTAGTAGGTGGCGCGGGTAGGGACGAAGCCTAATGGGGAGCCCGGGAGGGGGGGGGCAGAGAGGGAGGGGGCGGTGGAGGGGGGGGGGACACTGGTAGGGGTCGGTCGATGCTGAATGGGGGCTGAGGGGGTGGTGGGGCTGCTGGTGGTAGGGGGTGGGCCAGGGGGTTTGGAGGGTCGGGCGGGGGAGCGGGGATGGGGTAGGATTAGAGTTGGAGATGCATGGTGGGGGGAGGGGGCGATGGTCGAGGAGGGCCGGGGGGGGGAGGAGGGGGAGGAGGGATGGGGGTGGTCGTTGCGTGGAACGGGGGTGGGTGTACGCAGGAGGGGGTGCGGGGGCGGAACGTTTGGCGGAGAGATGTGTTCAGGTGTCTAGAGGGGGAGGTCGTCGTTGTCGTGGTCAGGGGTTGGGTGGGGAGACCGTGTGGGGGGGTGGTGGGGATGCGCGGGGGTAAAAAGAGGCAGGGGTCGGTAAGAGTTGGACCGGGGGGAGGCGGGGGGGGTGTTGCGTTATGGCTGTTCGTTGGTAGGCGGATGGCCCAAGGGGGACGGGGGGGGGGCTGAGATGGATAGGGGGGGGGCACGGGGTATTGGTGGGAGGGGGCACCTTGTGTGGGGGGCGGAGGGGGAGGGAGGAGCCAGAGCTTTACAAAGAGGGACGGGGAGGGATTGGGCCAGCCATGAGGCTGCTCGCGGGTTAGGGCGCAGTTTTGGAAGTAAGGTGGGGGCAGGGAGGGGGGGCTATCGATGGGGAAGGGGGGGGCGGGGGCGGCCAGCGGGAAAGTTTGGGAACGTGCCAAGGGGGGGGGAATGACTGGACCGTCTTCGCCCAGGGACGGGAGGGTGCATTTTTGGTGCAGGAGGCGGGACGGGTGTGGGGGGGGTGGGTGCCTGGCGCGCTGGGGGTTCACCCAAGAGGGTTCGGGCAGGGACAGTGCAACCGGCATGGGACGAACCGGCTGGGAACCAGGAGGGAACGGCGCTGGGGGGTAGATTGGTGAGGGGAGTGGGCAGGGGGGTATTCGACGCCGGGGGGAAGAGGGGCGGGGGAACAGGGGACGACGGCGGCGGGTGGAGGGGGGTGGAAGGTGGGTGTGGGGCGGTGGGGTGTGAGTTCTGGTGCGGGGGTGGGGAGGCTGGCTGGGGGGGGGTAGTAGAAAAGTGGTCGGGGCGAGGGGGGGGTGGGGGGGGGGGCGACTGGGTGCGGGGCAGCACGGGGTGGAGAGTGTAGGGAGAAGACTCGTGTGTCTCTTGGTTGGAATGACCGGGTGTTTCGCGAACGGGAGGGGCCGGGTGTGGGGCGCGGGGGCGGACGAGTGAGGTGGTCCGCGAGCGCAGGATGAGGGCGGGAGAAGGCAGGGGCGTTTGGGCGCAGGAGAGGGGTGGGAGGGCTATTGATGGACGTTTTTTGTCGCGCCGAGGGTGGCGTAGTGGGTGGGGTGTTATGTAGTGGTCGGGTGCAGGGTAAGGGGCAGAGGGCGTGGCCCGGCAGCAGCGGCGGGGGGGGGGCAGTGGGAGGGAGGCGGCATGGCGGGAGGGGGGCGGGGAGGGGGGGCTGGTTGCCATAGGTTGGCCATGAAGGGGGGGTGGGGCGGTACGGAAAGCACAGGTCGGGGGACAGCTCGGGCGGGGTACATTGGAGGCGGCGACGGCTCGTGGCGACGGGGGGGGGCCAATGCCGCGTCGTGGGCGCACAAGGTGCGGTAAGGTAGCGCCGGTGGGGACGGTGGTGCGCGAGCGGGGGCGGATGGGGGAGTGTGACTGGCCCTGGGGGAGTCGGGGAACTGGTCCGCTCCAGAGATGTGCGCGGGGATCGGCGCGCCTGACGGATGTCAGGTAGGCCGTGTTGGTTTTGGGGCGGCCGGGACGAGCCCAGTGGGAAATGACCCGGGGGAGGGGGGGGAGGATCGGTGGCCGGTAGCGATGCGGTGGGTTGGCGAGCTGGGGTGCGGGGTCCTGGCGGCGGAGAGGTGGGTAGGCCGTGCAGCGGGGGGTCGGTGGGTGAACCGTGGGGGCTGTGGTTGCACAGTGGGCGAGGGAGGCGCGGGTGGTCGAGGGGGAGAAGCGCGGGTGTGGAGGTGTCGCAATCGTGTGGGCAGGGAGGCGTGGGGAGCGGGCGGGGGGTCTGGGACTTGGGTATGCGGAGGGGGCCAACGGGGAGGGGGCGTGAGAAATGGGCGGTGCTCGCGACTCGCTTAGTGGGAAAAAGGGGGGGCGGCGGGAGGCGTGCGTTGGATGTACGCGGGTGCGACCGGGTTGAGTTTGGCGGATGGAGTCAGTGGCGATTTAAGGGGTGTGCTCGCGGGAGTTAGATAGGTGAGGGTGTGCTGGGGGGGGGGCTGAGCGCGGAGGAAAGGAGGACGCGGTGGGGGGGTGCGAGGTAGGGGGAGGAGGGTTGGCTGGGGGGAGGGTGGCAGGAGTCGGGGCGGATTATGACCCTAGGGATGCCGGGGGGCGGGAGGGTGTAGTGAGGGGTGGTGCCCGATGGGGAGGGCTGATGTGTTCGCAAGGGAGTGGGGGGGGTGCTGCGGGGTCGCTCGGCTGGGGTGGGAGTTCAGGTGGGTAAGAGCGGTGTGCGCGGGGCGGGGGGGTGTGGTGGGGGTGAGGCGGTAAGGTTGCTGGATGCGGGCGAGGGGGTTGCGTGGGGACCACAGTGGGCGTTTTGGGGAGAGGGGACTTGGGTTGAGCGAGAAGAGGATTGGGGAGGGGAGTGAGAGGGTGCTGGTGGGCCGCGAGGGTCAGAAGAATAAGGCGGGCGGAGGGGGTGGGGGTGGGGCAGCTAGGGGGGGGTCCGGGGGGTGGGGGGGTGCGGGATGAGGGGAGGGGAAGAGGGGGTGACACTGAGGCCAGAGAGAGCCGGAGGGAGTGCCGGATGGGGTGGGGGTCCAGGATTGTGGACGGAGGGGCCGTAGATGGGGCGACGGAGAGCCCGGCCCCCGGGGGGTTGCCCGATATGCGGGGGGGGAGGGAGGGGGGGGGAGTGGGCGGGTGTTTTGTGGAAGCGCGGCAGAGCCGGGTGCGAAGTACTGGAGGGGGGTCATGGCGGGGGGTGGAGGGGGGAGGGTGGGGGGAGGTGTGTGTTGAGGGGGGGGACGTGCCGCGAGGGTAGGTTAAAGGGTGGGGGGGGGCATCGGACGGGGAGGGAGGAGGGCGCGGCGGTGTTGGGTGCGGCGGAAGCGATTTGTGGCAATGGGGGGACGCGGCGGAGGAATTGGCGCGGGAATGGATGGGTGAGGGTGTGAGCCAGGGGGCGCGCGGCGCTGGGGGGGTAGAGGACCGGGGGTGTAAATGTTGGAGGGGCCTAGGGTGTGGCTGTGGGGAGAGCAGGGGTGGGGGTTAGCACGGGGGGTGAGATTGGTGGGTGTGGAGAGACGGCCCAGCCGGGCGACTGGGCTGCGGGGGGTGTGTAGGATTGGAGCCGGGGAGGGCCGGGGATGAGAGAGGGGAGAGGGCATGGGTGCACGATGGGGAGGGGCGAAAGGACTGTGGTGAGCAAGGGGTGCTGGGCTATGCGGGGAGCAGGTGGAAGCGGCAAGCCCCCACGTGGTGGGGGAATGGGTGACTTGCCTCATAGGAGACAGGCACGGCAGTTGGGGTGCTGGGGAGCGAGGGGGGCGAGGGCGGGTCTGCTGACGCGGCCTGGGAGGCTGAGAGCGGGTTGGCGGCTGGCGCAGTTGGTGTCTGAAATTTGGGCGGGGGGGTCGGGGGCGGGGGTTTTGCGGGACGGCAGGGTTGGGGGTTGCAAAGGGTGGGTATAGGAAGAGCCGTGCGGGGCTGCCAAAAGTAGCGGGGGGTGTGGGGGGCGCGGGGTGTCCCGTGTTTGGCCGCGGGGCAGGGTGGGGGGTGGGGGTGCGCCGACGTGGGGGACTTGGGACGCGGGGGGGGGCGGACAAGTAGGAGGGTCGGGTGGGCCGGGGTGGGAGTCCGTAACTACCGTGGGGGGGGCGGAGAGATGGGGTGTGTGTGTGCCGGTAACGAGATGGCCGGGGGGGGCGGGTGGGAGTGTGGGCTCGAGAGCTGGGGGTGGGCAGGTTTGCCCCGAGGCGATGTGGCAGCCGCTTGCGCCGGCACCGGAAGCGCGTGGGGTTGAGTGGGGCGCCGGGCGCGGCGGCGCGGACGGAGCGGACCGGATGTAGGCCGTCGCGGCGACGGGGGAGGGAGGACGGCGGTGCGCGGGTTGGTTCGGGGCGGATGAGGGCGCGCGTAGGGGTGTGGCTGGGCGGCGGGGGTTGGTTCGGCCCGCAAGCAAGGCTGGGGAGGTCCGGCAGCCGCCGTGGGAGCGGCCCTGCGCGCTCGCAGTGGGAGTGGGGCGGGTAGGAGGAGCGAAAGACCGGGGACGAGGAGAGGGTGGCTGGGCCTCTCGCGGGGCGTCCCACGGTGGATGCCCATGGGCCACGATGACAGGGGTGGGTGGGGGTGCGCCCGGGGGGGTGGTGATGGGGGTGGTGGGGATTGTGGGTGGGGAGTCTTGATGTATCGCGTGGATGGTTCAAATCCCGAGACGAGTGTGATTTTTGGTGCGCTGCCGGGTGCGGTGGGCAGCGGGCGGGGACGAGGCGGTGTGAAGTGGGGAATTGCAGGTGGCGGCTCCGGGGGGGGGGGGTGGGGGGGAGTGCGGCGGGTGGGTTCGCGGGGTGTGGGCGGAAGTTGGGCGGGGGGGCGTGGGGGGTGGCCGGTGGGTGAGGTGAGGTGGGGTGTCGCGGAGTGTGGAAGCGGGGCCCCTGGCGCTAGACGTTGTTGGGGTTAGGTGAGCGGTGGGGGGCGACGGTTGATTGAGGGAGTGCGGTGGGGGCGGGGCGGGGACTGGATTGGGAGCAACGACACTGCGGTAGCTGGCGGGGGTGAAGGTGGGGTGGGTGAGGGAACCGAGGGAGCGGGGAGGTCAATCCCCCCGATGTGGGGAGGGTGGTGTGGGGGGACGTGGGAGGGTGAGTTTGGGGGGGGGGCAGGCGGGGCGTTGAGGGGGCTGGTGGACAACAGACCAGTTGTCCCGGGCTCAAGCGAGGACTGGGTAGGTGGGGCAGGGGTTGGTTGGCAAGGACTGGGTCAGTGACGCCTGTGAGGGAGCCCCCGGGGGGGAGTTGATGTGAATCATTCGGCGATGATGGATGTTGGGTCGGTTTCGGCGAGAGGGGGGGAGGCGGGGCGGGTGGGCGCTGGCGGTGGCCGCCGGGTGAGGCGGATGGGGAGGTTGGTAGAAGGCGGGGGGTTTTAGGAGGGGGGCGGGAAGGGATTCGGGTGTAGTTGGGTGTGGGGTAGGGGGGGGAAGGTGGTGGGGTTCACGGGGAGGTGAGGAGGTGAGTGAAGCGACTAGTGGACTTCGGTGCATGGTGCACGGCGGTAGGGAGAGGGCGAGGATGTCAGGTGTGCTGAGGATAAGCGGGTGGCGGAGGTTGGTAGTGGGTGGAATGGGGGCTGGGGCGGCCGTGTGTGATGGGTTAGACCGTCGGGGCGGTATTGAGGGAGTGTGGGAAATGGGCTATGTGGGGAATTAGGCGCGAAAGTGGGGTAGAAGATGTAAAGGCGAGGGAGGTGGGGCGGTGGGGGCAGTGGCGGTGATGTAGTGGCACGTGGATGGAAGCGGGCTCGGGGGGGCGTGAGGAGGTATTGCCGGGGGGAGGGGGGGTTTGGTCTGAGGGGTTCTTTGTGAGTGGTGGCGCCGTAGATGGAAGTGGTGATTTTTCGTGCTGGGATGGTGGAGTTTCTTTTGTGGTGCGGTTTGTTTTTTTGATGGCTAGTGGTAAATTTAATTTGGGGTTGTTGTGGCGTGTAGTTGGAAGTACCTGGGGTGGTTGGGTTTAGTGGATAGGTGGGGGGGGTGGGGCTGCACGGGGTAGGGGGGGGGGGGTGAGGGGGGGGTAGGGAGGGGGCGGGGGCGGGGTACTGAGTGCACGGCATGCACATGTCGAGCGGGAGAGATGTGCCTGGGATGAAGGGAGGTGGGGGGTGGGTGGCAGTCGTGGGCGGGGCTTGAAGAGGCGGCCTTCGGGGGGTGGGAGGTTGCGTGAAGGGGGGGCGGGGAGTGATATCTGAGGGGGGGGGCTAGGTATGTGTGTGCAGGGAAGGTTGGGGGTGGGGGGGTGTGTGATTGAGGTGGGTGGGGTGGGGGGGGAGGGGGAGTGCCGTAGCGAGAACAGGGGAAGTTCGGGGGTTGACGGGGGGTGTGGGTGGGGATGAGGGAGCGTGGCGGCGGGGCAGAGTTGGAATGACGTGAGGAGGGGAGGGGGTGAGGAGTGAGTGGGAGGGGGGTAGGAGGGGCAGGGGGGGGGGCCCGGGGTGGGGGGCAGAGAGGGTGTGGAGGGATGGAGGGTGCGTGGTCGGGAAGAAGGGCGGTGTGTGTGAATCGGTGTGTAGAAGGCAGATGCGAGTGAACTCGAGGCCGTTGGGGCGGAGAACGCGGGGGAAGCGTGGGGGTGGAGGGGGGGGAGGGCGGGTTAGAATGGAGATCCGGGGGTTGGGCTTAGGCGGGGACTGATGGCTAAGGAGTGGGGGGGACGGGGGGAGCTTGGGCAGGAAGGTCGCTGGGGTTGTGTGTACAGAAGGGAGTCCGAGTAAGGGTTAGTTGAGCAGGACGCTGGCGTACATCTGTGTGGGGTTGTTGGGAACCGGTGAGGCGTGGGCAGAAGGTGGAGGTAGCGCTGGCCGCGTCAGTGGGATGTCACGGGCAGGCCGTCGGGGGGCGCCTGGGAGGTGGGTAGGTGGCGGTGAGGTGGTCACGGGCGCTGGGGGGAGAGGGGGCGGAGGGGGGGCACGAGGGGGGGGAGAGGGTGGTGTGGCCTGTTCGGGCGAGGAGGGGGCAGGGGGGCCGGAGGGGGGTTGTGAACGATGGTGGTGAGTTGTTGGGATGGGATGAGTATGGGGTGGTAAATTAGGGGGGGTGGGTCGGGTCCGGAGTGGTGGGGTTGTCAAGGGAGGCAGAGGACGGAAACTGTAGGATAGGGATTCGGAAGGCTGTGTGATGTGGAGGGTGGTGGGGGGGGCGAATGTCGGCGGGACCGGCGCCGAGTTGGAGTGTCGGGTGGGTGGGGGTTGGAAGCGGACGGGATGGGGTTGGTCGTCGGGGGGGGGGGCGAAGGGCTCTGGTGGTAGGGAGTAGAGGGGGGGGTGGGCAAGGAGGGGGGCTGGAATCTTGTTAGCCGGTCGTTGCTAATGGTATATGTGGGCCCGGTGGGGGAGTGGGTGGTGGCTGAGCTGATGGGGGGCATGGGTAGAACGGGTGTGAGTAAATGGGTGGGTGGATGCAGATTGTTTGATGGGAGTGGGTAGAGGAGAGGGTGGGGGGAAAAGAATTGGTCGTAGGTTGTGTGGGGTGTGTGGTGGCGGTGGGGGTGTAGTGGGTGTGGTTGGGGTGGGGGGGGTGGTGTAGGGTTAATTTGAGGAGTGGTGGTTAGTTGTTTGGTTTGGGGGAGGATGGGGAGTAGTTGCAGGGGGTTGTGGGGTGGTTCTGGCGCGGGGTGGGGGGGCTGATGCGAGAGGTGAGAACGGGTGAAAAACAGACAATACGCCTTAGGGGGCGTGAGGAGGGGGATTGAGGGTCTGGCGAGAGCGTGTGGAAAAAGGGTGTATTGGTGAATGTGGTGAGGTTGTGGGCGTTAGTGTTCGAAGGGGGGGTGAGAGGTGGGTGGGGGTGCGTTTGAGTGGGAGGGGGTGGAGGTAGGAGGAGGGAGGGGGGAGGGTGAGCCGCGTTTTGGGAGGGCAGTGGGTGGCATGGGTGACGGCGGGTGGGCTTTGGGGCAGGATAGCTGGTGATAAGCGGATGGGCGCGTGATGGTAGGGTTGGGGGATGGGGATGCGGTGATGGGTTGGGCCGGCGGGAGGTGTTGTGGGAGGGGCGGAGGCACGGGGGACGGAGGGGGCAGGGGGAACGAGAGATTAGCTGAAGGGGGGTGGGGAACTGGGGACGGCGCGGGGGGGGGAGTATGATATGAAGAGGGTGTCACGCGGGGCAGGGTTTCGGGGGGTAGGGGAGGTATTTGGTTTCGAAAAGGCAAATGGAGCTAGGCCACGTGGGACGCCGGGGGGGTGAGACAGGGAGGGGCGGGGTGGGGAGCGGGTGGGGGAGTTGATTTGAGGTGGGGGGGTGTAGTGGATGGAGGGTGACGGGTGAGTTAAGTGAATTGTGAGGGGGGGATTGGGTGGGGTAGTGTGGCGACGGTGCGGGTGTGGGCGCGGGGAAGGAATGGGGATGTCCGGACCTTATTGTTCACCATGTTTGTTTTTTGCCCCCCCCGCCCCCCCCCTCCACCCTCCTCTTTTCTTTTTTCTTTACATTCTTTTTAATGAGAAAATCTCACCTCCCTATCTCTCAATTTTTTCGCCGCCCCCCACGACACTATCATTCGTCGCGCCCCCTCTTGTCCATTTCATTTATTTTCCGCGCTCTATTCTATTATGCAATCATATTCACATATTTCCTCTATCCTACTTTACGCATTCCCATGACGCAGTCTATACCCGCCCCCTCTGTCTCGCCGCATACGCGCGTAGACCCCCATGCTTAACCCTTTTCTGTTACCTACCCCTCTCACCGCCCCTTAGAGGTGACACACGTTATAGGCTATTCACCTTTTTTTAGTTAAAGTCCGCTATGTTTACAACAAAGTTATCTAAATACTAGTCTTGTCTTGGTGTTTTGCAACCGTGTGTGCTATATACTAACAACGGAAATGTTAATTTATGATTGCTCAATATATTTAGTTAACCAGTTATACAAGCCAATTTCTCTTTAGATTTTTAAGTTTTGCAATTTGAAATTGAGAAATAAAATTGATTTTAAAAATAAAACATCAAGTGAACATAAAAAAAATGCTAATATGGTATTATTTAAATATTTATTTTGACATTTTAATAGATTTAAACTTAATGTAGCATAATTATCATGGAAATTTATATTATTTTGAATGCATAATTTTTATTATTAAAATTTAAAGTTATGGTTTCAAATTCAAGATATAGGAAAACCTATGTACAATACGTCATATGCTAAAATAATTCAAGAAAATATTGATAGATGCATAGAAAACAATTCGCTAAAAGCCAAATTGTATATAAATCAGATTTCAAAGCGTCTACATTTGCATTAGTATGTTTTTTGCAAAACAAAAAATCCATCAGAAATAATTTATAGTACTATCAAAAGCCAAATTTAAAATAGTCTAAGTTTACAGTATCATTGAATATAATTAAGATGAAAATTTAAACAAAAAACTAAATCCTAAATGTTATTTCATTTTAAAAAAACAGTAACATATTTCTCCGGTGGCAAAGTAATGAACTCGTGCTCAAAATTGTCTAACTCGGACACACACATCCACTATGCTATTCAAAATTTCTTAGCGGAAAGTCGCGCGTCCCATCAGACAGATAGTTGTTGCTTCTGCGAAGCCGTGTAGTTTTAATGTAACACATGTAAACTCTTTTTAATTTATATAAATTATTTACCCAGCAACATCTCAACAGGAAAAAAAAGTTAGGTTAGTTGCTGATGATTGTATGATCTATAGAACAATTAAATCAGAACAAGATAGCAACATTTTACAGAAATACTTAGATTAATTGATAAAATGGGAAACAAACTGGAGCATGTCTTTCCACCCAGAAAAGTGTAAACTGTTAAGAGTAACAAAGAAAAAGGAAACACATAAATTCGAAATATTACATTCATGGAAAAGAACTGACCCAAACTAAAGATGCAAAATACTTAGGAGTCATAATAAATGAGAAACTATCATGGAATCCCCATGTCAATGAAGTTATTAAAAAATCTAAACAAAACCTTAGGCTTTATAAAAAGAAAACTTTAACAAATGTAATAGAGATATAAAACTAAAATGCTACCTCACTTTGGTGAGACCTGTACTAGAATATGCATCTTCTGTATGGGACCCATCCACCAAAGAAAACATTGATAAACTAGAAAAAATTCAAAAAAGAGCTGCCAGATTCATTACTGGAGAATATTCAAAACTGACAAGAATAACACCATTAGTTAAATCATTAAACCTTGAAACACTAGAGGATAGAAGAACCAAGAGCAAAGTAGTAATCATACATAAACCAATTAATTCTAATTTAGAAATACAACACACAGATAACTTAATACAACCCTCAGATAGACATAAGGATAAAAACACCTTTCTTATTCCGTATGCAAGAACAAACACATACAAAATTTTTCGTTCTTCCCGTCCCGAATCTCGGGCAGTGGCATGGGTTGCCTGAAGAATCCTGTAAAAACTAACACTTTATAAACATTTAAATCTCTAATAAAAATGCAAGACTAAACACAAACCATAGATAAAGCTTAGGATGCAAAAATCTTTCTGTTTAGAAGGAGCGTCTGTAACAGATAAGATAAGATAAGACCCACACAAAACTGACATGTTATTGTTAAAATAAAATACTCCTCCCATTCTCCTGCCCTGACTAGGGAGGGGAAACAAAGTTTTAGAAGAAATATTATATTAGCCCGTCCACCACTTGTAGACAGCTGATGCGGCAGAAACGATGGGGAAAGCACTGGCTGCGTAGTCAAGTATTGGTGTAATGAGACTCGCCGAGTTTTTGCTGTTCTTAGCCTCGACATAAGTTTTTTCTAGGTCTTCCATGACCTTCGAAGCACTTTCTTTTGCACTCATTTTCTTGTAATCCTCTTCAAGTTTTCTTATTTCCTCTTCTCTTTTCTTCAAAGCTTGTTCCTGTTCTTTTAGACGTCGTTTTACGTCATCGAGCTCAGCTGACGTTTTCCCAACACTTTCATTGGTTCTAGTGTCATCTAGTTTAGATTTAGCTTGTTGCCACTGTTCTCTCTTTTCTTCAATAGATATAGTTTTTGTTATTTCTTGTTTCTTTGCGTCCAACGCACTCTGATTAGTTTTAAATAATTTTGAAGTATCTTTAAGTTTTTTGTTTGTCTTAGCTCTCCCTTCAGTATCTCTCTGCAGAGCTTGTATATCCTCAGATATTTGTTGCAAACTTTCAATACCTGTGTAATCCTTTTCAGCATTCTTGACCTGGGCAGTTAAAATTCCGATTTTATCAATTACGTTCTGCTTCTCTTGTTCTTGTCCCAACTTTGTAATTAATTCTTGGCGCTTTTTTTCTGCCTTCTCAAAGTTTTCATTAGTGTATCGCTTTCCTTTAGTTGACAGACTGTCAATCATTCTAATTAATTTCTCTTTTTGGGCTGTTTGTTTCTTTAAATCACCTGTACCGTTATCAAACAGAATCACCCTTCTCTGACATTCAGCAATAAACTTCTGGAAGTCATCATTCTTTTGCTTTTTAATCCATTCATCAAAGGAAATATTTTTTTCTTGAATTTCCTTATTCGTCTCAAACAAATCGCCGCTGGTAAATACAAAAATTGAGTGCTTTTTTATAAAATCTTCACCCAACAGTTCTTTTAGATTCTGGATAGTGAAGATATCCTCCTTACCGAATCTTTTCCCAAATCGCACCACGTAAAGAATGGCATGATAACCTTTGGGATTCTCTCCTATGGCAGTGTGTATGGCATTTGAGAATTGTTTGACATCAATTTCTGGATTTAATCTCGTGTCGCCAAGTCCAGGAGTATCTACCACCCTAAGAATACGCCCTTGAAACTCAGAGTAATCAGATTTGGATTGAAAAGTTTTAGACTACACTACAAGAATCTTTGAATGATGCTCTTCCAAGTATAGTGTTTCCTGTGGCACTTTTCCCATCACCTGTCCGACCAATCAGTAGCATATCCAGGGAGTCATCAAGGTTCAGGTGAGTCATGGTTAACGCTGAATGATTAATAAAGAAGTTATTGTATTACTGTTGGATACTCTTTGAATGCATGCTAAAAAAGTAATGCATATATTTTAGGGAAACATAATGAATTTTACAAAAATATCTTTTTTTCTTATTAATTTCCTTTTATATTGAAATTTAAAATTACAAATAAATCATGATCAATTATCAATTTAAATTTAATATTCATTACTAAAAACGTAAAAAGTAATTTTATAAACATAATTAAAAACGTCTTACCAGACTGTATATCGTTTTATGACTTACTATTTGCTATTGGTAGTATGTTTCCTTCTCCGTCATATATCGTTTACATTACACGGCTTGCACCGAAATGCGAATACATTTGTTGATATGGAGATCCAAGTCTTATAAGTGACAAGTGACTTTGACTTTGAAGGCCTTGAATTCTCTTATGTCACAAACGACTGGAGTGCGATCGTTTCAGGAGCGTGGCAGCAATTTTTGATTTAAGCTGCTGAAAGTATTTATATTTTATTTCTTTATAGCACATTACTTAAATTGTCGCCTTAATATAATATGTTTACGCTCATTTACGCAATACACTATTCATATTTAATGTGTGTAAATATTTATTATATTAATTTGTAAATTTAAATTCTAGTTTGTTACATTTCATTTGAAATATATATGCCTTTTTAATTTTTATCAGGCAAAGCAGGTAGCTAGGAATGTGTAATTGTCTCGAACAGAGCTGCTGCTAGTAAAAGAGGTATATGTAGTACAAATGAAACTAAAGCTAACAACATTGATTCAAGTACCATACATATAATGTTGATATATTTTTGTAGGTAAAGAGAACTTGTCTATGTCTTATTGATTTTAAACAATTTTTATCTGTTGTTTTAATGTTTCTGTGAGATTTAAAACCACTCACATTACCATCAATAAAATTGTGTATGCAACTTAAAGTAAATTTAAATGATGTAATTTTAGCTTTACACTAATTCCTAAGTAGTATAATGTAACTGTAAAATACCAAGAGATTATTGCCTTAATTTTGCATTTTCATTTAAAAGTACTTGGTTTCTTGAGTACAGCGAGGAACAGCATCTAGCACTGTAGCTAGCGCTATAAAAAAAACAATAAAAAACATTCATTCATTCAATCATTTATAGAACATTTGCATAGTCTGGCTTTTAACTGATGTCTTAAAAAAGAAGCTCTAAGGATATTCTGTTAAAAAAAGAAAAGAAAATGAATACTATTATCACATAACTTAACATGCTATCTTAACAGCACTCATCATGATTTATTTACCACCAGAATACTACTAAATTTTTAAAGGAAATATCATTTCATCTCTTCGTTGGAACTATCGTGCTATATCTTAGGATCTATCTATTATAAATCTCCTGTATGCGACAATTGTGGTAAATCTTTACGGCATGCCAATTGTGGTATATTTTTCTTTGACAAAAAATAGATTTATCGACTATGCACCTCAAACAATTTATTGGGTTCCTTATAATGGTATCTGGTGCTACTTAACCTTAAAACTTTGGAACATTTATAGCTGCGCCTTTGATGAAACTTCATGGTTAAAAAAAAAGAAATCTTCAGAATTCAGGAGATATTGTATTAATTTTCGTCCATGCCCCCCCCTTTTATTAAACGTCCTCAGTGACCCTGTTTCTTTTAAACATAGAGGTATAGCTTTTATTTTGTATAGTGATTTCATCGATCAACATCGATTAAATAGTTAAACTACATCTCAATAACATCATGAAATATCTTTTGTGTTATACCTCTAAAACCTTTATACAACTTCAATCGTAAGCTGGATAAAAGTTTCTTGGGACCACTTGAATTTTAAAAACCTATTCAGTACTTATATCCTCTCAAGTAATCCGACAATCCTCATCGGCGCTTTCAACTATTGATCACGACTAAAACCAATTGAACTACGGCAACGGATTGGCACAAATATTCACACTGGTTAACCCCACTTTCATCGTAGTTTCAAATAGAATCTTTCAAACCAGAAATCAGTCAGGGCGCTGTTGCATTATAAAAAATTCAATGACTATCTATATAATATAATACATTGTACTACGAGACAAGATCTTCGTAGGTAATGCCGCGTCATGATTCATTTAACATCAAGATTTTCAGAATAAGTGTTTAGCACCTAGATGACACTTTTGGTCCCAGGCCGTTGAATTTATGTTTTTTGAGGCCACTCATGACGTTATGAAATTCATATATGTCCTTGACATTTATGACACAATGTTTCTTTAACATTAGTCTCAAAAATTAAATAGAAACAGTACCTCATTTACTTTACCCATAAATGTATGCGGGTTTTAATTATTAAATTTGTAATAAAAAGTGAAATATTGATATATATATATATATAATTTAAAAAAAATATATATATTAAGATGTATACCCGGCTTCTCCAAGTGCAATTAGTCACGATCAATCTTTTGAAATATTGAAACGTTTTGAGCTTACTTTTAATTTACAAAAAAAAACAAAACAATTTTCATTTATCACAATCACTTGCACCTTTTAAAAACCATTAATATAACTCACGTTAAAAAAGACATTTAGGGCTGTGGCCGCTAATCAAACAATGTATTTTATTTTTTAATTGATTCTGAAACGTCTGTGGGAACGTACTAAACAACTTTCTTAATATCCAAGCTGATTAGATGAATACAATAATATTTATACAGATAACTTGTGAAAAAAATACTTCCAGGGCCCTCCGTGCCCGATTGGTGTACGATGTAAACTTCAAATCAATTATTGATATAAATCTGGATCATAATGGATATATTACTCAAATTCCGTAAATCGAATGGGAATTAAGAATTGAATGTTTTTATTGCATTTTTATTGATGACATGATTCTCATTTCAATTCCCAAATAAAGAACAGCCAAACATGAACGAAAGAAACATGGAACAATGATAAAGATCTAAAACTTCTCTTTTTCATTTTAAATTACGTGAAGCTCACTTTGCTGTGCTTTAAATAAAATCCAATGAAAATGACAGGCATTTATGGACTTTTTAATTTTAGATACACCGTGAAGTATCTTTTTGTAATCCTTTCTCAGAAACATTTAAAAAATAGTATAAATATTTATAGCTGGAGGAGGGCAGACTGTGGTTGGGATGGAACGAAACCTGATTAAGAACATTTTCCATTTAATTTTGTGTACGTGTACTAAATTTCACGTTATTTGGTAGTCTGAATCTTGAGTTATAAGTGAACAGACAAACAGACAACAAATGGGTCTTACGAGTATAGATATATAGAAATATATATATATGGGCTTCGGAAATTAACCATTAATATATCGGTTAATCGTTTAAAAATGTAACGATTTAATATAGTAACGATTACTCGACACATCACTTCACTTACAAACTATTGGAAGTCAAAATGTAAAAAAAAATATTTTTTTTTAATAATGGCCCATAAATAATAACACATTTCCTGGCGATCACATGAACATTTTGGTTTTAAACTAATGACTTACGGGAACGTTCAAAATGTTGATAACGTTTGCATACCATGGTTCTAACACTTCGCCTAATTATCAAACCAAATGAAAAGCGTTTGAAGCTAAAGGAAATAAGGAAGTCTGACTCAGAGACAGAAAATGACGACAGCTTTTCTGGTGAATTACAGCGTTACTAAATGGAGATAGAATTTCCTGAATCCGTTAACCCTCTAAAAAGGTGGACATTTAATGAACACCGATATCCGATAATGTCATTCTGTGCCAAGACCGGTTTGTGCATACCAGTTACGTCAGATCCATGTGAATGATTGTTCAGCTCGGCTGGTCATATTGTCAATTATACCCGCTCATCACTTGAACCAAATAATGTCAACACACATGTCTTTTTGCGTTAAAAGATGACTTATAAAGGAAACAATCCAGTGTTATTTAGATTTTAAACAAGAACGTTACTAATTGTTTACCACGACATCATACATTTTAATTGTCGGCTTTAATCAAAGTAACTATTAATTAATATATATATATATATATATATATATATATATATATATATTTATATATATATATATATATATATGTGTGTGTGTATATATATATAACCGTCCGTCCTCATGGAACGATGGCGTGTACTCCTACTCCTCTGCCCCCCTGCCTTTTCTCCTGGCCCTTCACTCTTCACTCAAAGCTATGAGGGATCCTTCCGCGACTTGAATGCCTTCACGCACTTTTGCCGACAGGAGGTGCGCTCCTCGGGATATGGTCTCCCACGTTTTTGGGTCTATCTGTGCCATTGGCATGTCTTTCTTGTAGACGTCCTTGAAGTGCAAGCAGGGGCGACCTCTTTTTCTCATACCGGTTGCCAGCTCATCGTAAAGCAAGGATCTACGAATGCGCTCCGAGCTCATCCTGCCGCAATGACCTAACAACCGCAGGCGCCTCTCACTCAGAATTGAGCGCATACTCAGCATATGGCTTCTTCTGAGTACCTCGACATTGGTGATCTTGTCCTGCCAATTGATGCGTAGAATCCTACGGAAGCATTGTAAGTGGAAGCTGTTGAGCTGCTTTGTTTGCTTGGTGTAGGTTGTCCAGCAATCACTGCCATAGAGGAGTGTGCTGAGCACGCAGGGCTGGTACACAGTGATTTTCGTCCTATCTGTGAGCTGCGCATTGTTCCACAGTCTTTGATTTAGCCTAGCCATTAATGATGCGGCCTTGCCGATTCTGTTTCCTATTTCCTTATCCAGGGAGAGTGTGCTTGTGATGTTACTGCCAAGGTAGGTGAAGTAGCGTTCCCTCAACAACGACGTCCAAGGTGTTTCCCTCAATGGAGATTGCTGGACGGCGGTCAGTGCCTTGTCTCATAATGTTGGTCTTTTTGAAGCTAATCCTTAAACCAAAATCCTTGCATGCCTCTGAGAACTTATTGACCAACTGTTGGAGTCCTGGCTCTGTATGTGAGGTAAGGGCTGCGTCACCCGCGAAGAACAACTCTCTGGTTAATACATTTTCCATTTTGCTCTTAGCACGGTGCCGGCTGATATTATATAGGTTTCCATCCGTCATGGTATGAATGTTCACAACCTCGGAGCAGACCTCCAAGGCATGTGGCAATAGAATCGAGAAAAAGAAACCAAAGAGTGTTAGAGCCAGTACACAGCCCTGTTTGACTCCGCTACAAACTGGGGAGGGTTCTGAGGTGGCACCATCGAACAGCACTGTGCTGTGCACATTGGTGTGGAAGGACTCGATGATGGAGAGAAGCCGCAGCGGACATCCTCTTGTTTCCAGTATACGCAGCAGACCCTTGTGGCTGACCCGGTCAAATGCCTTCGTTAAATCTATAAAGGCAATGAAGAGGGTTTTCTGTTGCTCCTGACATTTCTCTTGTAGCTGACGGAGTTAGAAAATCATGTCCATGGTTGATCGGCCAGCCCGAAAACCACATTGTGATTCTGGGTAGACATTTTTTGCCAGAATTTTCAGGCATGCAAGGACCACTCTGGCAAAGGCCTTTGCCACAATACTCAGTAAGGAGATACCACGATAGTTATTGCAATTGCTGCTGCTATCACCTTTGTTTTTGTAAAGCGTGACAATTTTGGCGCCGCGCATTTCCTGTGGGATGTGTCCGCGTTTCCAGCAATCGCATATGAGTTCATGCAGAGGATTCAGTAGTGCTGATTTGCCGTACTTAACTACTGCAGGAATGACATCGTTACCTGGAGCCTTCCCATTGCTCAGATGATCGATTGCCTTACTAAGCTCCTCCAATGACGGTTGAGCATCAAGCTGATCTAGAACTGGTAGTTCTTGGATTCTATCTATGGCAGAGTCAGTTACTACATTATGTGTCGCATATAGTTCTAGAGAATGCTTAGTCCAGCGCCGCAACTGCTGGTTTCGTTCTGTAATCATCTCACCTGACTTTGACGTAATTGGAGCAGGCTTTGATATTGTGGGTCCAGTGGCCTTTTTTATGCCTTCGTCCATTTTGTTGATATCTCCTTGATCGGCGGCAGATTGAATGCTTTTACATAGGTCCACCCAATAAGTGTTGGCGCAAAAACGTGCAGTATTCTGGGCTGTGTTTCTGGCATTTCTGTGACATTGTAGTGTGTCAGGTCCTGGGGCAGCTTTATAGGCCAATAGGGCTTTATCTTTTTCTCCGTCAGGGGGAACATTGTGACCAAATGTGTAACGAACCAATACGCATTTTTTCTTTCCTTCTTCCCGAGGACGGCAAGAGGGGTGTTGTATATAGTGGCTTGAAGATGGAGCCATGTCACATCAATTTTTTTTATGTCGCAGCCATGATAGCATCATGAGGATTGGGGATGGCTATCTGCGTGGTATTTTCCTTAAGAGCTGCCTCAAGCCTGGTGTTAAGCTGTTCACTGATCTCAGAGCAGTTGATATGGTGTGTGTTAATGCGAGTTTTACCCTTACTCTTAGAGTGACACAATTTCTTTGGTATTAATTTGACTCTACTTACGACCAGAGAGTGGTCTGTGTCACAGTCGGCACTGTGGTAACTGCGTGTTTTGAGCAGACTGAACAGGTCAGAGCGCATTATGAGAACGAGATCAAGCTGGTGCCAGTGCTTGGAGCGAGGGTGTCTCCAGGACACTTTGTGGATGTTCTTGCATTTGAAGAATGTGTTTGTTACACACAAATTGTGTGTACTGCACAACTCGAGCAGTCGCTGGCCGTTGTCATTCATTTTACCAATGCCGTGTAAGCCAATGGTTGTAGACCAGGCATTGTGATAAGCACCCACTCTAGCGTTGAAGTCACTGAAGAGGTATAACCTCTCATGTGTGGGGATATTTGCTATTGCGGAGTCCAGAGCCTCGTAGAAGTTGTCTTTTAATACTGCCTCAGAGCAGAGAGATGCTGCATAAAGCTGAGGATATGAGCTGCGCCCGATGATGTTAAAAGTTTAATGCCAAGCAGTGACATGTGCCGCAAATTCAGCATATGACATAAGAGAGTTTTTATGGCAAAACCAACACCGTGCTGCCTTGGTCTGTCTGATGGTAGTCCTTGCCAGACAAATGTGTAGTTGGTGTCAACCTCTTGGCCCTTGTCAGCCAGCCGCGTCTCCTGTAGGCATGCAATGTCGATGACGAATAGAGAAAGTTTGCTTTCAATGACCGCAGTCTTCCTTATATCTTCTGTACATGAAGGGTCAGCATTAAAACCAGTGCACATAGTTCTGACATTCCAGCCCTCCAAACGAAGTGCTTGCAACCTCTTTCTTATTTGTTCAAATTTTATATACTTCCGGTCCTCAAAATGACGGAAACTAAATTTCTGTGCCGTCTATGAATTAAAAAGAACAAACAAGCGCTGGAGAAATTTACAATGTACAAATGAAGTACGAGGAAAGTAAGGACATCAAGGAATTGTTCAACGAACTGAAGTCTTTCTATGCTCGACTGGTACTGTATCTTACTTGTACTCGGAATTTTGGAGCTATATTAATTGATATACTAGTCTACTAAAACCGGAATTTTATCATAATGGCGGAAACTAAATTTCTCTGCCTTCTTTAAATAATAGTACATAAGAATGGATAGACTAATGGAGTAAACCCTACAATAAAATCAGGAGTCGGATTCCCTTAGCCAGTTTTATTGCGTACGCGCTAAATCTCTGGCAACTCCTGCGACTCAGATGACACCTTGTTGTATCAGCTAAGCTGTTTCCATGGTATCACCATCTGTGTGGAGAGAGAGGGCTTGCTGCCTGGGCAACAGCTGGTCTTCTTCAAAGCACTGCCTAGGCTATCGTGGCTTCCTTTTTTTCTGTCTCCTCAATTAAAACCTGGAGAGGTCACTCCAGCTTCACTACAAGGCGTAAGCACAACACTTGAAACGACAGTAAGATGATGTTCCACCATGACTCGCCTGCCCCAGTAGGAAATGTGGATCAGAGATATCTAATATATAAATCTCAGTTGGTGTTTGTATCTTTGTATGTTTGTATGTTTCACTTTTTGACTTTCTGTTAGACAATCACGGAAAAACCAAATGACGGACGGGGACCAAAGTTGGCAGGACGGTTCCTTTTACCCTGAAGGTGGTTTTAAGTTAGTTTTTGTAATTGTCCCTTTTGCCCGAATGCCGTAAATTAAATAATCAGAAACATGCAGAGACAAAGAATACAAAATTTAACCTCATTTCTGTATTGAACAAATTTACGCGGACGTTCAAATGCCGTTCAAAGCGAGTTACTTTAGGTGACGTTTTTTTTCCCCCAATACTTTATTTTCAGCGGTGCGCATTTAAAAATATTATAATGTCTAATTACGGTGCGCACATTTTTGTATACGCTTCATAATTTGAGCTGTGTAGTACAAAGAATTGTCATTTTCTTTACTGTTACTTTCTAGATATTAGATAGACACAGTGGCGTAGCTAGGGTCATGTGCGCCCGGGGACATGACACAAAATCGGCGCCCCTTGTCGGACCGAAAGATTCTGGGCCCGAAGAAAAATTTGAAATTTTACGGTTTATATAGTTCATTTTCGAAGCTTCTGGTATTTTAACGAAATAGAATACAGACTAATATTTATCTATACGATTGTAAATAATTTATTTGAAAAGAAATACTCTACTAATCTACAAAAATTGATTCTCCTTGATTTAATTTGATTGTCGCAAACTCGTCAATCACGTTGTCAAAATTAATATTCTCAAGTGTTTCTCTTTTGGTGCTAAGGAGTGCAAGATCACTCGGACTATCTTTTCCAATTGAAGCACGTAAATAAGACAAAATAAGCTTCAGTTTTCTGAAGGACAGCTCACAGCTTTCAGTTGAAACAGCAGTTGTTAGAAGTATTTAAAGTGAAATGCGCTTGACTCAGAAATAAGTCACATCCATATGAAACAATAAAACCAAGAACATCCAAAGGATTTTCCGATAGAAATTCTGTCCGGGTACTGAAAAGCATTTTTCAGTCACTGATTTATGTGCACAATTCATTATCATTGACGCCAGTGTCGCATAAATTAGCAAAATCTAAGCAATTTCAACGAACTGTATCGACTTTTGTCTCAGCAAGTAGAGTTTTGACGTCTAGTAAAAATCCAAATTTGTTTGGATTTTTTAGACGTAAAAAACGTATTGATTTCTCCTGATGGATTCTATCAATTACGCTGTTCATATCACGTGCAATTCTTCTTCTGCAGAAAGTCCTTCATCTCTTGTTAATTCTCCAGGCATCCTCCGATGTCGTCTAATTTGTCTGCCAACCTCGATTCCCAAAGTTGTGCATCTTCCTTTCCATTATCTACCGCAACCTGGCTCAAATTATCTCGAATTTTGACAATTTCTTGCTCAACATACCTCTTGCTCGTTTCTGGACACGATCAATTTTCCCAAGTATGATGTTCCAGAAATTTAACAAAACTAGGAATTTAAAGTTTAATATACCTGCCAGCAAAATTTCCTTTATCACTTCTGGTGTCAGGCGTCATATTTGCATGTTTTGATGATTTTTCCAACAGCTCTACCAGTTCATCTAGTGAAATCTAATCCTTCATAAATTGCTTTAACAGCTTCTGATCGTGCACTCCAACGTGTTTCAGACTCCCTCTTCATTGTGATTGGCACAACTCTTTTTAATTCTTCCCAACGAATTGTTGAACGAGAGAAAACAAAAATGTATACTTTCAACTGTTCCAAAAACGTGATAACAACTGGATCCTGTTTAGCTGAGTGTACTCTTGGTAAGTTTAAGCTGTGGTTGTCACAGCTGATGAACAATGCTCTGTGATTTCTGGCACATATTCGCTGCTGAAGGCCGGATATATGCCCAGTCATTACAGCAGCATTGTAATAACATTGTGACCGATAGTCGGCTAGAGGTATGTTATTAGATTCAAGTTTCTCTACGATAACTCTTTCAATGTTTGCTGCGTCTTTGGAATGTATCTGGATAAAACCTAAAAATGATTCTTTGGTGGTTTCTTTTTTAGTTTGAAAATCCATATCCACAAATCTGATGACTTGAGAAATCTGTCTTAGATCGGGTGTTAAGTCAAGTAGGAAACCGCAGTCTACGCCGTAGTACTTGTTTTTTTCTGATTTCACTCAACAGCTGATTCCTTACAGTCGATAAAAGTAGGTAGATAAATTCATTTTGTATTTCCTGTATAAATAAGATACTGAGCCTGGATTTTCTCGGGAATCTTGTAAGTGCTTTTCTAACAGTGGATCATAATGATCAAGTTTGATCCCATAGATACAGGAAAGAGAGGCGGTGTTTGATGTTTCATATAAAAGGAATCCAACTTGCTTTGACATACCGACACAATCCCTTGAGAGGAGAGACTTCTGTAAGCCAGTGGTTCTCGACCTTTTGAGATTCAATGACCACTTGAAAAATGTGTGTCTTAGCTACGGACCACTACTAAAAATTGTGCTAATGCTTAGCTGGAAAGTTAAATATAATTATACTGTTATCTGTTGCAGACGCTCCTTCTATACAGAAGATTATTGATATATATAAGTAGTATACATGTTAGTTAGTAAAAACTATACTAATATGCTACGTTTTGCGTGCTCCAAAAACAATATTGTAATGGCTTTCTTTTGTAAAGAACATCTGTCATTTATATTAGTCTTACAGTCATCTTATTTAATTCTACTTGCTAACTATAAAAAAAACTTTCAGTCATAAACAGTAGTTTGTATTAAAAAGACTGCTATATTAGTTTATTTAGTACGAACGATGTTTTGTTTTTATTGTAAGCAATGTAGAAAACAACAACAATGCAGAACAGCAACCATAAACTATGGTTCAAATGATCAACAAGCTTTTGAGTTTTTTTCTACAAGAAACTCTCTTACGTCGTCACGTAATTCAAACAGTCTGATAACCAGCGAACTTCAGTATACATCAGTAACTGTTAATGTTCAAGATTCATACTCGAACATAAGAAATCAAAGAGACGATAATTTAATGGACGAGCCTTGATAGAATGTAAAACTATTTAGGCCAGATCAGAAATATATTTTAAGTCTGCGTTAATTCTTTTACTTGTTAATCCTTCTTGATGAATCAAACAATGCGTAAATTTCATGCTTTGCTCGCGGACCACCTGGCACATCTTCACGGACAGCTAGTGGTCCACGGACCACAGGTTGAGAACTACTGCTTTAAGCCACTCCTTTTTCTTGTCTTGGTCATTTTGGTTGCTTTTAGTGTCGTCTCTGTCCGTTCTATTAATAGAATCGCCTTTGTCTCTTACTGCTCCCCTACTCTCTCTCCCAGTTATTTTTTAAATCGCCACTAGCAATCCTACATTGTGGATGTGTCATTTATTTAGGAGTAGAATGGCGCCCCTTAACGCTCAATGGGGGCGCCAAAATCATGCTTTCCAACTGATTTGTAATGAATATATTTTCGGAGCTCCAAAATTCAATCTTGCAAACGTATTTGGGATACATTAGTTTACATCAAAACACAATTAAATAATGAGTTTTAATACTCATTTTGGCGCCCCTTAACATGGCGCCCGGGGACATATGTCCCCCCCTGCCCCCCCCCTCGCTACGCCACTGGATAGACACGTAAACATATTTAATTACAACTTCCACACGATGCATTATATTTAATTGTTTACACGTTTAAATTTAATTGCGAATTTGTTTTAATTATTTTCTGTTCCATAACTCGACTTTTAATAAAAACCTATTTATGTAATAATAATGTCAGTATTTTTTTCAAACTATTTAAATTTAGGCTACCGGAACTATTAACATAAGTAGATTAAACTAAATAAAGTGATCCTGAAAACGCTTTATTATTTTGTATTGCGAATTTGATATGTTATGTTGATTCCTTTGATGATGGATTAACATATGTCATTTTTAAAATCAAATATTGTCATGGTTTGACATGCGTTTTTACCATAAAATTGATTTGTTTTTTTTGTTTGTTTTTTTTTAAATTAGGAATATAGCCTAATTTCTTTATTTATCTTTATTACCTTTATCTCATAGACGCTGTTGCAAATATTGTATTAATTACAATTGTGTTACGATGCAGTGTCGTAAATATATAAGAGCTTTTTTAGAGACGACAGTTGCAGAGATCTTTTGTAAAATTGTCAAAAAATCAGTGGCCTTTTTTTAATGGATACAAACAATGAAACATAAAATTATCAACTGAGCTTTATATATTACATATGAGTTTAAATTATTTTATTTCAATTATTTTCACGATGCATTGTATGAATATTTTACATGCAATGAATAAAATTGGGATTTTTAAAAATTTAATTCATAACTCGATATTTAATTAAAAACCATAGATGTAGCGAGTTTATTTTATGTTGAAAGTGATGGCCTATGTCAAATAAACTTACACTTTAAAACAGTTTACTTAAGCTTTATATACACTATACATTATACACTTTCGATACCAAATTTTTTAACAAAACTTGACTAAATTTAATTAAGTGATCCTGAAAACGCTTAATTAATATGAATTGCGAATTGAATATGTTTTTATGTTCATTCCTTTGTATTCAGAATAGCATAGGCCATTTCTAAATTTGCCTTTTAATCATTTTTAAGATGCACTTATGAACAGACGGTTGAATCTTTTTGTTCATTTTACAGATATAAAATCTGGTGTGTGTGTGTGCATTGAATATAATTTACAAAATATGATGCCTTATCCGAAATAGGGAACCAAAATAAAAAGATTCCTTTTTGAAATTATACACATTGCTTATAAACCGTTAATAAAAATCGTAAAATGTAGAGACATAAAAAATGTTAAATATTATTTCCCTGTGAAAGCTGTCATGAATACGTCAAAAGGAGGAGTTATTTTGGTCCAGTACATTTACTTTATAACAAGACTTTACTTTATGCGGCCAGCTTTCTATATTGTCTAAATATGGTGTGCACATTTTTTTGATATTATTTTAATACGACCGGTTTTATTAAAAAAGTATTTTAGAAAGTACATTTATAATTTTGTTTATTTGCGCTATGAGTCACTTAGCTTTTGCCTTTTAAAGGAATATTGCCACATGTTCTTTATCTCATAGACGTGGTTACAAATATTATATAACTTAAAATTTTGATATGATGCAGTTTCGTAATTATATATTAAATTTTTGAGTGACGAGGGTGGTAGAGCTCTTTCAGAAAACATGTAAGTTGTGTTAATTTTGTACAAGTGGGAATGAAATTGTAAATTTAGTTATTATGGTCGGCAAGAATCATTATTTAATAAATCATATCTTTTAAATAGTAAGGTTTTGTTAAAAGGCACTGCATTAAGTGAAAACAATTCACACGGTAAAATGGCATATCTCTGTTTCTTATAAGATTTTAACTAAATAGATGAATCTGAAATTTAACTTGGCAAATAAAAATTGTAATAACCAGCAACTAATACTTGGATAAATGGTCAGCACACTCCCGCTACGAAGTGCGGGTATTTTTCTAGTTATATATATGTACTAAAAGTGTAATAAAATGAAAGACTAGACATAAACCACCGATAAGCCTTAGACAAGCGTAGGATGCTTAAGTCTACGGTAAATAAGAAGCGCATAGAGTAAAGAGTATTTTGTATATCCATATACATAAGGTTTGTATGTATGCATGAATCCATGTATGCATGCAATATGTATGCATTTATGTATGTACGTTTGCGTATATGTATGTTTTCATATAAGCATGAATACATGTATGAATGTATGAATGTATTTGTGTATGTATCTATGTATGTATGTATGTATGCATGTATGTATGTATGTATGTATGTATGTTTAATATTTCTTTTTATTATATTTGAAAGATACATTTTGCAATACTTAGTATTGTATTGAAAGTAATGATTTTTTTAAAAAAATATTTTTTTTTAAAACTATTTTTTTAAAGAATTTTTTTTTCTCTGCGAATTTCATTTGTTGCTTAACTCTTATCCTTAAAGTATTTTATACCTAATAAAAATAAGATTAACTTGTAGTTGTGATGTTCTTGTGTTCATCTTCATTATGTTTATTATCTCCCAAGGCTTACTTATATTTTAGAATATCTGGCAATATAATATTAAATCATCAAAGTACCATTTAAAGACTTTGTAAAATTTGATAACATATATATATATATATATATATATATATATATATATTTCGTAATTACTTTCTTTTCTTATAGACACAACTTTAAATTGTTTTGTTCTTAATCTCATAATCAGTTTAGACACCTTAGAAAGAGGAGGTATAAATTGCACGCAGAAAAGTTATTGGTGGTCTTGTTTATGGGAGCAAACGTCTAAATTGTATGTAAGAACTCGGAGCTGAACTAACACTTTACGCATCAATACAATAATTATTAAGTTAAAAGTAAGGATTTGTAACGCTATGGTGAAACCTGTGCTGCTATTTGGAGCCGAGACATGGAGAACAACGACCGTAAACCTGACCAGAATCCAGTCTTTCATCATCGATAGTCTAAGAAGGATTCTCGGAATTCACTTGCCGGACAAAATCAGCAACCGGGAACTGTGTCAGCGGACAAAACAGAAGCCCGTTGAGGAAGAAATTCTCCAGAAGCGGTGGAGGTGGATTGGTCATACACTAAGAAAATCTGCCTCTAATACAAGAAGCAAGCCATGAAATGGAACCCATAGTGTAAGCGGAAATGAGGCCGTCTAAGAAACACTTGGTGCCGAGAATTGGAGGAATACATCAAGAGAAGTGGCCATGAATGAAAGATCCTTAAGCTGCTGGCCCAGGATAGAGATGCCTGGAGGTCTCTCGTAGGTGACCTATGCCCTTGGAGGAATCGCAGACGCCGACGATGATCGGTGGACTCCCCTTATGAATGGACAGGTTCAACAACAACAACAATGCCTATACATTTTTCGTGTTTAAAACTGTTATGTGTGTTTAAAATCAAACTCATGAAGAAAAAATAATTACACTCGGGGAAAAAATTCAAAATTCATAGTCGTGATATGGGAACATTTATTCGTGCATGGTGAAGTTATGAAAATAAGGTTCAATAATTAATTGCTCTGCATTTCTGAATGCTCTAAAAAATCATTTAATTTTAAAAAAATATATGTCTACGTAATCTTTTTACTAAATAAAAGTACTGAAACTGTAATCACGTTTATTCCTTACAAAGCATTTGTAATATCTTTATATTTAAATACATTGTTCTGTCTTAATTATTTTTAGTTAAGGTTACGTGGTTGTTAGCATTTTGTTTTTTTATTTGTAGTCATACAAATAGTCTGACACATTTTTCCTGTAGCATATATAAATGAGTGTTGAAGAATATTTAAATAACGAGAAGCCAATTTTCAGTAAATTAATGGATTTTAAATTTGATATTTAGAAAGTAGTAAACGTCTCGACAGAGTTATTTAAGGAATAGCCTATTATATACGAGCAAAACTTCCGGTCCATGGCAATCCGCCGTCGTTTTGGTGGCGTGTTGTCTAAGAGTAACAGTAGTGATTAGCAGGAGTGACCCACTTTAAGATAGAAACATAATACTGGATGATGACAAAGACTCTGCACCAAAAATAACTTGTTTTTTAAATCCGCGTAAATTTATTCAAGTTGTAAATGAGATTTAATTTTTTTCCACTAGTGATTGGCAGTAGGAATCAGTAGTTTGAGGGACCAATCACTATCGCGGTACACGCAGAAAACTGCCTTTTAGTATATAGGATATAGTTAATGAAGCTGTCTCGCCAGAGGCGTCACTAAGGTTTGCGTCACCCAGTGCGGTAATCTCATGGAGTTGCTACCTTATTACTAAACCCATAGACCTCCTCCGAGTCTGCCAGTGCCAAATAACGGGAACATACAGAATTTTACATTTTTGTCACCCTTTGTGATAGTGTCAGCCAGTGCGGTCAGCACCACCAGCATTCCCTTCCCTTAATGACGCCTCTCCTCTGCGTCTCACAACACACTGCATACCCCACAGAGTTTATTTTTAAAAAAATTCTAAATAATATAAGTTAAACAGGTCAGTGGCGTAGCCCAATTTTGTTTCACCACGTGCTGTTCTTAATTGGGTCGCTCAATTTATCTTTACCTTGACTTCAACAGTAGATTTTTAAAAATTCTTAACTGAGTCTACTGTTCTTTGTAGGCCTAAACTCTAGATAGTAAGAAACACCCGAAGTTTGTGTGACTTCAAATAATTTTTTTTACAATTATTATCAGTGTTTATATTTGTTTTTCTACCATAAACAATGTAATAAAATTTTCCTAAATGTTCACAAAGTTTTCTTATAAATTCCAAAACTATCAACGTACCATATTTTCTATTTTTTTCATATCTTATATAATATGTTACAGATGGTCTTTCTACACAGAATGACGACGTTCGACGTTTATTCATGGTTTGTGTTTAGTCATGCATTCTTATTAGAGTTTTAAATGATGATCAAGTTTTGGCTTTCCTGGTTTCTGGAGGCAACCTAATTCACGCCTGAATACCGGACGGGAAGAACGAGAATGTGTATGTGTTGTATATGTTTGTTCTTGCATATGGAATTAGAAAATTGTTTAATCCCTATGTAAGTTTCAGGGTTTTATTAAAATATTTGTGTGATTTATTTAATATCGTTATTTATTCCTACTTTGCTTTTTGTTCTTCACCCAAAAGTGTTTAAAGTTTAACTAATGGTGTTATTTTTGTCAGTTTTGAATTTTCTCCAGTTTAAGAATTTAGCAGCTCTTTTTTTTAAGTTGTTATAGTTTATCTATGTTTTCTTTGAAGGATGGGTCCCATACTGAAGATGCATATTCTAGTACCATACAACAAATTTACATTTAGTAAAGTACAAGAAATTTCACATACCATTATTTAATAGAAACAAATTTCAACAATGCACTTTTCTAAATGTACATTTATTTTATACATGATCAATGTATGTATAGGCAGAGGCGTAATTATGAGGGGTAGTGCGGAGAACACTGAGTGTCATCATCACACAGGATTACACCGAAGTGTAAAATTATGTATGCTTCCTTCACTGGAAGACACTGAGGAGGTTCTTGTGGTAGGTCGTTTTGTTTAAAACAAAAAATGTAAAGCCTTACTAATTGAAATCTATATATATAAGCATTTCAGCCAACGCCTTAATTTGCATAACTACATATTCATAAGCACTTAAATTAAATTTAATTTCAATATTATTAACTATACCATGGAAATTTACTGCATAAGTGTTATTGGATAATCGTAAAGTGTATTTATTAATTGCGTGTAAACTACGTTTACTTGAGAGGACAATCTCACACCAATCTCCTAATTTATTTTAAATATTTACAGAAAGTTTGAATTTAAAAATACATCAGTTAGTCGAGAAAATTATATAAGTAGAGCAACAAGGTAAAACGAATCGAAATTAGGCTACCATCATTTTATGAACTATCTAATACTAAAGTTTAAAAATACTTTGCCTGGTTTTGACGTCGTGTGGTCAAAACTAGCGACGCATAAAATGTAATTAAATATTTTAATTGAGGCAATAATAAAGCAATTTGTTTTTGTTTTGGTTTTTACTCAGATTCGCATATTTAAGAACTATATTTGATATTAAAAAATAAAATTATCAGTTGATCATCTAAAATACATCAACGTATATACACCTATTATTTTTGCATTATTCGCTATAAACATAAGTTAGCAAAAGTATCAGTCAAATTTGTGTTATTTTGTAGACGATTTTATTTTTAAATTTAAAATATAAATTATGTTTCAAATGAAAGCTATATTAATGTTATGTACATGTCGTCCTTATGGCTAAAGAACTGAAGAAAAAAACATATATTCATGTAGCCTTCTTTTCCATGAGTAAGTAAATTTATGATATAAAAAAAACAGGGTATTAGTAGGCCTGACAAGACGTAACACAACAGCGAACGTTTCAGCAAAGAGCCTTCCTCAACGGACAAATAGTACACACATGAAAAGAAAATCACGGAATAATAATAGAAAAAAAACACTTAGCTGCGGTGAAATCCAAGCAGTCCAGCAGTCTCACCCCCATTACTTTACTTTTCCATGAGTAGCATCTACCGATCATGTCAGGGTATGCGATTCCTCCAAGGGCATTGACCACATACGAGAGACCTCCAGGCATCTTTATCCTGGGCCAGCTTCTCCAGGATCTTCCATTCATGGCCAATTCTCTTGATGTCTGCCGCTAATCTTGGCGCCAAGTTTTCTTGGACGGCCTCTTCTCCTCTTATGGGGGTTCCATTTTAGGGCTTGCCTTATTGTATTAGAAGCAGGTTTTTTTAGTGTATGACCAATCCAACTCCACCGCTTCTGAAGAATCTTAAATATAGATTACCAGCAGACAAAGTCACTATAAAACAAAATACTATGTAGTAGATTACAAAACATCTAATTTTACAATAGATTGATTTGGCAAAATAAATAAAAACCCACCAGAACTAATTATAATACTATCACAGCCCTAATTTAATAGTGTCTTTGTAGACCTATCATTAAACATATTTAAGAATGAAATTAAATTAACAAAACGACAACAACAAAATCCTTTAAAAAAAGTAACATATTTTCCGTTGGAAAATTACATCTGTATAACTCGGACACACACATCCACTATACAATGCAACAGTTCTATCCTGAAAATCGCATGCACCGTCGTAGAGATATCTGTTGTAGTTTTAAGGTAACAGTTCTCACTTCTATACAAGATAGAAACACATTTGAAATTTTAACGTTAAAAATTTTTTTCCTTCCCATAGTCCTTCCCCGACTTCAGAAGGAAAACTTAATTTTAGGAGTATTTTTTTTTATTATCCCCTCCACCACGTGTATGCAGCTGCTAAGACAGAACCATAAGAGTTTGCATTGGTTGCATATTACAGCATTAGTTAAATGAGATTCGCCGAATCTCTGCTGTTCTTAACCTCGACATACGTTTTTTCCAAGTCTTCCATGACCTTCGATGCACTTTCCCTTACACTTAATTTCTTGTATTTCTCTTCCAGTTTTCTTACTTCCTCTTCTCTTTTCTTCAGAGCCTGTTCCTGTTCATGTAGACGTCTTATTTTATCTTCGAGTTTAGCTGACTTTATTCCAACACTTTTATTTGATCTAGTGTCATCTAGTTTTAATTTAGCTTGTTGACACTGTTCTTGTTTCTCTTGTATTGATAGAGAGTAATAGTATTACTTTCAATATCTAGTTTCTTGGCCTCCAACGCCTTCTGCATTGTTTTAAATAATTTAAAAGCATCTGTAAGTTTTTTTTTGTTTGTCTTTGCCCTTTATTCGGTCACTCTCTGAAGAGCTTGTATATCCTCAGATATTTCTTGTAAAGTTTCAATCCCTGTGTAATCCATTTCAGCATTTTTGACTTGGGCAGTTAAAATTCCAATTTTATCAATTACATTCTGCTTCTCGTGTTATTGTCCTAAAGTTCCAATTAATTCTTGGCGCTTTTTTTCAGCCTTTTCAAAATTTTCATTTGTTTATCGCTTTCCTTTGGTTGACGGACATTCAATCATTTTAATCATCTTCCCTTTTTGAGCTTTTTGTTTTTTCGAGTCCCTTGTTCTGTTATCAAACAGAATCACCCTTCTTTGACATGCGTCAATAAACTTCAGAAAGTCTTCATCCTTTTGATTCCTAATCCAGTCATCAAAAGAAAGATTTTTGTCTACAATCTCAGGAGTTGTCTCAAAAACGTCCCCGCCAGTAAATAAAAAATGGCGTGTTTCTTTATAAAATCTTCACCGAATACCTTTTTTAGAAGCTGTATAGTGTCGTTATCTTCCTTACATAATCGTTTCCCAAATTACACAACCTATAGAATAGCATGATAACCTCTTGGATTCTCTACTATGGCTGTATTGATGGCATGTAAGAAATACAGGACATCAACTTCTTTGTTTAATTGTGTGTCGCCAAGTCCAGGATTATCTACCACCTAAAGAATACGAACTTGACACTCAGAGTAATCAGATTTTGATTCAAAAGTTTTAGGAACTACGCCACGTGAATCTTCGAATGATGCTATTCCAAGTATTGTGTTTATCGTGGAACTTTTCCCATTACCACTCCGACCAATCAGTAACATATCCAAGGAGTCATCAAGGTCCAGGTGAGTCATGGTTTATTCTGAATGATTAATAACGAAGATTTATTTAACTATTTGATAATCTCGGAAATGCATGTTAAATAATTAATGCACTATTTTAGAAAGATACATATTTAATTACAGATGTGTCTTTCTGATTATACATTTGATTTTAATTTGACATTTTAACAAACATACATGATCTTTATCTGTTTAAAATGCAAATTTTTCTTTTAAAAAAGCAAAAAGTATGAGGAAGATAAACTTAATCAATTCCCCCTTCCAAAGATTGTGGATTTATTTTTCTTGGTAGTAGGTTTCTTATCTCGTAACGTATCGTGTACATCACGCCGTCTGCACTGCGATGTTATAACATTTGTTGATTTGGAGATCCAAGTCTTTTACAGTGACAATCGACCTTGACTATGAAGTGACTGAATACTCTTACGCCCCAAAAGACTGGCGTGTGATCGTTTCAGGGGCGTTTTAGCAATTTTTGTTTTACATTCTAAACATTTTATCTGTTATTTCTTTATGTTATCATTATTTAACTAGTCAAGCTAGAATATTATTGTTTAAAATGGTCTGCGCAATATGCATTACTCTTACGTTATGTGTTCAAATATTTTTAATGTAAACTGGTTAATTTAACTTTTAATTTTTTAACCTTTCTTTTGAAATTGATATGCATGGCGTTTTTTATCTTTAGTTTTTGCAAACCGCAAGTTTATAATTTGTAAATTGTCCTTAAAAGAGGTTTTGCTTGTAAATAACAACATCATTTATGATGTTCAAGGTTTTTCTGGGAAATTTGAAAACTCTCTTAAAACCTTTCTTATAACGTCTTTTAGAATAATAGTATGTATGCTACAATAAATAAATTGAAAATGATGTGATTTTAGATTTACACTAATTCCTAATGATCCGTTAAAATTCCAAACAATTATTGTCTTATTTTCGTCTTTTTATTTTGAAAGTACTGGCTTCCTAGAGTATTTCAACGAACATCGTATACTACACAAGAAAATGACCCTTTGAATTGGTGGCATCAAAATTGTGGACCAGTCTTTCAAAAAGTTTTGTAAGTATCTGAAAAAGAAAGAAATTAAATATTAACGACTTGTTTTATAGTGTTAAAATATTAAAGCACTACAAACATGGTAGTCTATCTTGGATAGTTCATGTTAGCACTGCAGAATAAAGCATTCATTCATTCATACTTTTCAAATAGCATAATATTTTTATTAATGTGGGTTAAACAAATATTTTAATAAATAATAATTTAAAAAATCGGTATTTATCATTACCATCATCAGTCCCGTGACCGTTGCGGTCGTGAGCGCATGGACACATCAACAGATAACGATCTCCACATTTGCCTATTTTGAGTGGCGGCCAATAATTCATGCAATTTCATCCCTGTCCATTTCTTTATGTTGTCCAGCCAGCCTTTCCGTCGTCGACCTCTTCGCCGGACCACTTCTACAGTTCCTTGAAAGATAATTTTTGTCAGGGTGTCATGTCGCAGTACATGACCGAACCATGCCATCTTACGTCACTTAATTGTTGTTATAATGGTTTCTTGATGACCCGCAATAGAGTTAATTCTGTCCCAGACATATTCATTGGTCTTAAAATCGGTATTAAGGGTATTCAATTAAGATAGAATAAAGAAAAAGAGTATGTTTTTTAATTTTAAATAGTGCTTATTATTCCATCTTTTCGCTGGGACCATCATGCTATATCTTTGGATCTGTCTTAAATGGATCTCTTGTAAGCGACAACCATGGATAATATTTGTAGAAAGCCAATTAGGGTATATATTTTCTCTAAACATATTATATTTATTGACTACGTATATCATTTATTATTTATTTTGTGTATTATCGTGGTATCTGATATCATTTAGTCTTTAAACTTGGAACATTTTGAGCTGCGCCTTTGATGAAACTGCTTGGTTTTATAAAAAGAACTATTCACACTTCAACATTCACTACAATCCACTAGATATATTAAAATACGTCATGTGTACGTGTACGCTTGGAACATATGCCCATTATTGATCCGGTTCCTTCCAGAAAATGCATTTTTAAAAATTTGATAACTATGTAGATTTCTGACCTACATACTATTCGAATACACGTAAATCGAACCTACTTTCATTTATATTGGCACGAGTAACAATAACCTTAATCCACATGACTTGACTGTATGAAGTATCCTTCTGTGATATTTAAAATTAATGCCTTAAAAATTGAGCTAAAAAGAAAAGTCTTTTGTGCTCCTGTCGAATTGCGATGTCAAGAATTTGATGCATTCAATAAAGTTAATGAATAATTGACTAATTTTAAATGGGCTCATTTATCATTATATCTAGAATGGCCAGAGGCGTTTGAGAAAAAAACAATGGAGGAATTATATCAAAAACGTTTATAATTCTATCAATAGATTCCCCCCCCCCTTTTTTTAAAGAAAAAGGATATTCCGTGTTGTTTTGACTTAAAATACCTACACATAATCCTATTCAGATCATTTTTAGACACTTGTCATGCTTGTAAATCTCACCAGTAGCATTTTCGGTGGAGGGGGGGGGGTGGGCGAAAAGGGGGCTAACGACGCCCCCCTAAATCCCCAAGTCATGTGAGCAGGACCTAGAGTATGGGGGTTGGGGTAGGGGGGTAACGCACACATAAACTTGTATATTTTGGGGTAACAGGCAAAAATGTTTGCCGAATCCTGCCATGAAAGAACCAAACGGAGCTGTGGTTACATCACAAATGCTTTGATGTCAACATCAAACGACGCAATTTCATACGTTATCTTGTGGGTTCTCAAACTTAAGGATTATAATTAGATTTAATACTCGCGTCTTGATAGCTTACGCCAACCAGTGTCTGATGGCCTACCGACTGGCACATTCAGAAAAAATAAAAAATTTAAAAAGTGATTATATAAATTGTAAGCGACCAAATATTTCAGTTGAAGTTTTATTTAAAGTTCGCCTTTTGATGTGACGTCACATTTCTTCAACCCCCCTCCCCCCTCGTCACGCATCTTCACAAAAGTGTGACCCCCCTCCACCCCTAGGTGCGTGACGTCATTTATGGACGGCCTCTTAGATTTAATACTCGTGTCTTGATAGCTTACGCCAACCAGTGTCTGATGGCCTACCGACTGGCACATTGAGAAAATTTAAAAAAAAAGTGATTATATAAATTGTAAGCGACCAAATATTTCAGTTGAAGTTTTATTTAAAGTTACCCTTTTGATGTGACGTCACATTTCTTCAACCCCCCTCGTCACGCATCTTCACAAAAGTGTGACCCCCCTCCACCCCTAGGTGCGTGACGTCATTTGTGGACGCCCTCTAATATTAATTAAAGGCAAATTTACTCAACGTTTTCAGCAAATTATTTCTGAATGTCAATATAACAACTTTAGCTTTCTTGAATCTAACACTACGCCCTATAATTTCCGGTATGGCTAAAAGTAAACATGTAACCAAAGCATATTATTTTCGGCGCTATTCTCACGAATGACCAATTTTTGTTTTTTGTTTTGAAAACAAAGTATTCGCAAAGATAAAGAAACTTTGATTGGGGGAAAAAAACGAAACGCTTACAGAATTTGCTTTAACCATGTAAAATAACTACCTTTTATATATCCTAAACTCTTCCTCAAAGATAACATTTAAAAAATACGATCAAGGCACATTGTTTAAGCCAATTCCTTATTCTATTATAATATACTTCAATGTCTCGATGATTCAGTTCAGAGGATTCCTTAATCAATTTATAAACATCTAAGCTGCTGCTAAGTTCATACTCAATTGCTAATATAGCGAGGTCTGACCATCTGTTCAGGATGTTGTTGTTTTCTAATAGTTATTCATAAGTTTTAGTTTTGAGAAACTACATTACAGAATGCAACACTTATTGGAAGCAATGCTCATGTATGGAGCATAATTCATTTTTGTTATGCATTTCAAAACGTCCTAAGGCACTAAATCTTTTTCCAATAGAGAACACACCACTGATATTTCATCTCAAGGTTCCCTGCTATTTATATCCGATGATTCTCCATTACTTAAAATGGTTTCTAAATCTTTGCAATTTTCCAAAATTATAGAAGAACTGACATCTTGTTGTTCATATATATTATATAGAAAACAGAAGTAACTCATGCGATGTTGCATGCAGATTAAGAAATATTTTTTTCTAAAAATTTGATTGCTGTGTCAACAAGGTGGCTATTACATACTGATGTCTATATACTAGACAACAACACACGTATTGACTCTGTTGGCAAGGTTACAAGTTACGGGATATAATTGAGCTTCCAAACTACTTACAAACGTTATCTTTCTATCATATACATCTAATTGGCTCAGCCCCCAGTAATAAATACAAATATCAATCTAGAAAGAAGTTACGAAATTTAACGACCCATAAATAAACACACATAACATAAATTATTTAATACATACAATACATATATATATAAATATAAAATGGAGAATAAAATATGACTATGTTGACAATAATATTCAGGTACAAAATATATAAATAAAAGTACGTTGTGTTCTCAACTTAACTTCTTAATTTCACAACTAATAAAGATGCCCAGGTACTTTTTCCTTTTCGGAAACCTGGCTCCGCCTCCAAAATGCCTATGCGAGACTGACCACCTGTCCGTCTCTCTCGAACGCTTACTCTAGTGGGCGTTCCCAGCCTTCACAGTCGTTCCCCCTGTTACGTCTTTGGCATTGGTTCTCACTTCGTCACGGCTCAGTGTCGTCTTGCTCACTTTTTCAACTAGCACGTCTAGTGATCAACTCTGCTCTACCATCTACGTTATACTTGGCTATACTAGACCTACATTACTTACTAACGTTAATTTCGTCACTGTAAGAACGCTACCATACTTTACTTCTTCACTGTAGGTACCCGTTGGCAGGCCTATCGACTGCAAGTCATACTTTTTTTTTCGTTGTAAGTTGGGTTGGGTCAAGTCACATTTAGGTCATCAGCAAGGTTATAGTTGGCTTCTGGCTCGATGTAACTCCTCAATTTAGTTCAGTTTTTGTCCTTAATAAACAAATAATATAATAACATTAATTATTGGATTTTTCCAATGTAAAGTAATCGGAATCGGTACCCATTAAAACACTAAGGAGTAGGTACCAGATTGGCAAATCATTTGATCATTAGCTGTGGTATATATAACAGAGCATATAGATGGGAGGCATAAGGAATTTTTAGACTTACAAAAGTTGTTGCAGATGACATTGGTTTCGAAATTCAACCTCCACGACAAGCTGGAAGACAAATGAACAACAAAACCCAAAAGTTGATTTGTCTGAGGATTATTCTAGAATAAATCTTTTTATAACTTACCTTGCTTCTATTATATCATCGTTGTAAACATTTTATTAAGTATTTTGTTCTAAATTTTTGACAATTTTAATGGTTATTAAATAATTACACTTAGAGGCCGAACTAAATGACGTCAAGTACCTAGGGGGAGGGGCGTTCACTCATTTGTGACGAAAGGGGCGATGTGTTGACGTACAAGGCCGGCCTTAGTCATTGAGGGGCTGTGGATTGAGTGGGGCCCAGTCTGGGTAGGGAAAATGAATTAATAAGGATGATAAGAGAAAATTAAGATAGGCGGGACCTATAAAAGTATAAGACCCATTGCGGTTGAATAGGTCTGCAGTGGAATAAAAAAGGCCCTGGTCATTGGTGACGTCATATCAAAACACTCAACTTTAAATAAAGTCCGACGAGGTGGCCTTACACGTGTTACGACACAAGAGTGAAGCCTAACTTACTGAAATGACAAAATGTCACTTGAAACATGCTCATTTTCAAATAGGAAAATCGCCTTTTAAGTGGGGGGGGGCAAAGCTTTATAACGTCATATGTGAGGAGGAGGGCTAACTTTTCGTGGCGACGTGTGACGAGGAGGGGGCGTTGGGAAATCAGCCTAAATTGCTAGACGTCATTTAAAGATACCCCCTACAGTTGTTGAAATTTGATTTTCTCCCCGCTTTCTTCCCATCGGTGTTTTTTTAAATAAACGAACGTTGCTTTGAAGACTGGTGTGGAATTAGGGAGAGAAAGGGATGAGTGAACGATCAGCGCTGACACTCGTGAGATAAATATTTGGCATGAACTAGTGCAGTGGTCCCCAGACTTTATATCGCCATGGACCCCTTTCCGACAATCGGCATGTTTAAATTATAAACAAAATATACCTAAATGTTAAAAAATACAACTTCTGAAATATAAACAAATATTAAAATACAGTTATGCCAAAACATAAAAAAAGGAAAAAAAATATAATAAAGTAATTTAATATTTTAACCATCTACGTGTTCCTTTGCAAATATACGGTAACTATCTAAGGGTAATACGAGATTATGAAAAAAAGCGTGTTGTTTATGTCCAGCGTTATTTTGATTTCAGTGTTTCACACAATAAAAAAAAGATGTTTGAATTGACTATAGAAATGTAAGTGATATGGTTGCAATCTCAGGAAATTTCGCCATGGCTTTAATCAAGAAGTCTGGCAGAGTTGTCTCGAAAATTGTTTTAAGGCTGCCGTCATCCAGTGGGTGAACTTCTTGCACATGCATGTATGCTAGATTCGTTAGTTGACAAAAGGGTCGCGGATCCATTCCTCACCAGCTCATGGTTCTTTAGTTGTTTGAAAGTAGCGCACATACGCTTAGGCAAGTGAACGTTCACCAACTGTGATGCTAGTGATCGTGCACCAACTGGGAGAATGAATGCTCAAGCTCAATCTCGTCAAAAATCCCAGCTGTTTGAAATCGCACAATTTCGAGAGAGATGCATCGACATCTTTCTGTCTCGCGAGACGATAGAGCATAACCGTTGGTTTGGGTTGCATTTGCTCATGTGGATGTACAGTCCTATCCTTGAGTGACAGTCTTTACAACCGCTTTTGCACACGAGTTCAGGGCTTCCCAATGTTTTGTCCTTTCTCCTGGCCTCCTCGATACTTCGTTCCTCGGCTACTATGATTCCCTCTTTTACAACTGTGCGCCAGGCTTTTATCAATCTGAAACAGGTCTGGAGATCTACACACATCTCTGTCACAACAAAAGTAAGGACATTTAACACCAACGCTAAAATGGTCCTACTTTATGGATCCGAAACATGGCGAACGACAGAGACAACACAAAATAGACTCCAGACTTTGTTAACAGATGCCTTTGAAATATTCTGAAAATAAAATGGTTCGACAAGGTCAAAAACTCCAATCTGTGGGAGAGGTGTGGACAAAGAACAGTAGAACAACAAATCATGGAAATAAAGTGGAGATGGATTGGGCACACCCTTAGGAAAGATAACAGCAGGGCTAGGCAGATCTTAGATTGGAACCCCCACGGCAAACGACAACGAGGAAGACCCAAGCGTACATGGAGACGGAGCATGTTAGACGAGGCTGGAGGAACTTGGAAGAGCTGGGAGGATTTGAAATAACTGACAAAGGACGTGTAGAGTGGTAAGCTTTGACAGATGCCCTATGTTCCACAAGCAACTCAAAGGACAAATGATGATGATGATACGTGTAACTTGAAACTGCTTTGAATAAATGTAAGGAGGTAATGAGAGCATAAAATAAAGAAGAGAAGATTTAGAAAAATTGAAGTAAAATTCCAGGGGCTCTGTTTTATATTTGTATATGGAACGGGGGTGGTATACCTAAAACGTTTGGGAACCACTCGTAGGAGAAAACGTGTATTAAAAAAAAGCCACAAGATGTAAGGTCGTTTTGGACAATCCACCCTCCCTACACTAGTTACGTCAGAAAAAGTTAGCTTCTCCACCCCCCCCCCATAAAAGCCGTATTGCCTTTTTGAAAATGAGCCTGTTTCAAATATTTAAAAAAAAATTGTTGGCATTTAAGCATATATTTAGTGAATGCGCATGTGTCAAAACAATGTCTCGTCATTTTAGTGTATGGCTGCAGTCTAATATCGTACGAGAAAAAATGTATCAAAAAAGAGGAAAAGGAAAGGTGAAAATATTAGTTAAAGTGTTTAGCATTTTAATGTTACGTGTTACGTCACAGTTCTTAACGCTCCCCCCCCCCGGTCAAACATCGAACCGAAACAAGTCTGTGACTCCTCTCCCCTCAACCTAGGTGCGTGGCGTCATTTGTGGACAGTCACTAATGTTATGTAATATTCGGATAAATAAAACTATGTGTGCGAAAAGTCATGCCATGCATTATCGTCAAATATTATTAACCGACAAGTACCAAAAAATGTTTTTGATTTTTAGTTTTCTTAAAATTTTTACTTTTTAACAAATTATTGTTTTATTTTTATTACTATTTGTCTTTGTGCTTTTTATTATTTTTTAAAATTATTATTATTATATTTTTTTGGTTGTTTTCGAGTGGAATTACGTTTTTGCATAAACTTTGCATTGATATATTACCTTGTTCCAGGATATGTCAATGTAAAACATATCACAAAAATAAACCTCCGCAGATTTATTTAAAAATTTAAATAAATAAATGATTATCTTTTTAATTTTAATTTTATGATAAATACTTTTTATTTTAAATTATTTATCCAGGCGAGTGCCGCCTTCGCAACTCAGCTGGATGAACCGAAATATCAAATTGTGCAACACAAACAAATTATAACTTTTAAGAAACCCTTGAATATCTTTCGCGTCTCAATAGCTGCCCTAGCGCTTTAGCATCATGCGTCACTAGTGACAAAATCTATCAATAAAACATGTTACCATTTTTTAAGCTCTTTGACAGATCAAAGTGGACAAAGGTGACGGATTTTCATAAAGCTGATCGTATAGAATTTGTGAATATGTGGTCAGATGTTGGAATTCAACAGCAGATTAAACTAGATTTTAAAAAAAAGCAGCTTCTGTTCTCCCTCTCAGTGGTGACTATCATCTACCATTAATGCTTAGCCATCCATTGGGCCATGGAAGCCTTGTATTTTTTTATCAAATGGGCCAATAAAATGATATTGTAATCAGAGCCGTCAAAATCCCGTTTAAATTTTTATTGTTAAAATAACAATAATTTAATTAATAAGTATATATATGAATGTGTATGTATGTATGTGTACATATATAATGTATATATTATAACTATACATATATATATATATATATATATATATATATATATACATATATATATATATATATATATATATATATATAGAGAGAGAGAGAGAGAGAGAGAGAGAGAGAGAGAGAGAGAGAGAAAGAGAGAGAGAGAGAGAGAGATTTATTAAATGAAAAAAAATTAACAAAATAAATTTTAAAATAAAATAAAATATAATAATGTGAATACTATACATATAGGCTTTTCTAAGTCTATTTGGAGATCTGAATTATATAATCTGAATCTTTGATTTCAATAAAGTGTTAAGTTTTAGTTTAATTTATTTTTAGGGGTGGGTGTGTTGCTGTTTTAGACGGACTTTACTGGCAAGATTCTGAACTATTAAAAAAAAATCTCTAAAAATTATTTGTGTATTATAATCTTAGAAATGCTAAAACCTAAGGTTTTTGTCGCTCCATGAAACGTTTAGTGTTGTGAAAAAAAGGTTTGAGGACCAGTGGAAGGATAAAGCTGTTATGCAAAGAGGCCGTTTGGGTTGAGATCATAGCATTTGTGTTCTGAAGTCTTGCATCAGTTAAAGTCACGGTGCAGTTAAGATTATTGGAAGATAAGTTTTAATCCATCCTCGTGGTTTTGGGATAAGCTCAGTCTTATGACAATCTCCTGAAGTTATTTCAAAACGTTTCTATTTCAAATCTCCGAGTTTAAAACGCGAACCCCACACTAAGCTTCATTGATGAAAATCCTCAGGACGTGCGTAGACGACTCGGGAAGATTTCGATCGATGTTGTTGTGGCTTTAAAAGAGATAGGATTAGGAAACACACATTTTTTCGACACAGTCTTAGGCTCGAATCAATAAGATAAACTTAAGTAACGTTTTTTTCCTTTTTTTTCTAATAATGCTGATGTTTGGTTTTCAAGCATATGTTGGAATAGTATATTTCTAAATATAGAGATACATGTTCTATGTATTACGTGATTCCTTGCATCATGCTTAACTTAATATTATGAAAAGATAATATAAGTTGAGATTAGATTAGAGGGGATGTTATAGGATAATACATGATAAAATGCGATTAGATGATATAGGATAACATAAGGCATGAAAAAATCTGGATGAGGTCAGAAATAACATAATTGGATATGATCATATAAAATAGTATTAGACAGCATAAGTGTAATAAAATGTTATACGATATGATAACAAGAGATTAGTATATTTGAAATTTATTTATTTTTAAGTATCGAACAAGGCATTCTTAAAAACATAACATATTTAATTAACCATAACACATTTTAAAATTAGGCAACAAAAATCAAAGACAAATCATACATAGCTTAAAGTGTGAGAATAGAATGACCAAGTTTAGAGTAAACAAGTTTATCGTGACCAATTTTAGCGTAGAAAAGATAAAGTTAACATAACCAAGTTAAGAATGACAAGGTTAAGCACAGCCAATTTTAAAGCGCCAGATTTTCAGTGGCCAAGTCTAAAGTGATCAAGTTTAGCAATGGCCTCATAGCACATATATTCTTATATATAATAAAAAAATATTATTATTATATGTACGTTCGTAACGCTAGATTTTAAAAAGTGCACCGCTTAAAAAAAAGCGCTGAAAATTTTTTTTTAAATCTTTTTTCAAACGTCCACATAAAATTGTTCAATATGAAAAAGAGATTTAATTTTTCTCTCTTGGTCTCTACATTTTCTGATTATTTAATATTCGGCTTTCAGGCACAAGAGGCCATTACAAAAACTGAAATATATCCATTTTGAAAACTTCCGTCATTTTTGACGGGTAATACACTAGTATATATGTATTAAACAATGTAATTTGCAATGTCACGTAATGTCTGTCCGTGATGCTACTAATTTTAGAAAGCAGCGCACAATATATTTGCACCAATGCATCAAAATGTGTGCAAATTAAAGATGCGCTTTAAAAAAATATTGTATGACGTCATTGTTTTAGCTCATATTTTAACTTTGGAAAAGGAAACAATGTAAAAAGAGGATTTGATGATAGTTAGTTATAAAATCAAAAAAAAACAAAGGGGGTGCCGTAGGAGCCCTACAACCCCTATTATAAAATACTCTGCGTACATTTCAGAAAGTTTAATATTTCGTATTTATAAAACAAGGACAAGTTAGTTGGGCTTTTGAAAAAGGTGGGCGACTAAGACCTTCCACATGTCACGCAGATGTAAAAACCTATACACTACGAAATACATGTACTCTGTGAAGGAACCGCGAAAGTGAACGCAAAAGGCATTGATGGTCTCAAGACCTGCCACACCCCTCCACTACCTTCGCTTGCCAACCGTTAACTGTGATTATTTGACCCCAGCGGGGGTCATCGTCATGCTCATTTGCACATACTAGCTTTGGTGAAATATATATATATATTCTAGAAAATCCTACATTTTAAATTTTCAAGATTTCCGTTAATATGTTTGATCTTTTATATTGCGCAAGTTTTAAAGTTTTACCTTAAATATTTAAAACTTAAAGTCTTACCAAATTGGTCTAGGAATTATATTTTGTGTAGAAAAACTCACGAGTAGAGTGGGTCCCCTCTAGGACACCTCTTAAAAATGAATTGAATAATGGTTAACACTTTTTTAATAGAATATATTTTATGATTTAGAAGGGGATCCCATGATACAACGGGATCGTACTGGGTGGGGTACGAAATGGGATCAATAAAACAGGCCAGGTTGAAGCCAGGAATATTAGCTAGTTTATCTAAAATCCAGCATAGAAAATCGATTGTTATAGAAATAAAATGTATGCATATTTACGATTTTGACCCCGGACTGTTTCATTATATTTTTGTTTTCGTTGTCAGTTCGGTTTGGTCAAGTCACAGTTCAGTCACCAGCACTGCTCTAGCTGGCTTCTCGCTAGATTAAAATCTTAAATGTATTCAAATTTTAATCCTTGAGACACAAATAATGTAATAGGATTAATTATTGGCTTTGTACAATGTAAAATAATCGGTAATCATTAAATACTAACGTGTGTGTATAAGATAGGCAAATAATTTAATCTTTTGCTGTGGTATATATAATAGAGCATAAAGATGGGATTGGCAATCTTTAGACTGAAACTTCAACAATGTTTACACCATTTTGTTTAGTTTTTTTGGCTGCTGTTGGTGCTCTGCAAACTTCAGGTTCGTATAATTTTAAACTAGTTAATAATTGGAAGAAAAAGCAAATGCCTACTTAATTCATATTACATAGCATGCAGAAGCATGCTTTATATGTAATAATATATTTTATTTTCTAACAATTCCAATACTAAATTTATCGAAAGGATTTCTGTAAAGGGCAGTTACTTTCACCAACATATAACGAACAATGCATGATTTCAATTTTATTGATAAAGACATAGCTATATATAAAAATAGTCCCGCATCACAACTGACCACATAAATATTTGTTATCATGTATAAAAATTAAACTCATTAAAAGCATATATTATAGCAAAGCAACTGCAAAAAGAGATTAAGTCAACAAAAACTTCTTTTAATGAATATTAAAAAACATCTCACTTATATATAGAATAAAACTTTGGCTACTTCGTGTTTAAATTTAATCTCATTTTGATTGTATTAATATAGAAACAATTGATTGTTTAGGTTGTTGAATTTGAATGTATACATTGTATGTGCTGCTCTTTGTACTTAAATTGAATATGATTCTTAAATAATGACATGTTTCATTCATAACTTTCAGATCTTAAATACAACTTCTTTTTTTAAGAATATTATATTCAAGTATAGTTTTCTATTTTCTGAGGTTCACTATAATCGCAAGTAATATCTCTTTAAGCCTACAAATATATTAGAATTTATTCCATTTATATTTTGTTATATCACAGCAACATTTCAAGAGCACTTAGTTCAGTTAAACTCTTACCTGCAAAATAACTAAGTGAATAAAACAGTGTTGGTAGAACGTTAAAATACGTATGCATTTTTTTTCTGAATATATCATTGATGCTTTAATGGAACTTTGTCTTAACAACAACCAAATTTCCTGTAATAGATCAGTAAGCTTTAATAAATTAATATTACACTAAATTCTAAACTTTTAAATGTTTAATCCCCTGTTATATGTTTCAGATTTAAATATAAAGTCAATTAACGTATTATCAATTATATTTAATTGGATCTAATGTTTGTTATTTTACTTTCTTATATAGCATAATTCCTATAGGTTCCTTGACAAAAGATACATTTAAAGCTATTTCACCACATAACCCATGCAATGCCAAGATTCATCTCATTGATTTTCGGAACTAAATTAACATTATTACTGCCTCGTAAATTTTAGTGAGACACATCAGCACGAAGATGTGTATGTTTTTGGGCAGGTTGATGTAGCTCAATAATTCCATTAATCATGTTTATCAAGAGCAATTGGGAATAATAAATGTTTATATTTTATTACATTTTCTTCAGAAATAGCTAACACAGTAAATTTAAGATGATATAAATGGCATAAATGTATATTTTAATAAATCATTGTTGCTCCGAAAACATTAACCAGCAAAAGTCCCTGCTATACATTTCATATTTAATCACTAAATTGCGTTCCTCTAATTGTCTTCATGAATTTTTATCTTCTCTTTGATATGATTTTAGATGTACATTTCAGTTACATTAAGTTAATTTAATGGAAATCACATTATAAGTTTGGAATGAATGCAATTTAAATATACAGTTTCAACCACCACACGAAAGAAATTTGCGTAGACATACTAAATTCAAGTAAACTAGCTTACACCTGCAGTGTTATGCTATATACTTATATGGGTGTATGATCAAGCTTTTATTTTACTTTATGATATTAAATATAGCAGAATAAACAAAGCCCGTAAACTTCTCTTCAGGCTCTAATTTGTATTTCTAACAGCAGCTTGTTCTTGGGATGACTCCGTGTCTTCAAACGGAAAATGTTTTAAATTCTTTAATGAATATATAACATGGCAGCAAGCTCAGGTAATTGCAATGCAACTTATAACATTATGAATAGTATAGTTTAAAACATGAGTTTAAAATGTGTTTTACTTGTCATAAAAATATTTTAAAACGTTTTTTAAATCTTTTCTTTATTAATGTATATAGCACACTTAATATGAACGTATTTGTGGAAGAAAATCAGTAGCCCAGAGCCAAGTGCTCTTAATGGGTCTGCCAGGTAAATCCCCTCAGCCATCCCACCCCAACCCCCCAAAGGTACTCGACAGTGGAGAATGATCCCCCCCCCCGAAACGGTCGCTTCTAAAGCGGCCGTTGGACATCCAAGACGTGGTGGAAAATGCCTCCCACTTAAATTGACCTCACAAGGATTTGCTATAATTTTTCCTACGTCGACTCGCTATAACTTTGAGGCCACCCCAGCAAAGCATACGACTCTCCACCTTTGAAAGTTTTCCTCACATATTTCGTCCAGCTACGTTTTTCGCAATACCTTTTGCTAATCCGTACTGTCTCTCCTGGCCTTAAACCAGCACCGCTTAATGGCATTGCTAGTGAGGGGAACGAAACGGTCAATTCGGAATAAACCAACAACTGGCACTTTGGTTTTTATCTTCGGGATTAAATCCAATGCTTAGCCTAAGACTTTGAAATATAGTCTTCAAATTAGAGTATTCAAAATATCCATCATTACTTAGCAAGGTAAGGAATATTTTAACCCCAAGAATAGAAAAAAAAATTAATTCAAGACTATGTGGTTTATTTAAGTTTATAACGATATTTTGGCTCGCAGTTACCCTGCCTAAAATAATATAATTAATTCGAACATTGCTTACAACTGTCTAAATTAATGCAAGGTGTTAAAAAGGCTTCTCTAAATTTATTTTAATGAAATATTAATGACGATCAATTACGACTACTCCAAAATTGTCTAATCTATTGCTATTTTTGCTATTGAGCATGCCATGGCTGAAAAAAAATGATACATGAAAGATTGAGCGATGAGGAAAATGATAAAACTTTAATTTTATTAAATAAATGAAGCCTTTCTTTTTAACATAAAAATATATAGTGTTCTTATTATTACTTATTATTATTTTTACTTTATAGCATAACAATTTTTTTCGGGGGAGCGGGAGAGGGGGGGGCAAATTTGGTTTCTGCCCCGGGCGGCACATACTCACGCACGCCGCTTTATATGTGCCTTACTATGTCTTATAAATGTGTGTTTTTTTAAATAAAAGATGATGTATGTAAAAGTAAATTCCACTCGTGATTTCCATTTTAGAAACACTGTGAGACTCTTCCAGGAGGAGGCATGCTCGCTAAGTTTGATTCAGACGCTGAATTGGATCCGCTAGAAGAATTCTATTCAGAATATTCTTGTAAGTTTTAAATGCTAATTATCACCTAATAATTTTCATTTTGATTTCTAAAAATTATTTTTATTTCATTCGAATTCATCTTTTAAGTTGAAATGCAGCTTGTCCACTTCAATTAAGATTTATGACATAACTTTTCGCTGGCATGTCAGGCAATAATCTATTTACTCTAATAGTATAGTGTCAAACCTAAGTCCCTGTCGAGTAGCCGACATATTTAGATTTCCATTTGTTGAAAAGGATAGACTATAAAAACTCTTGTTATAAGATTTCCCATTGAGCTAAAAAAAATATATATATATTTTCACTTTTTAAATGATACATGTATTTGGCTTTTAATACATCATAATATCTAATATATAAAGCTCATTTGGTGTTTTTATGTTTGTATGTGGCTATGTTTGTATGTTTTACTTTTCGACTGTAAGTTCCACAATCACGGAAAAACCAAATGACGGACAGCGACCAAAGTTGGCAGGACGGTTTATTTCAACCTGCAGATGGTTTACGTATATTTTTGTAATTGTCCCTTTTGTCCGAAAGCAATCAATTAAAAGATCAGACAAAGAGAGAAATATTAAATCTCATTTCCATATTGAGAAACTTCATGCGGACATTCAAAACGAGTTCATTTTGGTGCGGTATTTTTTTCCAATACTTTATTTTGTGCGGCGCGCTTTCAAAAATATTTTATTGTCAAATTAAGGTGGCACATATTCGTGTACGCATTTCAAATTCACTTGTATCATATTATTATAACATTTATATTTGTTTTGGCTTTGCGGCACAAAGCATTGGCCTTTTTTTACTGGTAAATTATTTATATTATGGATGTTTTGAAAATAAATTATTACAATTGTTATAGGATGCACTTAATTAATATGTTAGCATGTGTGAATGAAATTGCAAATTTTGTTTTGTCGTGATTCAGAACTCGAAATTTAATAAAAACATAATTCTTTAATATGATAGTTTATTTGTATTTATTTGTGGAAAGCGATGGCCCATGTCAAATAAACTTACACATAATAAATATTACGTAATCTATACTTTTATACAATTTAAACTTTAGCTACCGAACTTTATTTTATAATTGTAAATGAAGACACAAATATAAAACAATTGAAATATTATTTCCATATTAAAACAACTATAAATACGTTTAACAAGTAAGGTTATTTTTGGTCCTGTATGATATAAGATGAATTTATTTTAAGCCATAAGAATTATATAACCTTTATTGTTTAAATACGGTGCGGACATTTCCTTCATTTCATTTTATTACGTGTGCTTTAGATTCTATCAAGTATTTTATGAAGTACATTTCATATATAAAGTTTATAATTTAGTTAATTGGTGCTTTAGGTTACGTAGCGTTTTTGAGGGGGGTTGTGCCATATTTCTGTATCTCATATACGCTGTTACAAATATTGTATTACTTACAACTGTGTGAAGATGCAGTGTCGTCAATATATATGAGGTTTTTGAAAGACGAGACTGGTACAGATCTTTTGGAAAACTGTCGATTATCTTTAATAATTACACGTGATAATGAAATTATAATTTTAGTATGTATGTTTGTCAAATTCATGATTTAATAAAACGTACATTTTAAATAGTAAGGAAATGTTATGAGGCTCTGATTTAAGTGAATACATGTCACGGAATAGAATGGTAACAAAATAAATAATTTTGATTGATTGTTAGTTTTTTTGTTTTTGTTAGTTTTTTGGAGAGGGTGCGGGTAAAAAGTTTCCGATATATATTTAGAAACAAATTATATAAAATATTAACAAATAGTATTTCCTGTAAACATACGATTGGACAATTTAAATGTTTTTTATTAATTTATTTTTGTGTTTCTGTTTTCCGTACTGTATGTATGGCATCTGTCCGTCTACGAAAGACGATAGATTTATCTTTATTATCTGCAGCTCTTGGTGTGGCTGATGAGACCAATCCTTGAGTGGCAGTCTCTTCTGCATGACACACACACGAAAGCAGTGGGGCAGTGTTTCCTGGCCTTTCTCCTCGCTCTTTTCCCGACTGCTTCTGCCCTAGTTTGCTCCTCTGCTCTTAGTGATCCTTCTTTCACTATAGCCCGCCACATGGACCTATCCTCTGCCAAGATTTTCCCAGTTTTGTATATCAATGTTGGCTACTTTCATGTCTCTCTTGCATATGTCCACGTATCTGAGACATGGCCGACCAACCGACCTTTTCCCTGTCGCCAGCTCGCTGTAGAGCACATCCTTGGGTATGCGACCACTTTGCATCCTCTTGACGTGTCCAAGCCAAAGGAGGCGTCTTTGGCTTAATATTGCTGCAATACTACTCATAATTGCTTGAGCCAGGACCTATGTGTTGGGGACTTTCTCTTGCCATTTGATGTCTAGGATGCGGCGCAGGCATCTGAGGTGGAAGCTATTGAGCCTTCTTTCATGCCTGGTATAGGTGGTCCAAGACTCGCATCCATAGAGAAGTGTGCTCAGTACGCAGTCCTGGTATACTTGCAGCTTAGTCCTTGCTGTGAGTTTGGCATTGGACCAGACTCTTTTGTACAGTCTAGCCATACAGTTGCTGCCTTCCCTATCCTGCTACTTATCTCATCTTCCAGTGAGAGGGTGCTCGAGATGTTCGATCCCAGATAAGTAAAACTGACAACAGCATCCAGGTTGCAGTCATCAATGGTGATAGTCGGGAGAGAGGCAGCATCCTGTGCCATAATGTTGGTTTTCTTTATACTTATGGTCAGGCCAAACTCTTTGCAGGCAGCGGAGAAGCTGGATACAAGGTTCTGCAGGCTGTCTGCTGTGTGGGATATTAAGGCGGCATCGTCTGCAAATAAGAGCTCGCGCAGCAAAATCTTCCTTATTTTGGTCTTGGCTTTAAGTCGGGCAATATTGAATAATCTCCCGTCAGCTCTGGTGTGTATGTATATCCCCTCGCTGTTGTTCTTGAAGGCATACTGGAGTAAGATGGAAAAGAATATTGCGAATAGAGTAGGTGCCAACACGCAGCCTTGCTTTACTTCACTACTTACTGGGAAAGCCTCGGAGGTGGCAACGTTATAGCACACTGTGCCCTGCATGTTTTCGTGGAATTGCTTGATGATGTTAAGCAGATGTGTAGGGCAGCCTATTTTTACTAAGATCTGAAAAAGGCCGCTTCTGCTGACAAGATCAAAAGCTTTAGTTAGGTCGACGAACGCGATGTATAGAGGCATATGTTGCTCCCTGCATTTCTCCTGCAGCTGGCGCAGAGAGAAGATCATGTCTATGGTTGATCTTCCGGCTCGAAAGCCGCACTGCGATTCTGGGAGTACACGCGATGCTAGGGTCTGTAGGCTTGTCAATGCAACTCGGGCGAAGGCCTTTCCTACTATACTGAGGAGAGAGATTCCACGATAGTTGTTGCAGTCACTCTTGTCTCCTTTATTTTTATACAGTGTAACGATGTTGGCATCTTTCAACTCCTGTGGTATCTGCCCCTGTTCCCAGCACAGAGTGAGGAGGTCATGCAAAGGCTGTAAAAGTATTTCTTTTCACATTTGAGAACTTCTGGTGGAATTACATCATTACCAGGAGCTTTCCCGCAGGCTAGGCAATCTATGGCTCTACTTAGTTTGTCCATTTTGGGGAGGCTACCGAGCTCTTCCATGACCGGCAGGTCTGGGATATCGTCAAGGGCAGCAGTTGAGACATGGTTTATAGTTGCGTACAATTCCAGGTAGTGCTCGATCCACCGTTTGAGTTGCTTGTCCCGATCAGTGATAATTTCCCCTGCTTTTTACATTAAGGGTGCTGTCTTGGAGGTCAGAGGGCCTGTTGCTTGTTTTATATTCTCGTAAATAGCATTTGTATCGCCTCTATCAGCAGCTGACTGTATGCTGGAACTTAGATTGAGCCAGTACGTGTTAGCGTAGTGGCGAGCTGCCTGCTGGGCATTTTTCTTGGCGCTCTTAAGGGAATTTAGAGTTTCTGGGCAAGGCCTGTCTTTATAGGCTAAAAGAGTTTTTCTTTTTACATCGGTGACATGCTTCATTTCCTCCCAATGGGCCTCAAACCAGTCTGCACTTCTGTGTTCTCTCTTGCCGAATGCCGCAATAGCTGAGCCATATATGGTGTCCCGCAGATGTGACCACTTGGACTCAATAGTGTCTACTGGTGGCATTTGTACAAGAGTTTCTTTTTGTCTCTGGGTGTATTCTGCTTTCCTCTCTGGATTCTTGGTGGAGCAGATGCCTATGCGTGGTTTTCCCTTGTTTTTGTTGCGGTACAATTTCTTTGGCAGTAACCTTACCTTGCTAGCCACTAAGGAGTGATCTGTGTCGCAGTCTGCACTGTGGTAACTGCGTGTGAGGAAGACACTGGCCAGTTGTGTGCGTCTTGTGATGATGAGATCTAGTTGGTGCCAGTGTTTAGAGCGCGGATGCCTCCATGACACTTGGTGGATTGCTTTGCAGTTGAAGAAAGTATTTGCGACACATAGTCCATGTAAGCAGCACATCTCTAGTAATCTCTGCCCATTTTCATTTAGCCTGCCTCTTCCAAAATAACCGAGGCAAGTTGGTCAGGCCATGTGATCACTTCCAACTCTTGCATTGAAGTCACCAAGGAGGTAGATTGCTTCATTGGTGGGTATGCTGGCTAGTGTTTGATTGAGATCATCATAGAACTGGTCTTTAGCTTCTGAGCTCGAGGATAAGGTTGGAGCATAAGCACTGATGATGTTGTCTAATTCTGGGGATATTGATAGGCGTATTGTTAGTATTCTGTTAGTGCCCTTTGTTGGGGGTTCTATGGAGGAGCAGAGTCCATTTTTTATGGCAAAACCAACCCCATGTTGCCTTGGTGTGTCCATTGGTCCACCCTGCCAGAAGAAAGTGTAGTTGCATTCTTTTATGGTACCACTTTCTGGGAGTCTAGTCTCCTGAAGGCAGGCAATGTCGATGTTTAGTCTGGCAAGCTCCCTGTCAATGATGGCTGTCTTCCTGGCATCATCAATAAGCTGCAGGTCGGCAGTAATGCCTGGACACATAGTCCTAACGTTCCAGCTTGCTAGGCGAAGAGCTGGAGTCTTCTTATCTTTTGTTTTTTTATTTCTAGGTGCAGGATTTACTGGCCTACTTGTTGAGAAGTTCCTCTGAGCTCCACGCACCCAGTGGAGCAGGTAGGCCATAGCGGGATAGCACCTTATTGGCTGGGGGCTGCCCAGCTTGAGGCGGGCGGTAGCGATCCATTGAGACATGGTGATCTCTCCCAGCGTCAGAAGCAACCCCTGGCGCCTAGCTCTACGCCAATTGAGCTATGGCTTATAACCGGTAAACTGCTGCTTCCCGTGTTGTGTTCACACCTTGCGGCGATGCTGGAGTGTCCTCTCCAGTAAAGATAAAGCCTGGGCGTGTTGCTATGGAGAACCAGCTGCTGCCCAAACAGCAGATCCCCCCTCTCCACGCCAATGGTGGATCCAATGGAACGACTAATGTCGATACGGCTTGGCACCATTCGCGTCGCAGGAGCTGCCGGAATGCAATTTGTTTCAGTAGCAGACCGCCTTAGGAGCTCCACTTCCTGATTTTCTGTCGGGGTTTACTCCCCTAGCCTTTCCCATGAGGGTTTAGCCGCAAGGCAGCGGAGGTTTAGAATAAGAGTTTCCCTCTCCTAGATGAGCTACCGACCATGGTTAACGAGCCTCATCTACCCGAAGCTACTGGTTTTGAGGCGCCAGTTGACCGCCTTCATCCCTTCTCCTGTTAGTAACAACATGGTCCGCCGGGCTTTTGTGTGAGCCACGCGAGAAGGCCTAGAGCTGGATTTTGGTTGACAGAGGCATTAAGAGACGCAAGCCTTTTAGGGCATTTCTAGAGGAGTGGATGCTTATCTTCCACCCCCGCCCTGGCAATGACAACCTTGGACCACTGTTTTCCGTACTAATGAAAGCCTAATCCAACGTTGGCCAAACCGCGGCTAGCTAGCCGCATGCGCCTCTTCTATTTTAACATAGCGGCTCGCGTAGAAGTTATGAAGTATATGTTACGGGTTTTGTTGGAAGATTTTCAAGCCTAGTTTAATAACCCAAAGTGCTTCAATGAGGCTCTCAACAAATTTGTTATACTTTACAATGACTTTCAGTTACTACAGGTATGGCCACCCCTGGCCTAATCCCTCAGTCACGTATCATTAAGTTTCTAACTTCTCATATGAATAGAAGGCTTTAATTGTGCATACTCATACCTTAACATTATTTACCAAAATTTGACACAACTTACTCCTAAAATAATATACAGTAATATCATTTTCTCTTATATTTGCTAAATTAATATAATTTTATCATAGGCCACCGGACTAAGGGACAGATCAAAACCAAACTTATTACATATAAACATGATAACCGTGGTACCAAACGTAATTTTTTCGTTAAAATGTTTTATCTCTGTTTAACATAACTTTTTGATAATAATAATACAAACTTAGATTCTGAATTTTATAATTAACTTGACAAATAAATTGTTTTATATTCAGCACCTAATAATTGAAATAAAAAGAAACCATGTTTTGACTATAGACTATAGATCCTTTATGTACGAGACATAACTAAAAGAATGTTTGTTATAATATGTTATATGTTCGTTCGTCCGTCGATACGACGAAGACCACTCTAGTCATCCGAGGGTTTTCTGTGCGTGCGCAGATGGCTGATTAGGCCGATCCTTGAACGGCAGGTTCGGGAACAGAAGGGACAGTGGACGAGTGCGACATCTCCTGGAGGGTTGACAGCATGGGCCTTTCGGGCTTGCCTCTTCTTTTCTGCGGCGATAATCCGGTTTGCCTCGCATGACCTGGCACCTTCATGGATGGAAGAGCGCCAGGTGGATCGGTCCATTGCAGCTCGTTCCCACGTGTCTGGATTGATGGCAAACGCTTTCATTGAGGCTTTCAATGTGTCTTTGAAGCGTTTCTTTTGCCCATCGTGGGACCGCTGGCAATGCTGGAGCTCACCATAGAAGATTCTCTTTGGCAGTCTCTCGTCTGGCATTCGGACAACGTGCCCTGCCCAGCGAAGCTGGGACTGCATCAGGAGTGGGAAGATGCTGGGGAGACCTGCCTTGGTCAGTACCACTGTGTCTGGAATTTTGTTCTGCCACTTTATGCCAAGAATCTTCCTTAGGCTTGTTATATGAAAGTGGTTCAGCTTTCTTGCATGGCGCTGATAAACAGTCCAAGTTTCACAAGCATATAGCAGTGTGGGGAGCACCACTGCCCTGTACACTTTCAGCTTGGTCTGGATGGTAATGCCTCTTCTGTTCCAGACATTAGGGTACAACCTGCCAAAAGTGGAGCTGGCTCTGGCAATTCTGACGTTCACTTCGTCATCGATGGTGACATTTTGAGACAGTGATCTGCCTAGGTATGTGAACCGGTGCACTGTATTGAGTATCTGGCCGTTGACAGTGATGTTGGGCTCTACGTAGGGCCTTCCAGGCGCGGGCTGATGGAGGACCTCAGTCTTCTTAGTGTTGATTGTCAGACCAAAGTTTGTGCAGGCACTGGAGAACAGGTTTACACTGCGTTGTTATAATACGCAGCGTAAGACAAACCAAAAATACAACATTTTAGTTATGTCTCGTAAAACGTGTTTAATATAATGCGCTCCGATTGGAAATATGTTTATAAAAAGTATTGTCAATAAAATACGCACCAAATCACGCAACAGGAAAGTATTAATAAAAAGGTCGTTCAATATAAAACGCACCGCGACACTCTATCTCAAAAATGTAACATGATGCATAGTGATAAATAATATAATCTAAAAATTCAATAATTTAATTACAGTACATGCGATCGATCTGAAATTTTGAAACGTCGTTTTTATCATCGGGACGAGTCTGCCAGCAAAATTTCAGCTCGCATAGCTTACGAGAAAAAGGGTTAAAATTGATCCAAAGTTTTTGCGACAAGCAAGCAAACAATCAAGCAATATAAAGGATTTAAATAAAAAATCTGTTTTAAAAAAAACAAGTTATTGCCTATAAATCCTTTATTTGCAAGACGTAACTAAAAGAATGTTCATTATAATACGCAGCGCAAGACCATCCAAAAATACAAAATTGTAGTTGTGTCGTAAACATGTTTAATATAATGCGCACCGATTGGAAATCCTATATAATAAAAGGCAAGTTTCTGTCCGTTCTGTCCGGTCCTCGATAGCGATTGGTCCCTCAAACACATTTGACTCCTACAGCCAATCATATTGAACACGCTTTCGCGGATGTTCAAAACGAGTTATTTTTGGTGCAGTATTTCTTCCAAGACTTTATTTTGAGTTATGCGCCTTGGGATTTATAGTCAAAAGCTCTGTTTTTACGAGTTATTTATTTTAAATATAATGAATATTATTTTTGAAGTGATGCACATGTATGCCGGTCGATACGGCTGTTGGGGGGGGGTGGAGTTACAACCACCAAACGGTGGCGGAACGTACTTGGACGGGCTTTGTTGCTCGTATATTTATAAAAAGTGTTGTCAATAAAATACGCACCTTATTGCACGACAGAAAGGTTGTTCAATATAATTCGCATCGCAACGCACTATCTCAAAAATTTAACATGATACATAAAGATAAATAAAATAATCTAAACATTCAATAATTTAATTACAGTACATACGATTGATCTGAAATTTCGATACATCGTTTTTATTATGGGTACGAAACTGCGTGCAAAATTTCAGCTCGCTAGCTTACGAGGAAATGGGTTAAAAAGCGATCCAAAGTTTTTTCGACATGGGCTCAAACAAACAATCACAAGACACCACAAGTTTATATAAAGGATTTAAAAATAGGGGCGGATGATCGAATTTAGAAAATATAATGTTTCATTGGAAAAGAGAAATAAACGATGAATTTCATCCCTTAGTGAAACAACAACATTGTAGATATTTGATTCCATCTCATATATAGGACGTTTAATAAAATGTGTAAACTATTTATGAAAATAGTCTTAGTTTATTTTGTATGGGGGCTTTAAAAAAAATAATTGTTTTGCTTTGTTGTGTTTATGGATAAATTCGCCTTTTATTTTTAAATTCTTTAAGCGTGATAAACACTATACATGTTTTAATCAAAATACCATTCTTTGCTTAGCCGGCTCTATAGTTATGAGTTTTATTGCTATGAATGTTTTTAAATTATATGTTAATCTTTTTAAATTTTTAGTTTACTACTCGAGTGCTCTTATTGTACGTAAATTTTCTCAATATTATAGAATTAAATTGTTATATATATATATAAAACTGTAACTTGCATTCTCAATAGTAAATTCAGGACAAAATTTTATATTTAAACCAGAAAATGTAACTTAAATCATCGCACGCAGAGATACACCTAGCAAAAAATAAATGATTTATTATAACCTTCGTAATATAACTATTAAGTCCGAACACTTATATCTTTAGTTTTTATAAAGGAGTTATAAAGTAACTTTTAAAAAATATCGATAGAATATAAGTATAATTATATATATATATATATATATATATATATATGTATTATATATATATATATATATATATATATATATGTGTATTATATATATATATATATTAAACAATATAATTTGCAATTGTCACGCAAGTAGCGTCTGTCAGTCCTGACGCTACTAATTTTAGAAAGCAGGGAAAACCAAATTACTGCACCAAAGCATCAAAAGGTGTGCAAATTAAATATGCGCTGTAAAAATTATTATATGACGTCATTTTTTACGCTTATATTTTAATTTTGGAAAGGGATCAATTTAAAAAGAGGAGTTGATGATGGTTAATTATAAAATAAAAAAAAACAAAGGGGGCACCGTAGGCGCCATGCAACCCCTATTATAAAATACTTTGTGTACATTTCAGAAATTTTAATAGGCCTATAATCGTATTTAGCAAACAACGACAAGCTAGTTGGGCTTTTGAAATAGGTCGGCGCCGTAGGCGCCCTAAAAAAAGTGTATTTTTTCAAAATAAATAGATTTCAGCTGAAAACTTCCGTTATTTTTGACGGGTGATAATATATATATATATATATATATATATATATATATATATATATATATATATATATATATATATATATATATATATATAGGTATATATAATATATCCCTATATATATTGCACCTAGGCGCGTCCGTGTGAAGCCCTTATGCGGGATAACTCCCGATCATAAAATAAATTATTGAAAATTAAGACGTACAAATAATAAACACTTTGGTGTCGAGATTAACAAGAAGACATTTCTCGCCATAAAATATTGTGACTTGACGTAATAGTTTGAGCTCAAATTAATTTGTATAAAGGAACCAAAGTAAAAAGAGCATTGGTTATTTTAATGTGATTTTTAAAATGTTAAGATTCCGCTGCGCCTCTAACAAGACTACGTATATATTTTTAAAATTTAAAAAAAATAAATAATTTTTATAGAATTAATATTTTAAAATTACATCTTTACACTATTTTGTTTATCACTGTATCACTGTTTTCGTTAGGGTAATATTTTAACAAGATATATATATACTATTATTTTCTTTATTATAAAATAAACAGTATCATTTTACCACTTTTCGTTTTATCCTTTATATGGTGAATTTAAATACTTTATGTGTTTGACATTTTAAAAATTAGTTATAGAAAATCAAATACGTATGATGTATTCTTATCTTATCTTATCTTATCTTATCTTATCTGTTTACAGACGCTCCTTCTATACAGAAGATTATTGCGTCCTACGCTTATCTATGGTTTGTGTTTAGTCTCGCATTTTTATTAGAGATTTAAATGTTAATAAAGTGTTGGTTTTCCTGAATTCTTCAGGCAACCCATTCCACGCCCGAATTCCGGACGGGAAGAAGGAAAACCTGTATGTGTTTGTTCTTGCATACGGAATAAGAAATGTGTTTTTATCCTTATGTCTATCTGAGGGTTGTATTAAGTTATCTTTGTGTTGTATTTCTAAATTAAATTTCAATGCATAAGATATGGAAGGCACATATGCGAAACCAGATACCAACCCAACACTATAGCTTAGCCACTGTTAATATTCTTTTTGCATAAATTAAGCTAAACATGCAAGGTAAATGAAATTTATAAATAAAACAATGCACAGTGAACGTCATTTGGTGCATGAAGCTAATGATTTGTGGTTAAAGCAATGCCAATGTTTCTTACGTGGGATATTTATTTTCCTTTGGTGCTTAAATATTTACGTGATATTTTACTGGAACGATTGCTCCATAAACTGCCCCAAAGAAATAGATGGATTGAAAAACAAAGGTTGCTACTGTTTATGTTAAAGACAAAAATGGATTATATATAAGAGTTATATGCACGGACCTAAGAGTGAGGGTAATAAGTAGAACAGTTATTCTTATATTGAGTGTCAACTTTCTGACTTTTTTAAAGGTACCTTTTATGGGTAGGGTAGAAGTGAATAATATCGTCCAACCCTGGGTTGCATAAACACTATAGCTAAGCAACTGTTTTTATAATTTTTTCATAACTTAAACTAAACCAGCAAGGTACATTTTAAACCCAAACCTTGCGATTAAAAATGTTTCTTTAAAATAAATAAAAATTATATACCATTACTTAAGCATCAATATTCACATAAATTTTTAAAAAATATCCTATCCGTTTGACTAATTTCATGCTCGGTCTGGAAATAGAAATTATGTTTTGGAGAGCTTTCCCCATGAAAAATGTAATCCTAAGAAAATGTATTTAAGAGCTAAGGAAAGCTAAAACATTCATTAAAAAAATTGTTACATTTCTAGAACAATGCGGTTGCGTGGCACACACTTCAGGTATAAACTGTAATGTTCCTTAAGGTGTACATATATTTAGTGTGAAGACATATCACGGGTATTACGACTTAATTATAGGGTCTAGAGTTAGAAAGTGCGTGTTCTGGCAAAAGAGAAATACTCTAACAACAACTGATATTGTGACATATTATTTGAGCAATAATATTAAACGAGGATAACGTTTTGTATACAGACTGATTTTTTAAAACTACTCTGATTTAAAATCAAATGCCTACATAATATATGCTATATATTAAGGCCCTACCTAATATGTAATTTTATAAGCTAAAAAAAGCTACTATGAATAAAAGGCTTAAATATAAATACTAATAAAAATAATCCGTTATTTTAGTGAAACAAGTATCTGCCAATTTATTGCTTCATTAATACTACAAGAATTTAAAATGATAATAATAATTTATTAGAAAATCAATCTCGCAGAATTAGAAAAAACAACAATAAACATTGTTTTTATGGTATTATTTATGTTGAAAAAAAGTGTGTCTTTTAAAACCCCTTCGGACACGATGTGTACATATGTACACACGACTTCAATTTTTTTTTCATTATTTAGAAATAATTAATTTTTAATTGTTTCGCTATTTTTCATAAACACTGAGAAAACCAATCCATCATTTTAATCGGAAATCTTTTTTATCTGAAGTTTTTATAATTTTATTTACCATGACTGAATATCGCGACCCTAAACAGCGAGCTGCGAGTTTTTTTTAAATTTGTTTATTTTTAATTTAAAGCTTGAATTCCTATCATAAAGTACATTGATACTATAGTTTTAATGTTATTGTGTGTGAAAGTATACATTTTATTTTTATAAACATATTTGCGTGCCTAAAATAATTTTTGAAAAATGGTGTGCACATATGTACACAGTGTGTTTCAAGTGAGTAAAGTCGATAATAGGTTATAAGTTTAAAAGTTAGTAATAATAGTGAAAAAGCATTGATTCATTGTAGATATGTTTTGTGTTTTGCATTTAACATTTTTTTTTCAATTTAACTATTCTAAACATTTCTTTATAATATTTAAAATGTGAATTAATTAATTAATAAGTAATACTAATACTAATAGTAGACTAATAGTAGTAATGTTATTGATTATATAATAAATCATACAAGTAGAAGAAAGTGTGTTTTTTTATTTATGGAGAATGAGATTTCAACCTTGAATGCCTGTATTAGATCAGTTACAGTCAATGTTTTTTTATTTATAATTTTCTTGCATGTTGACAGCAATGACAAAGTCAACGTCTTGCTGTTGACTGTCCGACTATGTTTGAGATCACCTCGAAGATTCAGAATTGGACCTCTCAGAATCATATCGCAGAGATGACTCGGGTGATGAATGTTCAGCGGTGTTAATGAAGAGCCTAAAGTAATGATATCTTGATTGATGAAGACGACAATGGTGAGGTCAACACTGTTACACCAGCTCACCAGGAGCTGCCCCTCTCAGTAAAATAGACAACCATTTAATCCTGATGCAACCAGGCAAGATAAACTTGATATTGAAAACTTTAAATACTTCTACCGAGGTGATTCAACATTTTATTTGCAAACACCATTATTATGATAAACTTACTTATTTCCAAGGATTAGAATGTATTGGCAAATAGTGGCCAGAGTTTGCTTAGTTGCAGATGTCATGCCTGTGAATCGATATACACTGCTTCGAAACAGATTACACAATTTTACTGCAGAGGGACCTCGGCCATAAGGGCACGTTGCTTACAGGTGCCCAGTGAGGAATTTAATTTAGTTGATCAGCAGATGATTACATTTTGTTTAGACTATTTATAATTAAGGAATTTAATTTTTTAAAATATTAAACTTTTTCTTTAGGTATTGTGAAATCCAAACGGTTGATGTGATGTGTGCTGAAATCAGAAAAAAAGATCTGAAAACGATGGCAGTGTATCAAGTGACTATAAAATTAAAGCTGAATGAGATGTTTGTATGATCAAATGGTTGGACAAGTTTGACAATGAGGTGAAAATTGCAAGGTTTTTATTTTCTGTTGATGGCCGAAGTGCATTCGGGTCTATGATGACGTTTATGTCGTGAGTAGACATAATGGATTTTCTTATAACGAAGTACAGAATTAACGATAAAAAAAGAATATCGCCATTTTGTTCATTTTATTTTGTAGACTTTTTGCTCTTTTAAATTCCTCTTTAGGGTGTGGTGACATTGAAGTTCATAGAGGTTCCTCTAAATAATATGTTGATCTACTGAAAAAGTGAGCTGGTGTAAATGTTGATGAAAGCTTGCCTGGCTACACCCCAACTTTGCAGACCTGTTGTTAGCCCAAAGTATTAGAAGTTTTTGTTGATTAAATGCTCTTACCACCTGAATTAATTAGATCTTCGAGTAAGAAAGTATAATTTCAGTGGTTAGAAATGATCAGTTGGGTAATTTTCTCATCTACAATTAAGAGTTTGGCCAAAGTTGAAAACTAGAAGAATATAAATGTTAAAACTTGTTGCAGGTTTAATGTAAAAAGTGTAATCTTTGTCTGTGTTACAAACATTGAAAGAACTGTTTTTTAAATAATTTTTTAATGTTTTACAACAATGAACATGTACGCAAATATTATGTATACAATTAACATTTTTGTTCTTAATATTTTTCTGTTAAATAAATTACAACATTATGAAGAAATGTTTTTAACAATATTTATAACTACTGAAATAATAAAACTTTGAGTTTTATTTATAATTTTCTTGATATTCTGAAATTATTGTAATGTTCCTATAAAATGTTTTATTTATTTATTTTTTTACTTAATTGAGACACGGTGTGTACATATGTGAACATGCTCTAATTTTTATATTGCATAACCAATGGTCAAAATCTTACTATGGAAATATCAGTGTGTCCCGTATATCATTTTCCAACCATCAAATTATTTTTTTGAAAACGTTTGTAAGTCCGTGTCCGAAGGAGATTTAACAATAAACCCTATTTTCCACCCTCCACTAGGCATAAATATTCATATTAATATTACCTTGCTCAAACAAAATCCTATTCGTCTTGCACTAATTTCTGCTTAGACTATAAAATGGAATAGATGTTTTTGATAGGTTTTTCCTAGAACCAAAGAAATTAGATTTTTGTAACTGTTAAGGACCTTTGGTATTCTGGTAGTTATATAGAGAAAAGCAAGCGTTATTAAAGAAGAAATATAAACATTGATTGGTAATATTCAAATTAATAATAATTTCTTATTTTATCCAAACCTATATCATGATTTTCATAAAGAAGGGGTTTGATTTATCGCTACCCTAACTTACTGTTGCGTTACACTCATTTTTTAGGGGAATTTGAGACCCAAAACCGAACAAAGTTATTTTCATTGTGCCTACCCCGTAGCATAGCACTGGCAGTGTGCTCGTATCTATATATTTGCGTGTGTGTGTGTGTGTGTGCTTGTGGCAGTGTGTGAGTGTGAAACACCTTCATCTTCCCCATAAAACTTGAATATATACACAACTAGAGGTTGTAGGGTGCCTACGGCCCCCACTTTTTACAAAAGCTCAAGTAAATTATCCTTGTTTGATAAATACGAAATAGTAAACTTCTTGAAATGTACACAAAGCATTTTTTTATTGTTTGGGTAATTGATGTCATATATTATTTTACGGCGAGAAAAACCAAACTCTCTGTTAATCTCGAAACCAAAATGATTATGAATTTTAAGTCGATATTTTCAATTATTAAAAAGTAATTTTCTTTTATAATTGCTATGGACTGTTGACCTAACTTATGTCCCTGAAGCGTTACAGATGGAGAAAGACATCGACTTGGGCTTTTATATTATTTATTATGTATGTTGATATATGCATATATATATATTTATATATTTATATATATATATAATATTAGATATAAAAATTATCATCCTGAGCAAAAACGTAGATTATAAGAAATTTTTGCTTAAGTTGTCATTGATGTTTATCAAATAAAGTGTACAATGAATTTTTATTTGAAATCCAAGCACTACAAGGAAATATGAGTGAATATTTTATCAGATTTATCTGTTTTTTCCAGAATAAGCAAGATAATTTGTCATCTTAAAACGTCTGCAAAATTAAAATTGAATTTGTGTTTATCTTATCAAAATAAATATCTAATTAGGCAGTGATATGTAAAAAAATTTGTTATGGAAGTGTAAATAATAATGTATTGGGATAATATTTGTATGTGTGTGTAAATGTATGTTGGAAATACGAAACATTCTAGTTAAATCTTTTCTAAGCTTCACTCCTGATTGTTTTCAAAGCTTTCCTCCTGCTTTCTCATGCATATCAAAAGATGTATAAAATATACGTATAGCCTACATTGGAATTCCATGGATTTTGTATATAAACATTATTATCAGTGTTAGCCTTGTAGTATGAATTATAGTAATAAACCGCACCAATACAATTCACTTTTTCATTTTAGATTGGATTGGAGCAAATGACATTGAAAATGAAGGCAAGTTTCAGTGGACTGACGGGTCAGCAGTAAATGTAAATTTAGCTGCCATGGAATATATAGAAGTCGATGATAAAGATGACTGCCTTTTAGTTGCATATGGTTTAAAAGTTTTCGAAGACTTCGACTGTGATAGCGTAGCTCCATTTATGTGCATGGAAAAATGTAAGTTTTCTTATCTTCATTTGTTATTATTTTTAAAATATATTTTTTCAGCTTCTCGTGGATATTGCATTTCGACTCCAAAAGTATATGACAGAGCATGGCTAATATTTTGTTAAATCAAATTAATGACGGTTGATCTTTATACACGGGGCAGCAAATTTTCTTCAAATAAAGGGACCCATACTTTTCATCACACAAATAATTAACTTTCAATCGAATTCTTTAACATGCATCTTCAAGTATAATGAGTTTAGAATAAATATGTAAGAAAAGCAATCGGTTCCGCATTACAGTCCCCCAAAATGTGATAGGATTTTGCCAACTCGTAAAGGAAGTAATTATTAACTCAGTGTGGAACTCAGTCAACGTAGGGGTGATTCAACACATACTATATAGGTCTTGGTATTCCTTGTTATTTTCACTACTGGCCATCCATCTCTGCTTATTCGTGACATGAAGTTATAAATGTTGATGACGGAGTCTTTAAACATCCAGTTTGTAAACTTTACTCTCAGAAATTGGCTGTCCACCACGACTAAACATGCAGCTGAGTCAACGAACGATAGGGTGTGGTTTGGGGCTGCAAAATGAGACATAGCTTCTGTGCAATCCTTCAAACCTTTGATGCTGACCTAGTGTTCCATGACATGACCAATTGATACTGATCAACACGGATCAGATAACTCTACGCTAATTTGCCCCTTTCTTGTAACGAATCAGTGCTCGGTACGAGAAACACAGTCTGTGAAGATATAATATGAGTACCACACTGTCACTAAACGTATCAATTAATTCCAGTGACATGTGTAGTAGCTCCTTTAGTCTAACATTAATAAGTGCTGCTTTCGCCAGTGTATACTCATCTCAGATCATTTAAAAGCAAGATATCAGAATCGTCTTCGACCCTAATCCTGGGTATAAGGACTGAATCTTAATTTCATTAAGTGCATTCAAGTAGGAGTTTTTTTTACTAATCCCTTTTGTAAAAAAAACAAAGGATTATTTTGTCCAAAATACGCTATCGCTCAACAATTGGCATACATTCTATTTCTTACCTTCTAGTCAGGACTTCGACGTTTAACATGATTTCTAAAATAGATATGATAAGTGTACGTTGCTTCTCAAAAATTATTGTAAAATTGTTTAATTTTTTTTTATAAAATCATAATAAAATGTAAACATTTGAGTTTTATGTAATGTCAAGACGCTTGTAAGTTGTTACAATTTTAAAGACCAGGAAAAAATTGGTTTATTGCGCTTTACTAAGGAAAATAATTCAGAGAGCAACTAGTAATTTTTAGTATGCCCAGATAACCTAATTCCTCTCCTTGATTACCTGTGATTGACAAGTATAATTCACACAAGTGATTTATGGTCAAGTCTAACAAGCGATTGTTGCCTTATGCCATTACATTCTCTCCCCCAGACATTGGCACTATCGATTTGGGCTGGGAGTGGGGAAGGATTTGAGAAACAACATCGGTCTATCTCACCAACAAGCGGTCTCAATGTGCTCTGCATTTCAAAGCAAAGTTAGCTTAATCTCAATTAAATAATAAGACGAGTCAACATGATTTATTGCCGCGTGGCTGGTGTTTGCCGTATTCTGCTCATTCTCAGAAAACAAATATTCTCAGTTGAAATGATTTTTGTTGAAAAAAAATGTATGAAAATACATAGTATTTTGTCGGAAACATTATAATATCACCTGTTAACCATATTTATTCTAAAGGATGTTCGTATTTCACGGTATTTATTATCCTTTTTATATTTAGAATTTTGAATTGTATTGAATGTACAGAATACAATGAAAAGGGAATTTATTCAAAGTCAAAATACTTCAAATAGTGTTGTTGTTGTTTTTTATTATCTACATCGAATGCAGCGATACAAACAAGTGATCCTTTGCCCGTAACTCCAATAATTCCACCACCAAGTGGGTTTGCTTTAAACCAATGATAAATATGTATAAATATATAATAAAAATAATAAATCCATAACGAATAAAACAATTATCACGCTGAGCACTTTGACACTTCTTTATAAAATGTAATTGAATCAAATTTCTTTTTTAAAAAAAAATAAAAATATAAAATCTTTGCATGCATACTTTGTAATGCAATAATAAAATGTTGACGTTTATCTTTATGTTATAACTTATATAAAGTTGTAAGTCCAAATTGTTTAAAGTTAGTTTCACATTTTTTTATTGTAAACTTTGATTTCAGCTTGTACACCAGTCGTTGATCTCATTTACGTCTTGGATTCCTCCAGTAGTATCGGACAAACAAACTTCCAGAAACAGATCAGCTTCGCTATAGATTTGGCTTCAAACTTGACAATCGGGCAGCAAGATGTCCGTGTCGGTGCTGTTGTTTTCAGTTTTGATCCAGTTAAATATTTTGACCTTAAAGACCATCTATCTTTTTCCGACCTTAGCAAGGTATTGATATTATTTTTTAAAAAAAAGTATTGCTATAGATGAAAGATGTTTTTAAGCAAAAGTTTTTTAGATCATCATTAAGTCTTTTTAAAAAAAACCCTAGCTTCATCTGTGTTAGTAATTTTGTATAATATATTACCATAACATTATGCACATATATAAAATACAGTAATTGTTTGTGACTGTGTGTTGCATACATTTATACATCGATTGAAGAATCTTACCAATTTGACATATATATATATATATTATATATATATATATATATATATATATATACATTATCATCTTTATTGAAATTTAGAGATGTTTTAAAATTTACGACCGTTTTGGCGCTCACGCATTATTTTTTTTAACGCAATTTCCCTTGGAAAAACTGCGTTTATAGATTCGAAATGTCTGTCAAGCTTGACAATGCAACTTCTCCTGAACCATACCAGATAGAGGGTTCGGGACTTTGCATATATGCTAAGGAGGTCTCAAGGATGCGCAACGGCCCAAAAAATACCAAAAAGGTTTAATAGATTTCCTGGAAAATAAAAAAAAACGAAAAAATATCAGTATTTTGTCAATTTCTCGCCAACCATAACATCTATAGTGTTGAAACAAACGTCAAACAATAGCTAATAATATTTAGAACAATGTTGGCTATGAATTCTGTTGCAATCCGTCTTCGTTCGACTCCCGTAATTTTAGAAGCAATTTTTTAAAGCAATTGTTTTGTTTAGTTTCAAAATTATTGATTTGAAATTACCTTTAATGGGTTTTCCCGCTTTGTGAATGCTTATGTTAGATTGTTGCGTGGTGCGCATTATATTGACACCATCTTTGTGTGATGTAGCGTGAGGGGATATGACGTCATATTGTGTTTCAGAATTACTTATTTGATTCGACTTTTATTGTAATTTAGAATTATTTACCTTGATAAAAAAATCGGAAATTCCTTGTTGGAAATTGCGTTTAAATACTCATTCGAGTTTTTATTCCTTGTTTCTAATTAAATACCTTTAAGAAACGAAATATTTTTTAATCTAGCTACCGGGTGGTTAGATGGATCGATACCAAAATTAGTTTACAAAAACTTCATTTCATATATAAACTGCTATAAGAAATGTAATTCTTAATACCCACTTATTTGTCGCCAGGGGCCAAAAATATTGTTTTTCCTCATATGAGTTATGTAAAATAATATTTTGAACATAGGGCCTAGGGGCAAATGGCTGGGTAATGACCAAAATTAGTCAATAAAAACGTGATGGTCAATATTAAAATAACATAATATATTGAACTCCTAATTTTTTTAAAGAAATGTTTAAGACTGTTATTCTCAATTTAATTTTACAAGTTTTAAACCAATATGGACACCATACAATAACTTTAAACACTAACATATGGTTACACATAAATTAAACTCAAATCAAAGTTCGTAATCATTGCTTTTGGGATGAAACCCTGTATTTAAATGTCAATTGATTTTAAAAGCAATGAGCCTTCATTTGGAAGAAAATCAGAAGCCCCGAGCCTAATGCTCTTTATGGGTCTTCCCGGAAGACCCCATCAGCGATCTGGCCCCCAAAGTGACGTAACAGCTGAGGAACACCCCCCCCCCTCAAAGCGACCACCTGGGCATCCGGGGCAAAGAGTCGAAAATGCCTTCACACTAAATTGGCCTCACAAGGAGGGTTGGAATTCCCTACTACGACCCGCTCCAACTTTTGCGACAACCGGATAAAGCAATAGAATTATTTACTTTATTCTGGGAGGGTCTGACAAATTTATTTTAAAAAAAAATAATAATTTTAAACTCTTTTTAAACATGTTTTCACTGAGCATCTTTCAAAAATTTTACCTATTACTTATCAGAATATAAATTCAAAAGTAGTAATATTAATTTTATCACTTTATTTTAGGCTTATACAATTATTCTAGCAAATCCTACAGTTTATATTTTCAAGATTTCTGTTAATATTAGTGAAATTTTAAAAGTTTTATCCCAAATAATGTACTATTACGGATGTAATATAATTTTATTATTCACTTGATTCAGTGTTGATTCACAATATTCTAGAAATTTGACTTTGTTTTGCGTTGAATCACCCTTATTTATTGTTGGGCACGGTGGTCGACCGGCAGCGCACTCGGCATTCGTACCGAGACCTCAAAGAGTCACGGGCTCAAGCCTAACTGATGGCTATTTCCCCTAGCCCACCAGCCCTGAATGGGCACCCATCAGTTGGAGAAAATAAAAGTCGTTGGGCCTTGTGCTAGCAACACAATCCCCCTCTCTGAAAAGAGGACTTTACTTACTTACACTTATTGATTAGACATAAAGTCTAATTAATTTTTTTTTCTGAATTGTATTTTGTTTAGAAAACCTCACTAATAGAGTGGGCCCTGTGGCGGATATGTTGTCTAGGGGGATAGAGGTCCGCCCTTGGCCACAGATTTAAACCACACTGCGTGATTTAACGTTAAAGTCAGAACACTTCCGCTGCAAACAGTGCGGGTATATCTCTCGTTGAAAAACAACTTCAAGCAACGAATGTAAAGAATCCAACAGTTTATTTAATTAACAAACACGATACACCTTCTTTACATCGGTCCTCTCCAGTAAGTTCACTCTCCACTCTCTCAGACCAGCTCTCCAGTGAAACTCCGGCCAAAACAAAGCGCTGAACGTTTCACTCCATATTCGGCTTCTAACAGGCATCTCTCTCTATATATCCTTTTACTCATTGTGCGTCTTGGTGTGACGCACAATAATTGGTGCGCACACTACATTAACTATTATGTGTGCATTTAAGACAGTCATTATCACACCATAACATACGACCGTGACACCCCTTTCACGAAACATCTTAAAACTAAATTGAATAAGGGTTAATACAACATAATATACTTTTATATGCTTTAGAAAAAGATCCCTTGACGCAACGGGATCGTACTGGGTGGGGTACGAAATGGGATCAATAAAACAGGCCAGCTTGTAGCCATTTATATTAGCTAGATTATCTAATATGCCTCATAAGAAAATAGATCGAATTAAAAATAAAACTTATAAATATTTAATATTTTCTTATGTTTTATATGTCCTGCAGCTAATTCCAACATCAAATGTAAAATACAAAATATTGTTTATTTCAGAATCTTAGTGCTATTATATACAAGGGCCACGGGACAAGGACCGACAAAGCTCTAGACTTCATCATCAACAATGAAATGTTTACTCCTGCCGCTGGTTCCCGCAATAATTCTTTAGAAATTGTTATCGTAATCACTGATGGCAGATCTTTCAACCAGACGAAGAGTAAGTTATTAAAAATTTTAATTAAAACTCTTCGAGTCAATATATTGAAGCAAATTTATTTTATTTTTTTTAAATTTCACACTTGCTAATAACTATTTTCATATATCATATATCTAATTTAGTGCCGATTTCTGAATATCTTCGGAATTCCAATGTTTTGTTGTTATTTAAGAAAAAAATTAAGTTTTTTTCTTACATGGGTTTAATTACAGGTTAATACACATTTTTAAATGTACGTAGTCATACGAATATTTATTTTGTGCTTAAAAGTTAAGAATCAAAGAATTTCATATGTTTTCATTAGCTAAATTAAAAAATTTAAAATATTGCTCTGCGTAACTTTAAGAGCAACCTTTAATGCCCAAACATACAAGAAATAAATAAAAACAAAAATAATAACCAACAATCCTATAAACAGAAATTTAAGAAAATGAAATATAGACTAAATTAAAACCTTTTAAAAAGAAAAGAGGGGTGAAGACAAACTATTGTTTTTTCAATCATCAGTAAATAACATTTTTATTTAAAAAATTGTTGAGGATTGAAATATGTTCTGTTAGTAGTTTTTTTGTTTCCAAGACTGAAGATAACATGATCAACACAATTTTTTCCCGTGATGCAATTGCATGTTCATGATTGAATTCCCAACCTTCTGACGGGTGTGTTCCAAGAAAGGACGATCTTTTTACGTTTAACTCTGAAATTAAAATAACTTTTCTGTATTTTAAAGTGCGGCATTTAATCCATCAACCACTTGTGTGCAATTTAAATATAAAGCTGCTTTTTTTAAAATCTATTTTTCTACCAAATATTTTCATTCCATTTTTTTTAAGAACATATTTTTTAATTTTAATATTTTGTTCTTAGCCCAACAAGCTGCCGAACGCATTAAAGATCAAGGGATATCCATCAAAGTTGTGGGTATTGGGGCTGCTGTAGAATCTGAGCTTTTTTCTATTGCCAGTGGTGCTAGTAATGTCTTCAAAGCTGACAACGTTGATGCTCTGAAACAAATTGTGACATCCGTGACCCAACAAGCATGTCCAAGCCCTCTTATTATAGGCACATAAAACAAATATGGTATATGATATTTTTAGTGCTAGATACGTATTTGTTAAAAAATAATTCAACTCACATGTTCATATCCAACTGCATGTTTGACATATAATTTCCATAAAATTAAAGCATCTAAACATATAATTATATTCTTTTCTCACTATTACAGGTAGTAAAGAGGCGGTAAAATAACAGTTTAAAAGAGAAGGCTTTGCAAAGAAATTCGAATTATTTAATTTTGTTTATTAATTTTTTGAAATGATTGATCCTGTTTTTAGAACTATAACAATAAATTAATAAAACAAGTCATCTACTTGAATATTAAATTTTTCATTAAATTGATTCAATTAAAACAACTTAGCACTGTTTTGTGTCTTTTTTATATTAAAAAAATATGACTATAAAAATAGTTGTGGGGGGAAAAGTATGCGAAATAATACTTGTTATCTAATATGTGAAAGTTTTCTTAAGTCATTGCGTTTTATGATCTTATTTATTGGCTCTTGCCTTGCGGTTTGTTCTACTTCTCTGCCTATATCTAATGTTTAAACATTTGGTTTTCTAACGTTTCGACCCTGTACGACTCAACCCCTGAATGTTCGAACCTACAGTAAGCGGGGAGGTTGTTGAGCACATATTAGAAAGGGGAAGTTTTGATTTAACATCAGTCATTCAAACGGGTGAGGGATACATGGCGGCACACCCAAGTGTGAAATTGACAAGGGATAGTACAACATTCACAGGTAATAAGAGAGTTCAAGGTAGGAGGGAAGAAGGCCGAATACAAGACAATTATCAATGGAGGGTAACAGGCTACCAAACAAAAAGATGACAAACTAGGGATTTTGCTGGGATTGGTGAAGTTAAAGGGGTTAAGGTTGTACGGGACACGGGGTGTGGAACCGTGGGGGTAGGGGAATCTCAAGTAGATAAGGATTGTGTGACAAATGAGACAGTCACGTGTATATTGTTTGATGGGGAGAGAAAGGTTTATAGAGTAGGGTATATACACGTGAAATCACCGAACTTTACGGGATGGACAAAAGCTGTCCTATTAAAGAACCCACACGTTGACCTAAATATCGGAAATATCAAGGGGGCTACCATGGGCAAGGGAGGCGGGGATAAAGGTGGAAGGCCGGTACACCGGGTCAGGGACTACCGCACTGTGCCCAATACTACAATAGAGCAAAACCACGGAAATGCAAATTGGAATAGAGACAGTCAAAGATTCACAAAAATAAATAAGGAGCATAGATGAAAGGGTAAAGGTTCGCAGAATCAGCAAGAATACAGAATAGAAAACATCTATACAGAAGTAGTAGCAGGGGCGGTAACGATTAGAGCACAGAGCAAAAACCAAAAAAAACAATAGTACAGTGAAAAGACACCTCACGGAGCTTAATATACAGACAGAGGATGTCAACAGATTACAAACCGAGGGCGTCACTTTAAGACAAATGCAAGAGCATGCAAACAAACGGAGTGTGAAGGGGTTGGAAAGTCATTATTTCAATACAAGGAGGGACTACTAATGAGAGAGTATCATGACACACGGACTAACCCTAGTATTAGGCAGGAATAATTATTTGCGCCTGAAGCATTAAGAAAACCCATATTGGAGATAGCCCACGATAATAGTTTATCGGTACACATGGGGATAGCTCGCACTAGGGCGCGAGTACTAAACGAGTTCTGGTGGCTGGGTATAGCCAGTGACGTACGATATCCCTGTAACACATGTGATGCATGCCAGAAAGTAAAAAAAAAGCGCCGGAGGTATTGCCCCTTTAGGAGAAATGGAATTGATAACAAAACCATGGAGCAAGGTAGCTGTCGACCTCATCGGGCCAATGTTACCTATGTCACGGAAAGGGTGTCGTTATATTCTCACACTGGTGGACACAGTGACCAGATGGCCAGAAGCTATACCACTCAAAAAGATTGAAGCCTAGGGAATACAGGAAGCACTTATCGGCATATTTACGAGAATGGGCTTACCCGATGAAATATTATCAGACAACGGCAGCCAATTTAAGTGCGACTTAATGGCCCAAGTCTGTAAACTAATGGGAATCACCCAACGTTTCAGCACTCCTTTACACCCAAAGAGCAACGGAATGGTAGAAAAGTTAAATGGTACGCTTAAAACGTTACTAACCAAAGTATCCTTGGAATAACCGAAAGACTGGGAAGATCACGTACCAGGGATACTATTCGCTTATCGGGATGGGTAAGCAGGAATCAACAGGGTTTTCACCATTCAAACTAATGTTCGGGCGCAAAGAAAGAGGACCCATAAATATCCTGAGAAATATTTTCGATGGGAGTAATGAAAAGGTAGAGGGGTAAAAGCCACACGAGTACCTAAATAAATTGCGAGATCGATTACGAGTTAGTGGCACACTAGCGAGCAAAAACTTGAAAGCAGCGAAAGAAAAACAAAAACTAGTCTATGATCGTAAAGCCAGAATAAGAGAGATTCTTGTAGGAAGTCGTGTGGTTGTGATTAAAGCGTCGGCTGGTAGTAAATTTCAAAGATCCCGATGGCATGGACCATATAAGGTCGTAGAAAAAGTAGTGTATTGTAATTATGTAATCTTGGAAAAGGATAAAATGAAACCATAGCACATCAACATGCTAGTGGCATATCACAGTAGGGAAGAGTCAAGTCAAAAGCATACTGAGACAAGTACCGATAGCCATATTACAAACAGCAAGGCGAAAACAACGGCTTATGCAGTAGTTATAGAAGATAACGGGACAGACAATGAGAGCAGAAACATTAGTTCGTTGCCAACAAAGTCGAGTGGGGTTAATGAATCGGTGAAGTATGTAAAAATTAACCCCCACCTCAAATATTATGAAAAAGAGCAAATAAAAAGGATATTTCATAACTACGCTAACGTAATAACTAACAGACCAAGAAAATCCACGGTATCTCTATTTAGTTAAAAACGGAAAAATCAATTTGTCTGAGACCATATCCCATACCCTTTTCATCAAAGCAAAATATATTAAAGGAAATTCGGCAAATGGAAGGGGAGGGCATTATAGAAAATTCTACTTCACCCTACTCCTCGCCAATAGCCCTAGTTAAGAAAAAAGATGGCTCCACATGTTTTTGCATTGATTACAGGAAACTAAGCGCCATAACGAAAACAGACGCAGAACCCATACCCAATCAGGAAGATTTATTTATTCAATTGGGACAGGATAAGTATTTCTCAAAAGTTGAGTTAGTAAAAGGTTATTGGCAACTACCGGTAGAAATAAAATATACTGCTTTTCAAACCAACTTAGAATTGTATCAGTTTCAATACATGCCATTTGGACTGTGTAAAGCTAAAGCAACATTTGCACGCGGCATGCACCGGATCCTAGGGGATCAAAAAAATGTAGTCAGTTTTTTTGATGATATTTGCGTGTTTGGAAGATCCATAACAGAACATAATCATACATAGGATCAGGTACTAAACAGATTGAAAACTGCGGGGTTGACGGCTAGGCCAACAAAAATGGAAATCGGGTTTTCAGAAATTGAGCTTCTGGGATCATATAGTCGGAGGAGGTACACAGAGACCTAATGCCAGTATAACAAGTAAAATATTAAATATCAAACATCCGAACACCAAAAAACAAGTGAGGAGCTTCTTGAGGCTTATAAGCTATTATAGAAAATTTGTTCCGGATTTCGCAGACATTAGGGCCGGTCTGTCAGATCTGACAAAGAAAGGAAAACCAGAGCAAGTACAATGGACTAGCCAATGTACAGAAGCACTAGGAAAGATCAAAAAATCTCTATCTACACAACCAATCCTTTACTGCCAGAGATAAATCGTGAGTTTGTAATCAGAACACACGGAGCGTGTCCACTATAGGGGGATGCTTAAGGCAAGAATGGCAGGGATTATTACACCCGATAGCGTATGTAAGCAGAAAACTATAACCCCCGGCCGGAGACCCGATACTCAGTAATTGAAAAGGAGTGTTTGGGGGTAGTATGGACAATTACAAAATTCTCAAGATAACTTTTTGGTAATCACGTTACTATCGAGACGGACCACAAACCGATGACGGTGTTACAGACATCCAAGAGCATTAATAATCGCGTAGCACGACTGGCCTTAACATTATAAGAATACAAATTTTCTATCAGACCTATCCCAGGGGCTGATAATACACTGGTTGACATGCTTAGCAGACAATGGTATTTGGGACAGACAAACGATAGAAAATCATGGTCCCGCTAAGCCTACCAGTATAATGACAGATTTTGTAGGGTTGATTGTTCGTTCGTCCTTCGATACGACGAGGACCACTCTAGTCATCCGAGGGTTGTCTGTGCGTGCGCAGATGGCTGATTAGGCCGATCCTTGCACGGAAGGTTCGGGAACAGAAGGGACAAGGGACGAGTGCGACATGTCCTGGAGGGTTGACAGCATGGGCCTTTCGGACTTGACTCTTCTTTTCTGCGGTGGTGATCCGGTTTGCCTCGCATGACCCGTCACCTTCGTGGATGGAAGAGTGCCAGGTGGATCGGTCCATTGCAGCTCGTTCCCACGTGTCTGGATTGATGGCAAACGCTTTCATTGAGGCTTTTAGTGTGCCTCTGAAGCGTTTCTTGTATCACCGTGGGACCGCTGGCCATACTGGAGCTCACTATAGAAGATTCTCTTTGGCAGTCTCTCGTCTGGCATTCGGACAACGTGCCCTGCCCAGCGAAGCTAGGTCTGCAACAGGAGGGTGAAGATGCTGGGGAGACCTGCCCTGGTCAGTACCACTGTGTCTGGAATTTTGTTCTGCCACTTTATCCCGAGAATATTCCTGAGGCTTGTTATATGAAAGTGTTTAAGCTTTCTTGCATGGCGCTGATAAACAGTCCAAGTTTCACAAGCATATAGCAGTGTGGGGAGCACCAGTGCCCTGTACACTTACAGCTTGGTCTGGATGGTAATGCCTCTTCTTTTCCAGACATTAGGGTACAACCTGCCGAAAGTGGAGCTGGCTCTAGCAATTCTGACGTTCACTTCGTCATCGATGGTGACATTTTGCGACATTGTGCTGCCCAGGTATGTGAACCGGTGCACTGTGTTGAGGATCTGGCCGTTGACAGTGATGTTGGGCTCTACGTAGGGCCTTCCAGGCGCGGGCTGATGGAGGACCTCAGTCTTCTTAGTGTTGATTGTTAGACCAAAGTTTGTACAGGCGCTGGAGAACAGGTTTACACTGCGTTGCATGTCGGCTTCTGAGACAGCGTTGAGGGCACAGTCATCAGCGAACAGCAGATCTCTGATGATGTCTGTCATAACCTTGGTTTTTGCCTGGAGCCTCCAAAGGTTGAACAGCTTGCCATCTGTGCGGTACTTCAGGTTGACACCAACATCCTCGTCTCTGAATGCCTCTGTCAGCATGGCGGAAAACATGAGGCTAAACAGTGTTGGTGCCAGGACGCAGCCCTGCTTGACCCCGTTTGTGACTGGGAAAGGATCAGAAAACTCCTCGCTGTCCTGGACTCTGGCCTGCATGCCCTCGTGAAATTGTTGCACCAAGACGATGAATTTCCTTGGGCAACCGTACTTGGCCATGATGTTCCACAAACCCTCTCTGCCAACAGTGTCAAAAGCCTAGGTCAGGTCGACATAGGTGGAGAACAGGTTGGAGTTCTGCTCCTGACATTTCTCTTGCAGCTGCCTGGCAGCGAACACCATGTCGATGGTTCCTCTCTATTTTCGGAATCCACACTGACTTTCAGGCAGGAGTCCTTGGTCAAGGTGGACTGTGAGGCGGTTGAGGAGGATTCTGGCGATAGAAAGCAGGGATATGCCTCTGTGGTTGTCACAAGCCTGTCTACTTCCTTTTCGCTTATATAGATGTATGATGGTGGCATCTTTGAAGTCCTGCAGGATCGTCTCTTGCTGCCATATTAAGAGAAACAGCTGGTGGAGCCTTTCAGTCAGGGCTGTTCCCCCCTCCTTGTAGAACTCAGCTGGTATGGCGTCAGAACCAGGTGCTTTGCCACTGGAGAGAAGATAGATTGCTTTCTGGGTCTCGAGCAAGTTTGGGGGTCACCCAGTGCTTTGTTTGTGGATTCCGAGAGAATGAAAAAAATTAGGCGGCATCAAAATTTTTGGGTAACCACAGTTATCAACGTGGCAATGCTAATAAGTGTTGTTTCTTTTTTTATAATAAGTGGAAAACTACACATACCACCAGAAAACCAATAGCTATGACTTGATAGTATAACATTTTTTTTCCTTTGCTGGGTAGCTGATAGATGTCAGAGAAAAATAAAAGGAGGATTAAATTTTCTATGATGCTGATGATGATGTGTTTTGTTGATGAGTAGTGATATTGTATTGTAGTGACTTTTTGTGGTCCGAGAGACCTAGGGCCAATATTAATATACGAGCACAATACCCGTGCAATGCTACGGGGTAATCGCAATACAATTTTCACACACATGCGTAAATACACAGCGTGACTTCAAAATACTAACACACAAAATCTCATCAAGTAAACATGACTTTTTAATTAGTATGCGCTTCTCACAAATTAATATATGTTCAAATTTTCTTAAAGGGTCGACGCCAAAGCTAACCCCTTACTATTACATTTTCTCACATGTAGTTATTAGTAATATGAGTGACTCTGTTAAAACTATTAATAGTACATTGCTTTTATCTTTAGCTTTAGATAACAATTACATTTTTAAAAATAATCAAATGACGCCACACCTTGAAAGCAAGAAGCTCTGTTAATCTCAAACCCTAAAATATCATCATGTAATAGAAATATAGAAGTTTAGGAGTATTTCGTTTTGGCGTCTCATCTTTCTCTCACAGATTTAGATAATAGAGCCTTGGCAAAACTGTACTTCTTAAGAGTGGAAAGCGAGAAAGCAACCATCTTCTTAACAAACACACACACACACACAAATCTTCTTTATTAAAATGCAAATACATAAAATATGGTTGAGTAGTCGAAAACATTGTAAGCATTACAAAATGTTGGCATATATTTTTATGAACTGAATTTCTCAGCTTTCAAATAATATCTTACTTTGTAAATGATGTGCCAATGTAAGAAAAGTAACTTAACGTTTTGAAATCATATTTATATATGTAACAGGCACGTTTACTTTTCAGAGGAATCTGTCTTTTCAATAACCATATCATGCCTCAAAGATACATCACAAATGGTGTCTTTAACTTAAATTCATGTTAAAAAACTTCGTTTGACCCTTTTCTTCTAGTAATGTCGAAGCACATTTGGGAAGATACTTGCGTTGCGCATGTGCACATGTCTAGGTTTATGTTTAAGGAAGCTTGATTTTTTTTTGTCGATAGCCCAATATTGATATATAATGATAAAGAAGGTTGGTGTCTAGATACACCACTTTCGTGATGTGTTTCGTTCATCTCTAAATGTATAATTAAAAAAATGAGACCTACAAGACAAAATGATGTGACAATTGTATTGCGATTACCTCGTAGCTTAGCACGGGTATTGTGCTGGTGAATTGATAAGGCGCTTAAACTAATTTCACATTTTTTATTATGTAAACACAAAGTTTGGTGCCATTAGAGGCATCAGGCCATTTGTTAAAAATGATAATGATATGTATTTATGATATGCTATGATTATGAAATTTTTTATTCTTGAGATTTTGCTTGATGATTATTATGTTATGATTATGAATATGATATAAAATTGTAACCACATTGGGTGGATATTGATTGTTTGTGACACATGATGAGCAAGTAAATCATTGAATAATGCCGTTCTTTGTTTTAAGAGACATTTTTATCAATTAAATTATTGAACCATGACATTATTTGCTCGTGAAACATGGGGATCATCTAAATCATTGAACAAACCAAAAATTTTTGTGACTACAAATCTGTGTTTTTTTCCCATTCTTGTACATTGATGCATATATAATTTACGATTTGGAGTAGTGATAACCTTTGCTACCCTCAAAAACGAGGTAGTGTATTACTAGACTCGTATACATGTACGAAAACCGGGTTTCCACAATGTAAATAAAATGATTCAGTATTATTTATTTGTGAAGATACACCAGATAAAGTGAACTAATGTTTTTTGAGAGTAACATATTACTGGTGATTTTTTTTTCATTTAGTGCACATTGCACATGTAATTGTTAACTATTATTCCAATGAATATATAGTATTGATATGCCTGTGTGTGTAAGAATGAGATATGCTATTATTAAATCAGGACTCACCAAAACATCACGACCTTATAAAGTGTATAAACTCGCGACATTCTTGCTAAGGTCGCTGGTGAGGAGGGGGCTGTCAGGGTCAGAAAATTGTGGTGTGGGGATGACTGAGCATAAATGGGGCGAGCGTGGGTCAACGGGTTGTGAACGCTTGTTCACGTGTAACGGGGGATATACTCAGGGTACGTGGGAGCTGTAATAAGCGTCGAGACAGGGTGGATGACCGAGGTGGTACAAATGGGGTCTATATAATAAGAACATAGTGTGTGTGACGAGTGGGAGAGAGCTGGGTTCTCGATGTACACACCGACGGCAGACTGGACTAGAGTGTTTGGGTTTTTTTTTGTTGAAAGGGATCCGATACAGTCAAACTGGACTGAGGGCGATTGAAGGGGAATGGTAAAGGCTGTGTGGACTCTGGAGAGCATGAAGACTCATTAGAAAGATTGCCAATTGTACTTGACCATACATGATTGGAGACTTCATGTCATTAAATGTACTTTTAACCAAAACCCATTGTTGCTGATTTATTTACCCATCCAGTGTTGTAGTTATATGTGGCCAAGGGGGGACTTCAACTCCTAGACAACGACCTCGCCACACTTATATAGGAGAGGGTGGGTGTGGCCAATCAATTAGGTTGTCAGCACAAACACAACATTCATCCCATGTGGTGCAAGGGTCCCATACTCTTGGATTAGTCTATTCTCCAGACTGACCCTGCCGGATGTGTTTGTGCTTGAGACCAGGGCGTTGACAGACATGTCATCGACGCCCATGTGGTCACGTCCATTGAAGTGTCAGGAGACAGGACACTGTTTGACTTGTGTGAGCGGACGTAAATGCTGTGCGATACGGCAGGACAGTAACCTTTCCGTCTCTCCTATGTTTTGAAAGAGCAGCGCTTACACACATTTGTTTAGACCATATTACGCTGGTACAAGGAAAACCATTCCTAATCTTATATATACCCTTAAAGTTGACAATCTGGTTTGTCTGGGTAACAAAAAGACATGTCTTACAGCGATGACGGCGCATGGTTTAAAACCCAGATGGGAGGGTGGCATACAAAGGCGACTATGAACAAAAGGTATCGCAGATTTTTGTCCCTCATTAATACACTTATGTCTGGGGCTAAAAATATGTTGTTAGTCTCAGGGTCAGCGAGGAGAATGGCTTGGTTTTTCAAAAAAATTATTTGGCCCTGATGCTGTGGTGATGGTATGTGACAACCAGTTTTATCCTCTCACCACTGACACAGATGCGTGATACAAAGCAGCTTTTAACTCGCTGAAGCGCAGATTGTGTTTAGGTTCAGGGTAAGACCTCTGTCTAAAAAACACCACCGTTATAATTGCCTTTTTCAAAAAGTCCTCATTAGATTGACACAGTCTACAGAGGCGAAGAAATTGAGAAAATGTGTTAGAATCCTTACAGGGTTTGATATGACAAGACGGATAGAGTAAGTAAGAGTGGTTGTCTGTAGGTTTGAAGTAGGCCGAAGTGATGAGGCAGTTTTTCTGGAGTTTTACAGTAATGTCAAGGAATTTTGCAGACAGTTCATAAATCATGTGACTGAACTTGATGGATGGGTGAAAAGAATGTACACAATCGATAGACGTGTCCTATTCACTTCTCTTTATATTAATCACACCAATGACGTCATCAATGCATCTGTTATAGAATTCGGGAGGAGACCAGTGTACTCTTGTTGCACTTTGTGCTCAAAATGACCCATAAACAAAAAAACATAGCTGTGTCAGATTCTAGTCCCCATAGCGACCCCACTGATTTGGTCAAAGAACCTGCAATTGAACTCAAACGAGTTGAGGGTTGGGACCAATTCCACTAACCGTAGTGGGGAATGTGTAGGTATAATGGGATGCGGTTGTGGCTTCTGGCTATACATATCATACTTTTTTCGCCATTAGCATTTAATATTTGATAGTGTGTAAGTATTGTTTCTGTACATCATGTTCATCTGCAAAAACAACCGATATGTTTCTCACTGAAAGGCATCTGTATTCTTGTCAGTGTAATAATTTTTTAATATAGAGATAGGTCACCGAAACACCCTCCAAAGGACAAGATTATACTGAATGTCGTGTTTGTGTGTTCAAATATTTTAATTTGATATCAACAATGAAGCTGAAAATTGACAAATATTATAATCAAGCGTATTGTTCTATTTTTAAAGTACTCGAAAGAGCTTTTAGGGATGCGGTGGTCGAGTGGCAGCGAGCTCGACTGGCGTACCAATGGTCACGGAGCCAAGGGCGTCCCTGAGTCATCCAGCTCCAAATGGGTACCTAGCAAACTAGTTAGGCGGCTGGGTAATGCGTGGAACCCTTATAGCAGTGGCCTGTGAACGCTCCATCATTTGCCAACAGATCATCTGTCATGGTCTGTGGATGCACTTATCTTCTGCATAGAAGTATAGATAAGATAAGATAAAATTAAACTATGTTACTTATCAGAAATTAAATTCCACAGGTTGTGCATGGAATGGTGCCTTGCCCGTAAACGGAAGATGTTTAAATACGTCACTGAAAGTAAAACATGGGAAGAAGCTCAGGTAGGCACAATGAATATATGTGAGCTATCTTTGAATCTTTTATTTAAATTGATAATTAAATAGTAACAAGAAATTTATACAAATTTAGGTTTAATCTATCTTACTGGAAGATACCGCAACAAGAAAGGTCAAATCTGCTTGCGCATTACGGCGCAGCCCATCCAAGAAATCGACCACACAATGACCCAGCTGATGTTAAAATTGTGGCTAAAAGCCTATTGATGGATAGATGGCTTAAGGCTGGGCTGAGAATGTGCAGCGACCGTACACTAGAATGCATAGTGGGAACCTCCTCGTAGCTGCCAGTCCCTAAAAACGCAAATGTGGACTGGACAATGTCCAACAAACAGCTACTTGCACAGTTTGAACCAAAATGGGAACCCCGACTGCCGCTTATGTGACAAGACTTGGTAGACATTGACACATCTGATGAACGATTGTTCTGTAACGATTTGGGATTCTGACCGGGCAGGCAGCACTAGACCTTCGAACCAATTACAGTATGTTGTTGTCTTATGTTCAGGCTCGCTGAGGACTCGGTCTTGCAATGAAAATGTAACATATTAATTATTCATTTCAGAAATACTGTCAATCTCATTCTTGAGGAGACGTGCTTGCTCAAGTTATTTCAAAAGCTGAACTTTTCAGCTAGAACCTTTAAAGTCGGGCATCATTTGCATGTGTCAGTTTTAATACTAACCATACACTTAATTATTTTATTTTTGTTTCATCTAACATTGTTTATTTCCTTTCTTTTGCAGAAAATGTGTGACGTAAACCAATGTATTTTAAGTAATAAATTTGACCTCATGAAAGTGCAATTAAAGATTATATTAAAAATGTTCGCCTCCTACCGAATCATAAAATAATAACATACTTTTAAGCACATTAATGATAAAATATGTTAATACTTGAGTTTTAAATATATTTACACTTTTACTCTTTGATCCAGAAGTCTTAATTTTGAAAAAACAAACAATTTGATTGAATTTAAATATATTAACTGATTATTAATTGAGACAATTTAAACATACTTTTAAAAATACAGTTATATATTGTTATAAATTACTAGCGCAATGCCGTGCTTTCCAAAGTGTAAATAAAATAAAGATAATAATATTTTGTTTTCGGGTCTAATATTCCCCATACAAATGATAAGTATAAACGCTTCAAAAAATTTGGATAGCCAGACAGTAACCTTTCTCTTCATAAAAAAATGCGTTATCGAGAAAATTGAAAGCATGATGATTTTAATGAAGCCTATCAATTTTGGTGTTTCTGCTTAAAAAACTCAGGCTTTTTCCATAAGTGTTGTACCAGAATAACAAAGGCCGTGACAGTTTCGTAACTCTAATGTGCGAGGGCTTATTTCCTTTTCACATGAAACAACATAAAAAAACAAAGTTAAAAAAAAACTTAAGAAAAAAAAACTCGGCTGAGAGATTTATTATATCATTTAAATTTATTAAAATTCATTTTAAATGAATTCTCGTGATCTTTCTTTCAAGTAATGACAGAGGACACATTTGCAGATTCTTGTATAATTAAAGTAAGCGTTTTATTTTTCTTATATTTTTATTATTTTCATATTATTATTTTTTTTTATAGTTGCTTGTTTTAGCTGTATTATATATATATCAAATGACATAATATTGTAAGGCCTGTATCTATACCATAAAAAAGTAGGTGTAATAAAGGTAAATAACTCTTGATGCCTTATTGTACCATATCATGATGTATGAGTTGTGGTTCTTGCTTGTAACGGAAGATGATTAATAAATAAAGAGATATTCACGAAGATGGATCTGTTCTAATTCATTACTTTGGCGACGAGGTATTTTTATGATCAGAATCCACGAACATCTGTGTTAAATACAATCCAAACAACTTTGGAAAGGAAGATTTAAGCCCTAAAAGGATCGATAAGTATTTAAAAAGGGTTTTAATTAATTCCTTACCTAAAATCAAAATTTAAATCTAAATCTAACGAGGAGACAACAATTTACAACATGGCTTTCGCACAGCTACCAGCCTAACCTGAATTCGACACTAAATCAGAAGGTGTAGCTACTCGATGGAACAAGTGGGTGTCAAGGCTAACAAATAACTTATTTGTGGCATACAATGTTACCGATGAAAGCAGAAAAAAACCTCTCCTACTAACATACGCTTGTAATGATCTTAATGATATAGTCGAATCGCTACCGGACTCGGAAACAACTCCAACTCCGGATGAATCAGTGTTTGATAAGCTTATTCATGCATTGAAATGTTACTTTAATCCAAGAGTAAACAAAGAGATTCAACGATTTGCTTTTAGAAAGCTCCATCAACAAACTGATGAAATAGAAACCTTCTACACTGAGCTAAAGCAGCTAGCACCATCGTGCGAGTTCCACAGCCCTGACGAAGAGATACAATCACATCTAATAGCTGGTTGTAAATCATCCAAGGTACGGCAAAAAGGATTAAACTATCCTAACATTTTGCTGACAGACCTTTTACAGTTTGCCAAAACCTGCAAAATCACGCAAAAACACGTTAAGCAAGGAGAAGGAAATAATTCATCTCTTCATAAAATTAGATCTACTCCTTGTTTCACTTGTCACAGCCAACCAAAACAGAACAATTATAGATCTACGCCAAAACAACCCTGTCTGGTTCCTTCATCTAAATGTAAGCATTGTGGCAGAGCATGGCCTCATGAAGGTGGTCAAAAACATTGTCCAGCTTTCAATAAACAGTGCCCAGCATGTGGAAAAAACAAGTACTTTGCAACTGTTTGCAATAGCGCAGCCAGACAAGCATTTCAACCGAAACGCGCCCCACAGCAGAAACCACGTTTTAAAAACCATGTTAGAAACGTTAATGATACTTAGAAGGCGACTACGCGTTCATGTTCACCACCCAAGGAAGAGAGATGCCTTTATTTGATGTTACCATCAATGGGAGCATGATACAAACACTAGCAAATTCTGGAGCAAGCATCAATATTCTACCAGAATATGTATATAAAAAGCTAACTCCCAAACCTCATCTGAATGGTAGCACGACCAAGATCTTTCCATTTTCATCAAGTCAACCACTAGATGTCATAGATAAATTCAAAGCACAAATATCGCACAAGAATATTGACTTATCTGCTGATTTCCTTGCTGTGAAAACAAAAGAAATACCCATTATTGGTTTGAAAACTTGTCTTGAGTTTCAACTTATTCAGAAAGTGACTGCAGCGAGCACCTGCGACATATCCGCACAGTTCCCGATATATTTACAGGACTAGGCAAGCTCAAAAATCATTCAGTAAAACTTCATATTGATGAGGCAGTACCACCAGTTGCGAAACGCTTCAGAAGAATACCATTCCATAGGCGAGAAAACAGCTAGAAGATTATCTCAAGAAAGAAGAGAGCATGGGTGTTATTTAAAAAGCTACAGGAGCAACACCATGGGTATCACCAATTGTCATTGTACCTAAGCCTAAAAGTCCAGACCAGATACGTGTATGTGTTGAGATGAGAGCACCTAATACAGCTATCAAACGAGAACGTCACAACATGCGAACTTTTGACGAGCTCTCAACAACGCTTTCTGGAGCCGCAGTTTTCAGCAAGCTAGACTTAAATCAAGGCTACAATCAGATCGAACTGGATGAAGAATCTAGATACATTACAACTTTTGCTACACACAAAGGTTTGTACAGATTCAAAAGACTAAGCTTTGGAGTGAACAGCGCTGCTGAATTTTTTCAAGAGTCCATCTGACAAGCTTTAAATAGTCTAAATGAACTTATCAACGTCAGTGATGACATCCTGGTGTATGGACAAAACAAAGCAGATCATGACAGTAATCTTTAAAGTGTATTTCATAGGTTGCGAGAGAAGAACTTGACCCTAAATGCAAATAAGTGCAAGTTCAGACACACTTCAATATAATTTTTTGGTCATGTTTTCACTGCAGAAGGCATGAATCCACGTCCCAACAAACTTCGAGACATTATAAATATACAACTACCACAGACAATAAGTCAAGTGAGAAGTCTCGTAGGCATGATAAACTTCTGTGGATCACGACTCGTCCCTGATTATGCTACCCTAACTCATGATCTGAGACAACTAACTCAGAAGAACAGTGTTTTCAAGTGGACAAGCAAACATTACAAGGTACTCCAAACACTGAAAGAAAAACTTAATCCCTCTTCAAATCTAGATTACTTTGATCAATCAAGAGAGATTCAAATATTTGTAGATGCAAGTCCAGATGGGATCTCATCTATCTTAACACAGAGAACACAAGATAAGCATCCCCAAACAGTTCAGTATGCTAGCAGAGCTCTCACACCAACTGAACAAAGATACTCTCAGACTGAGAGAGAAGCACTTGCAGTTACTTGGTAATGTGAACATTTTCACATTTATCTATATGTCTCTCCATCGTTAACCATCTAAAGTGATCATAAGCCATTTGTCACACTTTTTGGAAATCCTAAGGCCACACTTCCAGCAAGAATTGAGAGATGAGTAATGAGATGCCAAGCCAACAACATGAAAATCATGTACCAAAATGGTAAAGAAAGTTTGGGTCCATCGCATGAATGCAGCTGTTGAGAAAAAGATGAAAAAACAAACTAGCTTGTCAAGTTGCTACTCCTACATCAACAAGAGAACCACTGCTGATGTCCGAGCTTCCAAGTCGAGCATGGTCCGAACTAAGCGCTAATTTTGGTCATCTACCAAATTAATGGAAAACAACTACTGGTTGTCAGAGATGAATATTCCAGGTATATTGTAGTGGAAATTCTTGATAGTACTTCAGCAAGAGCTACAATACCTCGACTCGATAAAATATTCGCAGAATTTGGTCTTCTTGATCAGCTCAAAACTGATAATGGTCCTCCCTTCAACAGCCATGACTTAAAAATTACATATCAAACATGGGAATCCATCATCGCAAAAGTACACCTCTATGGCCCCGGGCAAATGCAGAAACGGAAAGATTTATGCGAACAGACAAAAAGTGTATAAAACAGCGAAAGTTGAATTGAAGAACTGAAGAACTGGAAGCAAAGGCTATACAGATTTCTTCTATCTAACAGAATAACTCCCCATACTTCCACAGGACTGTCTCTTGTACAGATTTTATTTGGTCGCACTATATAAACAAAACTTCCTCAAGTACCAAACATCCCTCAAAATAAAACAGATCATGTCATTAGGCAAAATGATGCGAGAGCAAAAGCTACCATGAAGCACTATGCTGACAAGAAACAGTACGTAAAACCTTCAACTATTTATCTTGGAGATAATGTGCTTGTCATAGACACAAGATCTATTCCACCATTAACTCCTTATGAACCAATACCTTACAAGGTCACACACAAGAAATGTACTATGATAACTGCTTAAAGAAATGACAAAAACGTCACGAGAAACAGCAGCTTCTTCAATCTGTCACCACGTGCACCCACATCAGCTGACCTAATCGAAGAAGAAGAAGAATTTTCTAGTGAACTAACAGTCGACATCCAAGATGAGACTACAGTCGAGCCTGTGCCCGCAGCTGACGTCAATTTGCCTGACCATCAGTTGCAGCGTCCCAGAAGAACTCGAAAGATGCCAGACCGGTATAGAGACTACCACATGAGCTAATTAATCATTACTCTTTTCGTGAATAAAAATTCAAGCCCGTTCTACGTTTTAATCGTTTGTTTCTCGATGGGCATTAAAAGTATAACAACAAGGAATGCACCAACGTTTCAACAAGACTAAAGCTCGTCTTGTCGTCTTTATTTTTTTAGATCTCATTGATCTTCAACGTCTGTGTAATGGTATGATAATGCGATTCAAGATAAATCGTTTCATCAAAAAGAAATGTGTTATACATAATCATTAATGTCAAGTTAGAAGAAAACAAAATACCAATCAGAAACGAAGACAAATATGAAGACATAAATCATTTTATTTTTAAATTCAGTAATATTTAAATATACCTTTACATTGAATAAATCAAGATACAAAGCCTTCAATTAATCCAAAAATAAACAGTTGGATAACTCATTAAGAACCGCACACAAGTTTGTCACGTGTGAATCACATGAGTATTTGTATTGAAGTTGTTTTATTGAAACCTATTCTTCAGAGGATTATTGGATGCAAGGTTATGTATTGAGAGAACCCTACAGAGATACATTAATAAGTAAACTATTGACATTGGTGAAGTGAAGAAACATTGAATTGTTATCACATTACAGAAATTTGATAATGAGAGGTTTTGTGGAAGTTACAAGTATTGTTTATTTCAAAAAGGAAAGTATTAATTAAAGGAAGAAATATTGTTGCCATCATTATTTGTGAATAATCAAGTTCGTAAGAAGCTGTGAATAAACTTTTGTGGTTCAATGAAATATTTGATAAAATAATTTTTCAAGATTGCGGCTTGCCTTACCGAATAACTACACGCACTGAATCTGGGTCGAGACAGATTGAGCACATGATGTTCACGTGACACAGGCCATTACTAATAATTCCAAGAAAGAAATGTAAACATAACCTTGAACTTGGGAAACTATGGACTATTAACAAGTATCAGTGTGAATTATAAATCAAGGAACTGAATTTGTATTCATTCATTGTTTGAAAAGGGTGATAATTGCAATTTTGGATTAATGGAGTGAACTAAATTGTCTAAAAACTACTCTAAAGTTCGAAAATTGGAAATTTTGACTAAGTGACGTATTTTATTCAAAACTTTGGACCATCGGATTTGTTTACTCATCTCAGGGACCGTATATATAAAGTATACTTAAGGTCCCGTGTGAGGATGCTTTGTTGTCTCATTTTTTCAAAATCAAATTTAATGCTTTAGATGTGTCACTTATTTGGACTTAACATTTTGAAATAAAGATTTTTTTCATTTAGAGGATTTATACCTTAATTAATAAATACTTAAATTTCTTACTGAATTTCTTGACTCATGCAATTTCGTAAAACTAAACATGGATTACTACAAAGAATTCACTGCCATAGCAGAAAAATTTGGTTTAAGTGGAAAAGAGTTTAAAGACTTTGTTGAAGAGAAAGTCAAAATTGCTGAAAAAAAGAGAGGCAAAAGCAAAAAGAGGCTGATTAAAAAGAGAGGCAAAGACAAATAATTGAAAGAGAAGAAAGAGCTGCATGAAGAGAACTTGAACAACTTAAAAATGACAACTTAAAACTACAAATTGATTTAGAGAGTAGAGGCCACAATCCTGGTAATGACATAAATAGAAAGTCAGCACAGAAGGACACTATCAAAGTTAGAAAATATGATAGCCAGAAAAAAAAAGAATGTTTATCTGGATTATTTTGAATCCATAATGGCAATGAAAGGTTATGATGAAGACGATTGGCCACCCCAACGGATGACTCAGCTAACTGGAGAAGCATTTGAAGCTTACAACAGTATAGCCAAAGAAGACAAAAGCATATATAAGAATGTCAAAAAGGCACTTCTATGTCATTTCAGAAAGTCAGAAAATGATTATAGAAAAGAATTTCATGAAATGCGAATCAAGATGGACAAAGATCCACAGATCATAGTGCATGAAGCACAAGTTAAATTAACAAAATGGCTGGAACTTACAGCAATAGATACAAGCAATCCAAAGACCATACTAGACATGGTGTTAATTGACAAGTTCTTAGAAAATGCAACACCAGCTCTATTCACATATTTAACTGATAAGAAAGTTCTTACTCAAGCAGAGCTAACAAATGCATTACGCACATTCAAAGACTCTCATCCAAATGTGGAAATGGATAAGAGACAAGATATCTTTGCAGCAATACAAATTAAAAATCAAGAAAAAAAGACAATGAATGATAAACCAGAGTCTGCCAAACCAAGGCAACAGACAAACTACTTGCTGGTACTGTAACAAGCCAGGACATATGACGAGGCAGTGTTATCACAATAAAGGACAACCAAATAGGGTGTAACCTAATGGCAGCCATATAATAAAGAAAACAGAAGAAAGGTCAAGACAAGGTCATTTTGAAAGCAGAGGTAGAAGGTCATGAAGAGGCAGATATAATCATGACTCCAGATACATAAATTATGATCAGCCCTGGAGAAGGAATGACTACCAAGAGGGAGATGATAAAGGAAAATTGAACAAGAAGAATCAAAATTTAGTTATACTGTGGCCACTATGAAGGATCATGGAACGCTAAAATTCTACCCAGTTTACAACAATCAATAGAAAATGTATGTGTCTTCATGACTCTGGATGCACAACGATTGTGGTCCATAGTAGTATGGTGGAAGAAGAAGAATATGATGGGCAAAAAGACACACTAATAATGGCTGATGGCACAAAGAGAGAGTGTACAACTGCTATTTTCACCATCAAATCACCCTGGTTTCAAGGTGAAGTTCGATCCAGAGTTTCGAAAGATGCCATTTTTGATCTCATCAAAGGGAATATTGAAGATGTGGTTGACAATTCTGATGAAGTATTCAAGGCTTGGTGTGACAACAGCTATCAATTATGTGCTACAGTACAAACAAGAGCACCAAAAAAAAAGAGAACATAGACATTAAAGTTGATGAGAAATTTGAAATAGGAAGCTAACTGATGTCAAAACAAGAGTTCAAACAACTGCAAGAAGAAGATAACACAATCATGGAAATAAAAAGGAAAGTTATCAAAGACAATGAAACAGGCCACAACAAAAATTACAAGCTAGATAAGGCATTTTGATAAACATTGCACAAGCAGGTACGTGCAAAAGAGTGGTTCTTCCTAAAACGTTACAGGAAATCATTATTAAAATAATACATGACAGTCCTTTAGGTGGACATATGTAGTCAAAGAAAACAATTGCTACAATTGCAGAAAACTTTTACTGGCCTAAAATGACTAGGCAGATAAAAGAATACATTAAAAATGTACAGTGTGTCTACGACATAATCCCAAAGATATAAAACACAGCACCAATACAGTCATCTGACAAGGCAAACTTCTTATTCGAGAAAATTGCCATAGGACCATTCAAAAAAGATGTCAAAGAAGAAACATATGTATGCTCTAACCATAGTGGACATAGTCACCAGATGGGGTGAAGCTATTCCACGGAAGCGAATAGATGCAGAAATTATATGCAATGAATTACTCATTGTTTTCAGCGGATAGGGTTTTCATCAAACCCTTATTTCAGACAATGGCAGTCAATTCAAGGGACAGATGACACAAGCTTTTATAAAAATGTTAAATATTACTCAAGTGCACAGCATCATTTACCATCCACAATCAAATGGAGTGATTGAAAGACTAAACAAAACCATCAAGAATATGCTATTATACGTTACAGCAGACCATGAAGACAAATGGCATGAATATTTACCTTTAGTACTATTTGCATACATCAGCAGCAAGCATCAAAGCACATGTTTTAGTCCTTTTGAATTAATGTTTGGTCAAAACCCTGCAAGTCCTTTGATACATTTCAAGAAAAGGCTTATAAGTAAACAAGATGCCATACAGGACAGACATCGGCTGATGTCAGATACTAGAGATAAAATAATATACATTATTGAAACAGCAAAACAAAGACTAATCAAGCAAAGTACAAGACATAGAGAAATCAAATATAAAAACAGACAATTAAGAAAATTTGAGCCAGAACAAGTCTTAGTATTGTTACCAAACGCAAAGAATGAAATCACATGGGAAGGCCCATACAACATTGAAGAAAAACTTAGTGATGTCACATATAGTGTCAATATAAAAGGACATGTGAAAAAATTACACATTGATAAACTAAGAGCATATGTTGACAATAAAATAGTAAAACAAACCGTAAATATCATAAGCAAAGAAAATGATGAAAATGACAGTACAATGAAAAAGAACAGCCCTGACAATGAAAGAATATCATCTGACATACCAGATAATATGAAACACAGAGTGATGAAAATTTTACAAAAAATACAAAGATGTCATAACAAAAGAAACAGGAAACACAAAAACTGTGACTCATAATATACAAGTAATAGAACGTGAACCTTTCAAGACTAAAGTATACCCTATTCCAATTGCATATAGAGACACAGTAAAATAAGAAATTGAGTACCTACTCAAAGAAAACAAAATAAGAAAAGCAGTTGAAGCCAACTATTCCTCACCAACTGTCATAGTAAAAAAGAAGAATGGAAAGATTCGACTATGCTATGATTACAGACAATTTAATAATATTACAAAATTTGACCATGAACCTATTGGAGACCCAATAGACATTATAGACATAATTGGTAATTCCAAAATATTCACTACATTTGACTTAAACAGAGGTTTTTGTCAGATAAATGTGGATCCTGATTTTGTCAAATATACTGCATTCATAGCCATGGATGAAGAGTATGAATGGTTAGTGATGCCATTTGGATTAGTAAACAGTACATCCACTGTTATCAGATTTATGAAAGTGATGTTACAAGGCATTAAAAATGTGGTACATTATGAAGACGATATATGTATCCACACTAAAGATTGGGAAAAAAATATCCATACACTTGAAGCTGTATTGGATAGACTCAAGAAACATAATGTGACAATTTCAACAGAAAAGATCAACATTGAAAGAAATATATTGATTTTTTGGGATACAGAATAGGAGGTGGTGCAGTCACTCCTATTACAGAGAATGAAAACAAGATCTTCAACCTGTCAGTTCCAAAATCTAACAAACAAGGGCAAGCCCTGCTGGGACTATGTAACTTTTACAGGGCTTTCATTGCAAATTATGCAGAAATTGTTCACATACTAACAGAAGTTACAAAAAACACATATATTCAAAAATTTCAGTTTTCACGAGATTGCCTCAATGCATTGGAGAATATTCAGGAAGCATTTAGGAAGAAACCCATCTTGGTTACACCTCAATGGGAAAAACCTTTCATTGTTTCTACTGATGCATCGTTCATTGCATTAGGAGCGTGACTAAAGCAAGAACATGATGGTATCCTACATCCTATACAGTATCTGAGCAGAAATTTGACAAAAAAAGAGTGTAACTACAGCAACATAGATAGAGAATGTTTAGCCATAGTGTGGGGGTTTACAAAAACTTCAAAAATACTTTCTAGGTAGAACATTCACTCTTCTAACAGACCACAAACCACTTGTGGCATTCAACAAGAAGAAAATCAGCAACGCCATAGTAAACAGATGGGCTATGCTATTAGCCGACTACAAATTTGACATAAAACCTGTTAAAGGAAAAGACAATGTGGTTGCAGACATATTAAGTAGAATGAAAATAATTAAAGACATCATATGAATTCCTAAATGATAAAACCAAAGACTGTATTAGTATTAGTATTTTTATTCGCTGAACAATAAACAAGGGGCAGTGTTTGATTTTCAATGGACAATGTATTTAATTTTAATTTTAGGAATATTGATTGTTAAAGATATATTAGTTACACAAAATAATAATTGTGTTAAAATTCCATTTTCCATTTTTTTACAGCACATGTAGAATGTTGCAGTCCTACAGATTTGTTCTTATTGATTTTCATGTCTAGATATTGTGTGTAAAGTACGTATTGTCCAATGATGATAAATATTTGAGCTTTGAATATAGATATATATTAATTTGATTTTAACAGACCAAAAATGTTGAATTTCATAAACATTTTTTTAAGGATAGGGGGTGAATGTAACGTGTGAATCACATGATTAGGGACGGAGAGGTCACATGAGTGAGAAAGCGGGAATCAGTGTGAGTCAAGATGGCGAGAGTACAGTGTTGATGTCTCCACGAAGTGTAACCTCAATTCAATATTTCTGTACATAGTATTTGTATTAAAGTTGTTTTATTGAAAGCAAATCTTCAGAGGATTATTGGATGCAAGGTTATGTATTGAGAGAACCCTACAGAGATACATTAATAAGTAAACTATTTACAAAGTATAAAAGACTTTAAATTTTAAGCATTAATTAAACTTAATATTATCAGATATGACAACTGGATATGTTATTACCCATATAAATTAAGTTTAATTAGTATTACTTACATAAATGACATTTAGATAAATAATGTGAATTTTCTACATTTTTGCTTAATTTTAAATTATTATCAATGCAAAGTAATCAAGAGTTCTTTAATCTCATTTTATGTTAAACTTGCATTTCAATTATTGATTGATATGATTTCATATCCGAGGAAAGGAGGAATGTAATAATGGTAACTAACTCTTGATGCCTTATTGTACTATATCATGATTTATGAGTTGTGGTTCTTGATTGTGACGGAAGTAACGGACTAATAAATAAAGAGATATTCACCAAGATGGAGCTGCTCTAATTCATTACAGTAGGAAGCAGAATTTAGAACAGGGTGAATAAGTTACACTTTTCAAGATAGTTTTCTATAGTTCCAAAGAACACTACCATTTAGTAAACCACATTCTTTGCCTTTAATTAAAAATCATTATTTAGACGCACACTTCAATCTCGTTGTATAAAAATCCTATATATAAGTCGTGATATCCGTGGTATTTGTATATATTAAATATATTTAGACTATTGTTTGATGTAATAATATATGCTGAATATTTATGACCTTTGTTCATGACCTTATCGTTTGATGTAATAATATATATGTTGTATTGATGACCTTTGTTCAGGACCTTATTGTTTGATATAATAATATCTATGTTAATATTGATGCCCTTTGATCAGGACCTTATAGTTTGATATAATAATATCTATGTTAATATTGATGACCTTTGATCAGGACCTTATTGTTTGATATAATAATATCTATGTTAATATTGATGACCTTTGTTCAGGACCTTATTGTTTGATATAATAATATATATGTGAATATTGATGCCTAGGGTAGTTGAGGTTTGGGAACATATTTTATTTTATTAAAAGACACACGTTGGGTCGCAATGTCTGGGCTTAAAAGTTACTCTGCTGGTTTAGCGTAAGCTATGCAAAAAGGATATATATATATATGCATATATATATATATGTCAGTTAACATTATAACGATACTATGTAAATCCGCCGAGAACGTGTTTTCACTATGACGATAATCTAATGGTGAGAGAAAGTTGAAAAATGTAATCTTCTTTACATTTAAACATTCCATCGTTTTTCCGATGGACACGGACACAAATCCTTGAGGCGTTTTAATTTACTTTTAAAAAATGTATCTTACAAACCTCTATTTCATTAGTGGTATTAAACGTCATTGCATGACCGTCACTGCGAAAGGCCTTTCAGTATTATAGGTAAATTTAAAAAATTATTGAAACAAATCAAATATTAAATTAATGACCGATTAAAAAAAATAAAACCGACAATCCTTTTCAGATTTTAGAGAACAAAATATATCTGCATGATATAATTTAGATTTTAACATATTAAAAGACAAAATTGTGTCATATATAAACAAATAGCTGACCCTTCGTGCGTTGCAACGATTTCATTAAAAATGAATAAATTGAAGGAAACCAATGATTGATATGTTTTGACAGAAGTATGCCAGAACCATTCGGAGAAGTGAGCAAAAAAAAAGTCCAAGTTTAATAGCAAACTGATAAATAAATTAATAATTAAAAAGTTTACAAAACGAAAAACGGTATAAAGGGGCCCAGCCAAAAATTAGTGATAGTTTAATTTTTTAATTGTCATTGTACTAAAGCTAAATTTCTCAATATCGTGTAAAATTGAATGGAGAATTAAATTGTTACCATGCAGTAAAAAAGATTTTTGGGGCCCCCTGCTCCTAGGAAATGGACATTAGGAGTTCAGTGTCCTATATTAATATATTATAGGCTATTAGGTTCTTATTAAGTTTTTATATTCTAACTTTAGTCAAAATCCATTTATTTTCTCATTATCTAACGCTTAAACAAATTTTAATATAGTTTTATAGTGAATAAAACGCCAAAAATTGGCCCCGGTCCTATTCGGTACGAGATGTCAATTTCAAAAACCTTTATATTTCAATTCAGTTTCATCTTGTATATATTTATCAAGATCGTTAAAAAGTGATTGCAAAATTATCTTAAACATATATAAAAAAATACTTTTGGGACCTCCGGCATCGAAGAAAATGACATTAGAAGTTCAAAAACATTGAGTACTTTAATATTGAAATTGAATACACGATAAAATATAAAACATTTACTAAAAAAGACTTTTTGGGCCCCCTGCCCCGAAGGTATAAAAATTAGGAGTTCAGTGCCCTATAGTAATAAAATATAGACCCTTGAGTTTGTATATACTAAGATGGGTCAAGATCCATTAATTTACTCAGTATTTTACGTGAATACTAATTTTTATACGGCTATTATAAGGAAAAAAACGAAATTTAGGCACCCCTGGGCCCATTCAGTGAAAGGTGTCAATTTTAAAAAACTGTTAATTTAATTCAGTTTGCTCATAGATACATTCCTCAACATCGCGAAAAATTGAATGGCGAAAAATATCTTAACGATATAAGAATTCCCCTCACAATTGTTTTTTGTTTCTTTGTTTCCTAAATTTAAAAATATTTTATTATTTAAAACTAGTTTTTGGAATTAAAAGACACTATTTGTGACAAGGGATAATTATAAGTATACATTAAATAAAATATATGTAGTTATTTAATAGTGAACGGGGTGACCAAACCAACAGTCCTACTATTAGAAAAGGGCGGTAATAATTGTCAAGTCACTGACATAGAAAGCTGTAATATATTAAACTGTTTGTTGAAGTCTGACGTCTTTAAGGTAGTCACGACGTTATTTTCGCTTATGTTTGATTGTTATCATGTTTTCTGTAATGGAATCTTATACTTTTCTTTCAATAGACTGTAAGTTGGAGAGGAAGCGACATTTGTTTTCTTTTTTTTTAAATCGATTTCTAGAAATATTATATTACACGTTTTAAAAAACCGTTACAAGTGTGGGATTTAAATAAAAATGAATGTCGTTAATCTGGACTATATAGCATTTCTTGTAAGCAATACTAAATTTTTTTAACGCTGAAGGCAGCGGGAGCATTTACTCATTCCCAAATGTGTTTGCTTATTTGAGACGAAAGTATAGAAAGAAACATATTTTTATTTTACTTATCAGTACCCTATAGTGTGTAGATATTTGCATCTCTCATTTCCTTTTCAAAATCATATTTTTACATATAGAAACGCAACCATAATTTTTTACAGATTGAACTCTCTGGTACACAGAACACACAAATTTAGCCGTTGTTACTAGAGCCTTTTGAACTGATTCCTCATTTTGCAGACAGGATTTTCTTGAAAACTTGAATTTTTCGTCATTAAATAATTTATTAAAAAATGTTCGTGTTTTGTGGGTGTTGGTGTGGGTATTTCTTGACAGGAACTACGATTCAAATGTAAATATTCCTTTAAAAAAACGTTCCTTGTATTGTGAAAAATCAGAAGCAGTATAAAAACTTCAGGAATTATTTTGACGATGTTTTTATGGTGTTAATATTAAATGATATGTTAACCGGGGTGCTAACAACTATATATCGTATTATTATCTTCCGTCTGCATGACAAAACACAACAATGAGCATTACGAGACACACAGGACGTTCTGGTCATTCACTGCACCCAACCCCATTCCCAGCTGTCTCGACAACGTCTTGCTGCTGGACCAGATGGTTTTGGGCGAGAGAGTGAGGTCAACGTGCTGCGAGAATCTTCCTCACTTTAAACAAAGTCACAGCGCAAGTCATTCTCATCATCACCATCGATATATAAGATTTTAAAAAATACTTACAGAGACATTTGTTTTGCAGTTTATGTTCGTTTTCGTTCATTTTCGCTTTACACAATTTTATGATGTGTTAATTTAAAATAAATATTTCTTCTTTGTACTATCCGCTGTAAAAGAACTGTAACATAAAATATAATAATTTTCTATTCTATAACATCTTGATGACACTATGTAGCTTGAATACTTGGAACCTGTATAGTTTAAAAGACAAGCAGAAGCCAGCACTCTGGTAGTTTTGTAACACTTGTATTTTGAGAAAATATTACTCTTTTCTTTACTGCCTTATTTTTGCCGTAAAATTAAAGACTACAACTTATAATATAGTATGTCTCCTCTCGATTGTGCAGTTATTCACAAATCTTTATTTAATTTTGTTTTAAGATTCACGAATAGTATGGCTAAAGAACGAATTCAAACGATTCTTTTATGGCTTCTCTGACAGTGTCAAGTAGCATGTTGTCTCCTTAGTCAAAATCGTTTCCTAATTTTGGGCAATACATTCTAAACATCTTTTAGAATTGTTTGTACTTTGAAATTGATCCATGCGCCCTATTGTCTAGCTAATCTCTAACTTTAATTTTAATGCCTGCTACGTGTTTATTGAATTTTATTTGTATGTTCATGTCTATGTTCTGAAGAAAACTATCTTATATACATATATATATATACTAGTTCATCACCCGTAAAAATGACGTAAGTTTTCAAAATAAATACACACCAAATTTAAAAAAATAAAGTAATACTGAACTTTGATCTATTTTATTTATTTTTATTTGATTCATTTATTATTATATTGAACAATTTTATTAGGAACGTACGAAAAGTGTTATTTTTTGGTGCAGCACTATAAAACAAAATCGATCGCAGCGCCACCTAACAGCATTACATCCATTCGCAGTGCCACCAACATTACAACCATACATACAGACATATATATATATTTATATATGTATGTGTTGATTGTTATTTTAAGGAGTCATAACAAGAAAATGTTTTACCTCTTCAGTATTGTTAGTATTTCTCTCTTGTTCAGGAAGTTATATAAAAGACAATGCATGTATGATTTCTAGTGGTGTTATTACCAGGTTAAAGATAAACCCACTGAAGTTTATGGTTTGGTTAAAATGTTGCCAGATGTATAGCTTCATTTAACAGTGTTATAACAATCATTATTTACAAGAGTTACAAATAACCTCATAGCTTTTTTAGTCTTATATCCGACAAAGATTACCCAAGGTTATTCGAATTCTATTTTTTTTTAAATGCTGTATTTTATGGTATAGTTTTCTTACTATCTGGAAGTATCTCATTAATGGTAGCATTTAAAGAAAATAGTAATACATTTGTTTCAGAAATTTGACAGGTTATTTACGGTCATTTATATTACTTCTAAATGATTTTAAAGTGTGTTGTAAGTAATGGGCATAATCCTTAACACCTTTTCTAAAAATGGCAGGTACTTCCTCTCGATGTACAATCTTCCATTTTATTTTGGGTATCGCTATCCACTCATAATTATTTAATTTCAAACAAAGTAACGTATATTTTAGTTGCTCAAATTCGTATCTAACTTAGAGGGTCACCTTCATGTTTTCTAGTTTCAGGATATATTTTCTTCGCTCCTATTATTTGAATTCAATTAGATATTTTGTGGTTATCTGCCTCAGCACAAAAAGGAGAATAAATATTTAGAAATAGCATCTTTATTTATAATGAAATCCTGTAACAATCACCTCAAACGCTAATTAGGCAGTACAGAACATACGTAGTTTATAGACATTTACGTGTTATATAGGGCATGCTATAATATTGTATGTTGTCATTCAATGGTTTGGTAATAGAAAACGTATATGTCAGTTTTGTAAACTCAACCTTAGAAGTAGATTATTCTTGAAGTAGGTATATATAACAAAAGAGCGTTAGTTTTGATGTCAATTATGTGAGCATGATCCAGCTAGAATACTACAGTTTTTAACACAATGTAAAGAATACTCTCATTCCAAATATCTTTTTTATTTAAAACTAGCAGACCCGTTGTGCGTTGCAACGATCTCAGTACCAAGTAATACATTTTAAAAAACCAATGCGTGGAATGTTTTGAAACCCTTCGCGGAAGTATACAAAAAAATGTCAAAGTTTCATAGCAACGGATAAATAAATTAATAATTAAATAGCTTACAAAAGAAGAAACGATATTTAGGACCCCGGTCCCAAAATGAGGGATATTTAATGTTTTAGTGGTATTGCACTCAAGCTATATTTCTCAATATCGTGTAAAATTGAATAGAGAATACAATTATTAACGTGCAGTAAAAAAGACTTTGGGGCCCTCAGCTCCGAGGGAATGACATTAGGAGTTCAGTGCCCTATAGTAATTTAATATAGGCTCTAAAGTTTTTACATACTAATTTTGGTCAAAATCCAGTTATTTTCTCATAAGCTATCGCAGAATCTATTTTTTTATATAACTAATATAGGGGGAAACTGACATTAATGGACCACCGGGCACATTCGGTGCAAGATGTCAATTTCAAAAACCTGTTCATTTTCAATCAGTTTCATAAGGGATATATTTCTCAAGGTCTTTAAAAAGTGAATAGGAAAAACATATACGAAAAAAAGATTTGGGGCCCTTGGCCCCGAAGAAATTGACATTAGAAGTTCAGTGCCCTTAAGTATTTAAAAATGGGTTTCCAAGTTTTTGCTTACAAAGGTTGGTAAAGATCCATTCATTTGCTCAATAGCTAACGAAAAAAACTAATTTGTATATAGCTCATATACGCAAAAACGACATTAAGGGCGCAATGGCCCATTCAGGGCAATATATAAAGTTCAAAACACCTGTTCATATCAATATGGATGATAATGGATACATATATCATAATTGTTCACTGGCGCTAATAATTGAATGGGGAATAACATCTTTAACGTTTAAGAAAAAAGGCATTCTGGGCCCCTAAGCCTGAAGGAAAGATCATTAGGAGTTCACTGCCTTATAGTATTTTAATATTGGCCGTCAAGTCTTTATATACAAATTTTGGTTAATATCCATCAAATGTATACATTAGCTAAAGCTTAAACTAATGTTTATAAAGCTCATATATGCACACAAAAAATGCTTTTATGGGCCCCCGGCGCCCCATGGGTTTTAAATTTAGAAAAAAAAATGTGGCCATTTAACATCCCAGGAGCATACTCAACAGTCTCTAAAAGTTTCATGACGATCGTGTGAATGTTTTAGTCAGCTATAAAGGACATGCACACACACACACACACAAATTGTCATTTTATATATATATATAAATATATATATATATATATATATATATATATATATATATATATATATATATATATATATATATATGTAGAAGACGTATTGTAGGGATTCAGGGCCCATCCCGTGCAAGGTGTCAATTTCAAAAACCTGTTCCTTTTATTCATTTTCATCATGGATATATTTCTCCAAATCAATATAACGCGAATGGGGAAACTATCTGAAACATATACGAAAAAAAGGTATTTAAGGCCTCCGGCCCGGAAGAAATTGACAATTAGAAGTTCAGTGCCCTTACATATTTTACCAAGTTTTTTTAATACAAAGTTTGGTTAAGAGCCATTCCTTTAATTAGTGGCAAACAGATAAACTAAATTTTATATAGCTCATATAAGCAAAAAACGGCATAAAGGGCCCCAGGGCCAATTTTGTACAAGACATAAAGTTCAAAACACCTGTACCTTTCAATATGGATAATAATGGATGCGTTTATCATTATTTTTCAAGATCGCTTATAAATGAATGCGGAATAAATTATTTAAAGTTTAAGAAAAAAGGCATTTTGGGTTCCTAGGCCCAAAGAAATGGACATTAGGAGTTTAGTGCCCTATAGTATTTTAATATTGGCTGTCAAGTTTTTATATACAAACCATTGATAAGCGTAGGACGCAATAATCTTCTGTATAGAAGGAGCGTCTGTATACAGATAGGATAAGATAAGATAAGATAAGATATACACATTTTAGTTAAAATCCATCAATTAACACTAACGCTTAAAATAATGTGTATATAGCTCAAATTGAAATGTAAATAAACAATAAAACGTTTAGTAAAAAAAGACATTTGGGGCCCCCATCCCCGAGAAAAAGTACATTAGGAGTTCAGTGGGGATTGTAAAATATATATAGACTTTTAAGTTTTTATATTCAAAGATCGTTAAAAAAGAATGGGAAATAATATCTTAGAAATTTTTTTTAAATGACATTTGGGGCCCTCCAGACCCGAAGAAATAAACATTATATGCTGAGTGTCCTTTGTGATTTGAATATGGGCCTCCAAGGTTTTATATACAACATTTGGTTAAAATCCATTCATTTATTCAGTAGCTAGCGCATAAACTAATTTTTATATAGCTCATATAAGCAAAAATGGACATTAAGGGCCCCAGGGCCCATTTAGTGCAAGATAAAAAGTTAATAACACCTATTTATTTCAATCAATTTTATAATTGATATATTTATCTATATTTCTCAAAATCTGTAATAAATAAATGGGGAATATAATCTTAAACGTTTATTAAAAAAGACATTTTGTGCTCCGAGCCCCGAAGAAATGAACATTAGGAAATGAGTGCACTATAGCATTTCAATATCCGCTACCAAGTTGTTACATACACAGTTTGATTAAGATCCATCAATTTACGCAATAGCGAAGACTTAAACTAATTTTTATAAAGCTCATATAAGAAAAAAATCTCATTTTGGGCCCCCGGCGCCCCATGAGTGTTAAATTTTGAAACAAAAGTCGCATATTTCCATCAAAAGCGTACTCAAAAGTCTCCAAAAGTTTCATGGCGATCGGATGAATGGTTTAGTCTGCTATAAAAGACATGCATACATACATACTTTTGATTTTTATATATATAGGTAATAAAATGAATTAGAGTCTAATTATTAAATGCTTTCTTAAAAATTAAATTGCATATTTTCTTAATAGCTATGGGACTTCTTTCAGCATTTAGTCATAAATAAAGAAACATGCTTCTTATACTTTCTAATATTGGACGCATTTGAAATAAATTACTTCCTTTGAATTTTGAATATAATTGTTTATTTGTTTTTAATTCTTCGTGTAGAATACTAAGACCGTTACACGTACTTCTCTTCGCTAAATAAACTAGCATAAATATAAACATGTATCAATAACATTCACATGTCACACAAACGTCAAATTTTAAATGTATAAGTTAATAAATTTAAACACAGACGTCTACAGATAACTGGTGATTGTTATTAACTTTTAACATTTTTAATTTACAACTTCTCGCCCCCACTTTGCTTTAGGAGGACAGAGCAAATATTAAATCCGTATGTCATTTTTTTTTCATCCTCCACTAGTAGGCACTTGATACATCATAGGTAATTAGGCTTTTGCTGGGTGCATAGTCCATTAGGCCAAATATTTTACTGCTTGTAATATCAAAAATTCATTATTTTCCTATTATATTGCGATCGCCGTTGCACCTTTCTTTTACACGTTTTTATTTGTATTCCTCTTCAAGTTTTATTTCCTCTTCTCTTCTTTTCAGAGCTTATTCCTGTTCTTGTAGTATTTCCCTTTCCTCCTTGACTACAGACGAAGATTTTGGACACGTTTAATTGTTCTAGTGTCGTCATGTTTTGATTTAGCTTGTTGTCACGGTCCTTTCTTCTCTTGAATATATTGATTACTGTCTATAGCTTATTTCTTGATGTCTCCACCTTCTGAATAGTTTAAAAACTGACTTAAAGCGATACTGACAAATTATAGTAATGTTATTTTTTAACACAGATTTATACCACCTGCGTTTTTGTTGAAACTCTGTTCGCCACACGTTCTAGTGCTTATATTATATATATATATATATATATATATATATATATATATATATATATATATATATATATATAAAATATATATATATATAAATATCTATATATATATATATATATTTAAATACATATATAATTATAATAATGTATAATATGTATACAGTATTATGATATCTCTTCTTTGTACATAACATGATATTTATCTAATAGAGCTATAACGTTGCTTCTGTATATGGTATCCGCTGACTTACTTTAGACTCATCTTTAACTCAAATGCAGATTTAAACATTTAATAATATAAATACAAATTATTCCACAAGGGGCCAGGGTGCTTTTATTATCCGCTTTTATACTCTGTTATCAGACTGCCTGAATTAAATAGACCGGCATACGTTTATATTTGTAAATGGGAATACCATGAATCAATGTTGATGAAATCTCTGAATGACCATTTACAAACACGATCGAAATTTCAGTTTTTTAATTAATTCTGACTATAAAAATGTATTTGTACACTAATAATAATGCGACCTTTCACAAATTCATATATATTTTAATCCATCAGAATTTACAAAAATTGTTTTTAGTTTACGCGATTAGTGCCTATATACCATATACCTATTCACAGAGGCGTCATTAGAGCTTGTGTCACCCAGTGCGGTAACTCATGGTGTCACTTCGTAACGACTTAACCCAATAACCTCCTCCGAGTCCGCCAGTGCCAAATAACCGGAGCATACATAACTTTTCACTTTGGTGTCACCCAGTGCTGTCCCCACCCCACCACTTAGTGATGCCTCCACTTTTCAAGCATGGATCACAAAATAATAAAAATATTTTTTTTTAAAATCCAGTTAGTAACGTACGTTATTTAAATATTCGCACCGGTTCACCCAACTTTGATAAGAAATTTGAAGTATATTCACTCAATATAATCTTTTGACTCAATGCTGTTACATTACTTATTCATGAGACCGAATATTGAATACTAGAATAAATAATTGCACTATGCGATATGACCTACTTAAGTATAGTCACGGTCCAATGATTATAAGTCTTTAGTATCAAGTACTTAGCGTGTGAATAACTCGTTTAACGTTAATTGTCCATGCCATTGTTTTTCTTTACTTTAATGTAGAACTACACTTTTTCTATTACAAAATGTTTTCTGTATCAAAGTTTTAAATTAACTTGTCTATAGTATTAATTAAACTCAATTTTGTCTATAAGAATAGATTCAACTTTATCTACTTATTTTGAAAATTGATAAAAAATAATAAAAACATAATTAATTTATAATATATAAAAACAATTCATAAAATATTAAACACTAATACAGAGGAAACAAAACACGATTTTTTAAATTAAAACAATAAATGTAAACCTTTGTGAGATTTCAAGAAAGATGCAAATATTTCGGGCATAGCCTTCATCGGCATAAAACACAAAATACACAAACACAGTGTGTCATGAGAACAATACATTTAAGCTTTATTATTTAACAAATATAACGAATTTGGTTGTGTATTTTGTATTTTATTTTATTTTTTTAAATATCACAGTCCTATTCTTTACGATTTACTACTTCATCAGCATAATTAAATAACATAAACACTTAATTTAATTTACATTATGTATTTTTGACCTTAAAATAACAAATTACATAATTAGTACGTTTGTGATTATAATGAAATGTATTATTGAACTGTGAACTAAAATGGAGAGGACAATATCACCCCAATCTCCTAATTTATTTAAAATAATTAAAATAATGTATTATTTATATTTTATATCATGGTCCCAGTTATTTAAGACAAGGGTTTTACCGGATAAAATTTTTTGAAATTCAGCCGGAGCCGGATTTGTAGAAATGGCCGGATTACAGATCCGCCCGAGCCATTCTATACCGGAGATTTCCGTAAATAGGCCATGTGCTTCAAATCGGAAAATTGATGTTACATGTTTGAAAATTGTGTACCAAATAAAGGCCCATAGGCGTTTATATGGAAACGGAAATTCATGTGCAGGTTCAAAAAACCAATATCTTTTTTTCGAAGATAAGTTCCTAAACAATATTCCAAAAATTATACAATCACGATTTTACGTTAATCGTTAGAAATTATAAGTTTGGCTTAAAATATATATATTTTTATACTACCTGATGACATTAACTACACATCAAAAGTTACGGTATGTGGGTTGAATAATTATTTAACCAAATATAAGCCCATTTGCCTGCAATGACCAAATTTACCGAAATACTTCTCGTATACAAACCCATGGGCTTATGTTCGGGTGGGCCTATTTTAGAAAAAATATCCTGTATATATATATTAGGGCTATACGCTACAGCTGAATTTGACCAGATTTATGAAGGGAAATTGTCCCGGAGCCGGATTTGTAAATATGGCTGTATTCCGGATTAGCCGCAGTGGAAATGTGGTAGACCACTAGAAAAGAAAATTGTATGAGTAGAGCAACAAGGAAAAGAAAAAAAACAAATTAGCCTACCAACTATTTATGAAATATATAATACATAAAGTCATAGAATATTATGCCTGTTTTAAAATTGTGTAACTAATACTAAAAACGCAACAAATTATATGTTATATGTAAATTCAGGCAGTAAACAAGCAATCTGTTATTAGGTGTCGCAATTGTCATTAAAGATATGAAATTGATTTTTTAAAAAAATTATCACGTGAACTTAAAATCTTTTTTTTTAAATAATAAATTATATCTTCTTTTTATTTTTGCATCAAACAATTTAAACATAATATAACGAAATTATCACGGAAGCTTATATTATTTTGTATATTTTTGTTATTATTAAAATTTAAGTTAAGTTTCAAATTAAAGCTATAGGAATGTTATTAACATGTCATAGGCTAATATAATTCAAGAGAAATATAGATAGATTCAAAGCAAACAATTCACTTAAAACCAAATTGTATAAAGCTGATTTCAAAATGTTTAATTAACTAAATAAAAAAAAACCAAACTATACTAAATCAATAGTTTTTTCCAAAACAAAAAATCAATTAGAAATAATTATACTATCAATGGCCAAGTTTAATATAGTCTTAATGGACGGTCTCATTGAATATATTTAAGAAGAAAATTAAAAAAGAAAATACATTCCTAAATGTTATTATAAAACATTAACATATTTCTCTGTTGGCAAAGTAATGAACTATGGAGCACAATTGTAAAACTCACTCACATTTATTATACTACTCAAAATTAGTTTGCGGAAAATCGCAATTCCTATCGTACAGATAGCTATGCGAATACAAAATCGCGGAGTTGTAAAGTAACAGTGCTCACATCTACACGCGGCACAAACATATTTGAAATAATAATGGTAAAAAAAATATTTCTTCCTATGCTACCATCTCGACTAAGGAGGGAAAACATAGCTTTAGAAGCATTATTTTATTTCCCCATCCACCAGTTGTAAGCACTTGATAAGACAGAAGCATATGGGATAGCACTGACTGCGTAGTCAATTATTGGTTTAATGAGACTCTCTGAGTCTTTGCTGTTCTTAACCTCACCATAAGTTTTTTCCAAGTCTTCCATGACCTTCAATGCATTTTCCTTTACACTTAATTTCTTGAAGTCCTCCTCAAGTTTTCTTATTTCCTCTTCTCTTTTCTTCAGAGCCTGTTCCTGTTCTTTTAGACGTTTGTTTACCTCATCCAGTTCAGCTGACGTTTTCCCAACACTTTCATTTGTTCTAGTGTCATCTAGTTTTTATCTAGCTTGTTGACACTGTTCTTTCTTCTCTTGAATAGATATATTTTTTTCTATTTCTTGTTTCTTAGCCTCCAAAGCCTTTTGAATAGTCTGAAATAATTTTAAAGTATCTTTAAGTTTTTTGTTTGTTTTAGATCTTACTTCAGTATCTTTATGCAGAGCTTGTATATCTTCAGATATTTTTTGCAACGTTTCAATCCCTGTGTAATCCATTTCAGCATTCTTGACCTGGGCAGTTAAAATTCCGATGTTATCAATTACGTTCTGCTTCTCTTGTTCTTGTCCTAAATTTGCAATTAATTCTTGGCGCTTTTTTTTCAGCCTTTTCAAAGTTTTCATTTGTGAATCGCTTTCCTTTGGTTGACAGGGTTTCAATTACTCTAATCAACTTCTCTTTTTGGGCAGTTTGTTTCTTCAAGTCCCTTTTTCTGTTATCAAATAGAATTACTCTTCTCTGACATTCGTCAATAAATATCTGGAAGCCATCATTCTGTTGCTTCTTGATCCAGTCATCAAAGGAATGATTTTTTCTACTACAATGTCTGGAGTTGTCTCAAAATGATCACCGCCGGTAAATACAAAAACTACATGCTTTTTTATAAAATCGTCACACAATACCTTTTTTAAAAGCTGTATAGTGTCGTTATCTTCCTTACAGAATCTCTTCCCAAATCGCATCACGTAAAGAATGGCATGATAACCTTTTGGATTCTCTCCAATGGCCGTATTTATGGCATTAGAAAACTGTTTGAGATCAGCTTCTTGATTTAATTGAGTGTCACCAAGTCCAAGAGTATCTAGTATCTACTACCTTAATAATACGCCCTTGAAACTCAGAGTAATCAGATTTTGATTCAAAAGTTTTAGAAACTACACCACATGAATCTTTGAATGATTTTCTTCCAAGTATTGTGTTTCCTGTGGCACTTTTCCCATCACCAGTCCGACCAATCAGTAGCATATCCAAGGAGTCATCAAGGTTCAGGTGAGTCATGGTTAATTCTGAATGATGAATAAAGAAGTTAATGTATTACAATTAGGTACTCTTGGAATGCATGCTAAACAAACTAATGCGTATATTTTAGGAACACAAAATATTGCATTTTTTAAAAATATATATCTTATTATCTGATATATTTCCTTTTCTTATGAAATATAAAATTAAAAAAAGAGCATGAGCCTTTATCAATTTAAATTTTATATTTATACCTAAAAACACAACATCAAAATGTTATGAACATAATAAAAACATCTTACCAGACTGTATCTCGTTTTATGACGAAAGATTTGCTTTGGCAGTATGTTTTCTTACCCGTCATATATCGTTTACATTACAGGGCTTGCACCGAAATGTTGACACATTTGTTGATATGGAGATACAAGTCTTATAAAGTGACAAGTGACCTTGACTAGGAAGGCCTTGAATACTCTTATGTCACAAACGACTGGTGTGTGTTCGTTTCAGAGGCGTGTCAGAAATTATTAATATAGCTGCTAAAAGTATTTATATTATATTTCTTTATAGCATATTACAAAAATTGTCACATTAGGAAAGATGAAGACTATTTTTACAATGTTGATAGGGTGTTTAAATAGCAAAGCGCAACAAACTTGCTGCGTATCTTTGATAGTGTTAGCTCTTCAGAAAAAAAGAATCCATTCATTCAATCATTCTAGAAAATGTGCATAGTCTACTCAAAAGGTATTCAATAAAGAAAAATATAAAAATAATAGCATTTTCACATCACGTATCATGATATCTTAACAGCACTTATCATGATTTATTTACGGTTAGAGTGTTATTGAATTTTTACAGCCTCTATCATTTCATCTCTTCACAGGGACGATCATGTTATATCTTTGTATCTGTCTGTAATAAATCTCTTGTATGAAACAATCATAGTAAATATTTAATTATGGTATAATTTTTATCTGACAAAAATGGTAGTTTTACTATGCTTATCAAACAATTGATTGGGTATATTATCATAATATCTGGTGCTACTTAATCTTCAAAGTTGGAACATTTATAGCTGCGCCCTTTGATTAAAATTCATGGTTTTAAAAAATGAACTATGCAAAAGCCAGGAGAGGTTTTGTTAATTTTCGTCCGCACCTGCCCCATTTGTAAATCCCTCGTCTGTAGCCATGTTTTTTTAAACATATAGGTATATATTTTAACAATTGTTGTGATTTTATTGATAAACATTGATCAAATCTTTAAACCACATAACAACACCAATGAATGTATTTTAGGTCACCTCTACTATCCTTATACAACATAAATCTTTATCATGATGAAAGTTTATTGGCACCACTTTTAAAAACATTTCAGTATTTATTTCAGTGGCGTAACTAGGGATTTGTAGGGATTTGGGGGCCCGGGAGGCTTTGCCTCTTTGGTGGGTGGAGTAATATTTTTTTAATGGACACTCCTATTGGGCCCCCTCAAGTGGGGGCCCAGGGGACTATATAATTTGGACCCACTCCCCCTCCCTTAGCTACGCCACTGATTTATTTCATTAAAGTGATTGATGTTATAGATTCCACCGATAATCCTTATCGGCCTATTTTTTATTGATCACAACTAAGACCAATTGAACTTCCGCAATTAATTGGTAATTGTTTTCACACCCGTTAACTCCCCTTTCATTGAAGTTTCAAATACAACCTTTTAAACCTGAAATCGTTCACAGCGCTACTGCCTTAAAATGTATATATCTGTATTATATAATACATTGCAAATTGAGGCACGATCTACCTAAGTAATCCAGCGTCACAATTCATTTAACATTAAATTTTAAGCATAAGTGTTTAGCACCTATATGACACTTTTTACTTAAATGGTCCAAGGCCATTGCATTTATCTTTTTGAAGCTACTCGTGACGTTTTAAAATTTATATAAGACATTGTTATATATGGAGTAATGTTTCTGTTGCATAAGTGTAACAAATTTAATAGAAATAGTGCTTGGGTTATTTTTACTATAAAATGTATCTGATTTTTAATAATACAACTTACAAAAAAAGTGTGAAAATTGCTAATATGTATATACATGCATTTCAATTTTTGTTTCCTCTCTCTCTCTTTCTTTATATATATATTTAAATTTAAAATAAAATATAGCAATTATTTGTTTGAGTTTTATTTAAATTTAACTATATGTTTCTACAACACTGGCGCACACTTGTATGGTATCATGTACCAATATATGATTTTTATACATATCAGGATCCAATTATTTGCACACTTTTATCTATTTTATGATTTAGTGGAACAAAACCAAAAAATAACAATCCAGATAACGTTTCTTTTGTCAAATTTTAAAAAAAAACGATGTATTTTTTTAAAAGTTTTAAATTACTGTTTTAGGAAATGTTTGAAAGAAGTGGAAAAGTTGAAATTCTTTGTAACTGACTGTGTTTTTGATATGGTAAACAACTTTTATCATACCATGTATTGTAACAATATAGAAAATTTCTCTTACATACTTGCTTTAATTTTGAGTAAAATAGATAATTTAGAAGAAACAACTAAAAAAAAACATTAAAAAAATAAAACAAACTATTTTTATATGTTTGTTTGTTTTAAACGTGTCTTTTTGTCCTTCATTCAAGTTCTGCTTTTAGGATTAACTAATCTATGATGTCAGATGCCATCTCTAAACACACTGGAAAAAAATTGTCAACACGGATTGTAATAAAAGTTGGCAAATAACTCCCGAATTGATTGCATTTGAGTTGATATTTTAATTACATATATTATAGGTTTATGTGTTTAAAAATACAATCGCGGTATATTCAAAACAGGATTTTCATTTACAAAAGGATTAAATTCAATAGGATTTTCTGAGCCTTAATCTAGGGCTAAAAACCTATTGAATTATTTGTTTGACAAAAACACAAAGTTAAAACATTTTTTTTTATGAAATAGCTTCCTTCTGCTGTGGAAGTTTTCCCTGTTCATTTAAACAAATTTTGGACTATAAACAAAAGGTGCCTTATAGCAAATTAACATGACTAATTAAAATGACACTATTTGCGATTTCAGAATGGGACATTCATAGCATCATACCAACCTTGAACATTAGAAAATTATAAGAAAGACGTATACAAAAACTTATTAGAAAATTGTGTGCAACCTAATGTGATGACACATGCTCCTGTGGGTGAAGACCTTCTATGGGATTAGTAAGTGTGATTATTTATTCTCTTATTTGCCAAATGTATTATTTAATGCAATGAATTTAAAATTATATTTTATTTAGCTCCCAATTTAAGTTAATTTTTCAGACTCTTCTTCGTATTTTTCATATGGTAAGGACACATACAACCCTATACAAATTTAAATGATGAATGAGAATGTGTTTTTGGTATATTCATTCTCTTTTGGGTCGAGCTGTACACCCTTACAACTGGCTCATGATGTCACAGGCGGGCTTCTTGAAGTAGGCATTGCTATAAAGTTGCTTTTCCGCTGGCAACGGAACTACTCCATCTGAATCCCCGCCAGCACGGGGCATTCTTCCAACAAGTCGGCCACAATTTCATCAGAGTTGCCACATAAGCGACATGCCATTTTCCTTCTATTGTTAAATTTGGTAGTGTATCTCCCTGTGGGGCAGTAATTAGTTCTTATCCGTGTTATGAGTGTCTGATTGCTACATCAAATTTGCCTCGATATTGTTCGGTCGCTTCTAAATTACTAGAACGCATAATATATAGTGGAATAGTTAACCACATAGACAAATATAGTGTCCCATGCCCACATCAACACGGCTTTAAAAAAAAACAGATCATGTGAAACACAATTAATAGGTTTAATAGATGAACTATCAAAAGGCCTAGACAACAATAATCAAATAGATACAACAATACTAGACTTCTCAAAATCATTTGACAAAGTTCACAACATTGAATTACTTAAAACGCTTACCTACTTTGGAATCTCAGGTCCTTTACATCATGGGATCCAATACTTCTTTTTTGGGTAGGGAGCAAACTGTAATAATTGATGTATCTAAATCTGCACCAATAAAGGTTAACTGATGAATTCAACAAGGAACTGTGCTAGGACCCTTACTCTTTTTGATTTATATAAATGATTTACCCAACAACATCTCAAAAGGAAGAAACGTTAGGTTATTTTCTGATGATTGTATTATCTATTGAACAATTAAATCAGAAAACGATAGAAACATTTTACAAAAAGACTTAGATGAATTGATAAAACGGGAAAATAACTGGAGTATGTCTTTCCACCCAGAAAAATGTCAACTGTTAAGAGTAACAAAGAAAAAGAAACAAATAAATTCAAAATATTTTATTTATGGAAAATAACTAACCCAAACTAAGGATGTAAAATACCTTGGAGTCATAATAAAAGAGAAACTATCATGGAATACCCATCTCAATGAAGTTATTAAAAAAATCAAACAAAACCTTATGCTTTCTAAAAAGAAACTTTTACAGATGTAATAGAGATATAAAACTAAAATGCTACTTCACCTTGGTGAGACTTGTTCTAGAATATGCATAGTCTGTATTGGACCCATCCACCAAAGAAAGCATTGATGCACTAGAACAAATTCAAAAAAAAGCTGCCATATATATTACTTAGGAATATTCAAAACTGACAAGAAAAACACTATTAGTTTAATCATTAAATCTTGAAACACCAGAGGATAGAAGAACCCATATTAAAGTAGTAATTATACATAAAGCAATTAATTCTAATTTAGAAATACAACACAAAGATAACTTAATACAACCCTCATGTAGACATAAGGATAAAAACATCTTTCTTATTCCGTATGCAAGAACAAACACAAATATTTTTCGTTCTTCCCGTACGGAATTCGGGCGTGGAGTGGGTTTCTTGAGGAAGCCAGGAAGACCAACACTTTATCAACATTTAAAACCCTTATAAGAATGCAGGACTAAAGGCAAATCATAGATAAGCGTAAGACGCAATAATCATCTCTATAAAATGAGCTTATGTAACAGATAAGATAAGATAAGTTTGGATAAAGAAACCAAAAACGCAAAAAAGGGAGGTAGTTAAAATGTATCAACATTGTTTTTCAATAAAATTGTATCGCACAAGGCACATTTTATCTTTAGTATTTTATTGTGTATAAGTTGTCAAAATATTAATAACAATTTTAATTTTATTTGATATACAGAGGGTAAATTTAAATTTACCTTCGCTTCATATTTTTAAAAAAGGACAATATTCATAATTTTTGTTTATTTTAAAAATTGAGTTTACCACAAACATACCAAAAGTTATGTTACTTGCCAGTCAATGCAAATTGTGATTATAAGATTAAACATTTTACAGCCATTTTATAAAGTTTTATGATGGATATATATAAATAATATAATGAGTGCTTTATGCATAATGGTATACCTAGAAAAACCACCTAAATGAATTGACAAGTGTACATGCGTAAAAAAGCCTAATATAGTAACATTGTATTCATAATGGATACCAAAATGGACCACGAAATTCATGTGGTAAATCAATTTTATTACTTGGTTACAAGACACATTAAAAAAAAATTATGTTATGAATGTATTTCAATTTTTTTTTAAAATAATGACTAAAGTAACTAATTCAAATGTAATTGACTTCTTACAAAATATTACTCTCTTTGAAATACAATACTCTCTCTTTTTTTCATTCAGCGAACTCCGCTGCAAGTTTGCTTCATGTGCAACAATTAACAGGCAAATACCAGTGCAGTATAAATTAATTACATTAACATCCAAATGTTATCTATATAAATTTTAATGATTTTAATGAAACAGTGAAACATTGTGGCACAATTTAAAGAACATAAAGATAGAAGACGTTTTTTCTTTAAAATGTTTGACATTAAGAAATTCGTGTAAAAAATAATATAATATACACGCTATGTTTTTTTCGAGATTTTATTAACTGAAACATTTTATATTTAAACATTATTTTCTGGTAATAAAAAAAACATTTTAATTTGTATACCCTCTACGTGGATCACGTAAATAATACAAATGATTTACGTTAAAATGTAGCATTCTCAAATTATTAATTTCTTTCAAATACTGACATTAGGGACAGTTTCGTGGTAAACATTTGAAAACAGAGGACAATATTAACCTTTAACCCTCTATTACACAATGTGACCATTTGGTAACAAAGCGAAATAATAATTATTTCACTAATGCTGGATTAGTTTTTAATTTTTCAGACTGGTTCCCCTTTTATTTTATCATGTTTTGAACTTTTATACCGGAGAACTCTTCACTTAGACCATTTCGTATTTTTGTAAGAGCAACTTTTATTTGGTCACAGTGGGCTACACTTGTGTCTACCAAATCTAGTAAGTACAAGTGTTCGTTTTTTATCGCATAATGAAAGTTTCTGTTCAAAAAAATATTAAATGGTAACATTAATGTTTATACAATAATTATGTAAGCTTATTTTTGATATTTGTCATCAAAGTTTGATAAAATTTGAAAAAAATGGTATGTGACCATTTGGTAACAGTGCGTCTCTGTGGTTATTTTTTTTTGGGTCGTTTTTCATGTTGGAAAATGACAACATACTAAAGCTAACATTTTATAAGCGATATAAATAGTGTTTTATTTATAGAATATTCATAAATATCAAATATTTATGTTAGCCTTTTATACTTTTATAAAATTAACAAGTTTTACAATCTTTAATATTAAATTAAAAATAATTTTAAAATTCTTTTTTATAAATAGAATTATAAATAGAATTAGACATATGGATGATAATCAATGATAAACTATTAGTTAATACAACATATATATTTTGTACATTTTCTATTTGTTTGTTTTTTTTCTCTCAAGAATTCAAATACCAAAGTCTTGTATCCATCAAGGTTTCATGGAAAAAATAAAGATGTACATGTTTGTGCCATTCCTGAGAACCCAGATGATAATGAACTATCTTAGGAAGATGACGATGATGTAGATGAAACTTTTAATCCAGAATCAGAGCACAACAGAGATTCAGGTAAATTTACATAATTTTTAAAAATAAAATATTATGTCTTATATCTTTTGAAAGAATAATTAAATATCATTCAATACAATTGTTGACGTAAACACTAAAAAAATAATAATTCAATTTGTCCTTTTCAGACTCAACAACACCAGTCTCTGATAGGGAAATGAATGAAGCACCTGGTAATTTTTAGGTACTGCAGTCCAACCACAGGCAAAAGTATCAAATGGAAATTTTCTTAGCAGCAGAATTCTTTCCTCAAGATCCTGTTTTTGTTTTGTTTTATCGCTGTTGCAAAAGAGCATCAAAATCCTATAGACTACTTTAGGGAAATTATTGATGAATAAATAATGGATAATTTTGTAATACAATCAAACATTTACAGAGCTCAGACAAATATGAACCAATATTTGGATGCTAATGAACTGGAGCAGTTTACTGGAGTTTATTTATGATGAGCATCATAGTTCAAATGCCAAAAGCAGATGTTACTGGGGAATTGATACTCGTTATGACAAGGTGGCTAATAAAAATATATCTAAAACAATATAACCCCAACAGTTTAAAAAATGTGTGTGTTGTTCTATTACTGGAGTGATTCATAACTTTGAATGATACTTCTGTAAAATTCTGCAGTGTAAAATAGAATTGGTTATAGGAGCTTCTGGAAACATTGTGCTCCGTCTATTTATCAATGTTACAAGTAAGAAATAAACAACACTCAATGATTGTTTTCAAGTGGATATTATGAATATGGCAGTAGTTTAGGCATGACTGATCTATAGGAATGCCTGTAGTAATGCAGATTGGGACCAAACAAATATCCTTTCTCTACTTGATTTCAAGACACAGATCGCAATATGCCTAATGAAAAAAGGTAAAGTAGGGTTTAGAAAATGTGCTCATCATAGAGCCAAAGAAATGAGAGATCCTACTGCAGCTGTTTCACAAATACCAGTAAGACCTGACTATGTTGGGCATTTTCCTGAGCCAATTTACAAAAAAGAAAGATGCAAGAGATCAAATTGCAGGGAATTTTTTTAGAATGAAATGTGAAAAAATTAGTAACATGTACTGATGTAATATTCAACTTTTCAAGACGCAAAAGTCAAACAGTTTCAGTAGACTCAAGCTAGATTTGTATGTAGACGTATAAATGTTTACTGGCCTTTATGAAGGTATTTTATTAAAAAATATTATTAGATTTTCCTTTATGTTGTAAAATAATGATTTTTGTTATCCTTACTATTATTTTCATGAATTATTGAAGCAGTATATTCAACATATAAAACTGTAATTGTAATCAAATTAATGTTTACACTTATTGGTGTTCACAATTAAATCATCATATTTTAAAATTATTATAGTTGTCATGTTCCTATATATTCTGTTTTACTTTTTTTTTACCTTTTAGACGCACTGTTACCATATGGTAACATACCAATAAAATCACAATTTTATAAAAATAGTATATTTTTCTTCCATATTATGTTTATATATGTCCAATAGACATATAATATCCAATCAAATATTTTTTTCCCATGAAAACCTAAAAGTGCGTAATAGAGGGTTAACATTTTTTTTAAGTTATAAAATTAATTTAAAATAAAAATGATAACATATTTCTTTCTCATAAATGAAATAAGCGAGACATTCTGTAATTGAAATACTGTTAGTTTATTTATAAAAACACATCGGTTCAAGGTATAATAAATGTAATAGTAATGCATTACAAAATACATTATACTTACATTGTTAATAAATACTGATTTTTCTTTTTTTAGATATTTGTTTAAGCAAAGTATACAAACCATTTTTTAGAAAAAGACGGAATAATGGCACTTAATATCAAATAAATATTTTGACAAGTATATAGTTATGTATTTTAATTAAAATATCTTTTGATTTCATATTACAGTTTATGATTTTGGTGTGTTTTATCCATATCAAAATATGTGTATGTTAAATGCTTATGCTCTTTTTTATGTGTGTTTCTGTCATTTTTCATGTCCAAGTGCAACGTTTCTTTGATAGATTTAGAAAAAGACATTAAATAGATAACAAAAGCTGTTCTAATAACTTTGAAGGATTATTGATTCATTTTATTTTTTTATGATTATTATAACCCGAAGAAATAAAAAGCATTCAGCATTTCCTAAACAATTAGATTTTTCTAAATGCAACAAGCTATTTTTGTTTTCAAAAATGTATATCTAAATGTACATAGCATTCTTACTCTTCGAATAGTTCAAGTAATTTTACAATTTTAAAGTGCTGTGGGGGTTAGATATATTTGAAATTAATCTAATGTCACTACAAACTTCAGCTTAAATCTCCCTGTTATCTGTGAAAGTCGATATACCCGAATTTCAATTACTGCAGCATGGCACATTTTTGACTACCTTCCAACTGTAAACACTTTAACATAAATAGTCTAGGAACCATTTTATGTTTACTATGACTTTTTCTTTTAGATAACAGTTTATCGATTTACACGGGAGTTCGTAACATATGTATTCTTTCTTTATAAACATTACGAGGAGTTTTCTGACAAACACTAATAACACTAACACATTGGCCCATTTTTACAACGGCGGATGTGTTTGCCTAGTGTGCAAAATTTAAAAAAAAATAATTTGTATAATATTGTTATTATCTTAAGAGGTCTACTCCTGGTGCTCCTAAATAAGAACACTTGCTTCAATTTTTTACACTAAGACTGCAACGAATCTCATGGTTCTCGTTAATAAATTGATAATTATTACATTTATGAATTAGAGGTACATCTACTAAAATATTTGTGTTTTTTTCCTATACCAAATACATATGAAATAAATGACACCAACATAATATGATAACAGAAACTGACTTTATTAAAGCTTTTAATGTGTCTCAAACATTTAAGATCATTTTAGATGGAGATATAATAATAAAATTCTGAATATACGATAAACAGTTTATAAGTATATATATAACTTGTAGATCAATGAAACAGAATGTGCAAGAGTTTGGAGCAAATTTTCAATGTATTAAATTTGATGGCAGTCTTAAAAGTTTGAATAATAATTAGGGCTGCGGAAATTAACGATTAATTTTTCGATTAATCGTTAAAAAAATTTATCGATTAAAATTATTTTAATTGATACAAATTCGATTAAAATTCAAGAAAATATTTATAATATGTTTTTAAAATTTTATTTATAAATAATTAATTATTAATAATTAATAAAAGTTTATAATATTTTTTACGTACAAACTTCTCCTGCGTAATATTATAATTTATTAATAATTTATGTGGACGTGCAGACGTCAACTAAAAAATGTCGACAAATGACAGCATCAGTATCAGCACAGTTAAATGTAAGCATATAACTGGAAAGTTGAGCAAAAGTTTAGTTTTTAAGCTAACTGCCGATGGCAAAGTAGAAGATGGTATTTTATAAAATAAAAATTAGTTCAAAATATTCTTATTTTTCATTTATCTGTAATTACTCAATAAAATAAAAATGTCAATTACCTGTTTTTGTTACGTCCCTTGAAATGTTCCGTTTAATGACATCATACATTTTATTTTTGGCTTTAATCGAAACTATCGATTAATTAATCGTTAATTTTTCAAAAGTTAACGATTAAATTTAAATTAATTGATAACATCCCTAATATTAATAATCCATAATAAGTAGAAGATATTAGCAGCTTGAAATTTACACCCATTAGAAAGAGTAGCGAAGAATTTTAAGGGAATTAATGATAGCGGAATGACTTTGTGACAATATGTTGTTTCGTTTTTCGATGTGAATTTATCTATATTAGCGTAGATTAAAGATTAATACGTCCAGCAAACTAATGTGCTATTTAAGAAGTATTGAAATGAATAAAAAAAAACTCCATTAAATTGAAGCTTAGGATGTATTTATGAAGGGCAACAGAAAAATATTAAAATATTACAAACATTACAAACATTTTTAATATAATCCAACATATAGCGCTCTCGTGCTTGTATGTTTGTATAATTCATGTTTGTCGCCGCATTCTGTCCGATCTTATTTAAAAACCAAATAACGGACAAGGACCAAATTTTGCAGGACGTTTCCTTTTAACCTGCAGATGGTTTTGGTATAGGTTTTGTAATTGTCGCTTTTACCCGAAAGAAGTAAATAAAAAAATCAGAAAATGTAGAGACAAAGAGAAATAAATTATATCTCACTCCCCTATTGAACAGCTTCATGCAGTCATTTAAAACGAGTTCATTTTGGTGCACTAGTTTTTTCCTATACTCTGTATTCAGCGATGCGCTTTCTAAAATCGTTTATTGCCTGATGACGCTTTCCCAAATATTTATTTATAGTGTGCACTTTTTCGTGTCCGCGTTTTAAATTGAGCTTTGTCATTTGTATTATTATACGTTACAATATTAACATCTACTTTCATTTTATAATTACGTAACAGTGCATACGCTTTTTTTCAAAATGTTACTTATGCACTTTCTTTCATATATTCTTTATTTCAATACAATCTAATATACAAAGCTCAGTTGGTGTTTGTATCATTGTTTGTATGTTTGTATTTTTCACTTTTCAACTTTCTGTTACACAACCACGGAAAAACCAAATGACGGACGGGGACCAAAATTGGCAGGACGGTTCCTTTTACCATGAAGATTGTTTTAAGATTGTTTTTGTAATTGTCCCTTTTGCCCGAATGCCGTAAATTAAATAATCAGAAAATGCAGAGACAAATAATGAAAAATTCAACCTCATTTCTATATTGACCAACTTTACGCGTACGTTCAAATTCCGTTCAAAGCGAGTTATTTTTGTTGTAGTTTTTTTCCCAATACTTTATTTTTAGCTGCGCTTTCAAAAATTATTATATTGTCTAATTACGGTGCGCACATTTTCGTGTACGCTTCTTAATTTGAGCTGTGCAGTACAAAGCATTGTCATTTTGTACTTGTACTTTCTATATAGTAGATAGACACGTAAACGTATTTAATTACAACTGCCTCACGATGCATTAGGTTTAATTGTTTACACGTTTAAATTTAATTGCAATTTTGCATTAATTATATTCTGTTCCATAACTCGACATTTAATAAATAACCTATATATGTAATAATTGTGTCTGTGTTTTTTTCAAGGCTTCATTTTTAGCGGTGCGCGTTCTAAAATATTTTATCGCCTGATTACTGTTCGCACATTTTCGTGTACGCATCTTATATTTACCTGTGTCCGATTAGTATAACATTTATATTTTGTTTGTCTTTTACATAAGCTATACACTTATACTATTTAAACTTAGGCTACCAGACCTATTAACATAAGTAGATTAAACTAACTAAAGTGATCCTGAAAACGCTTAATTATTTTGTATTGCGAATTGAATATGTTATGTTCATTCCATTGTAGTTGGATTAACATAGGCCATTTTTAAAATCAATTATTGTCATGGTTTTACATGCGTTTTGTAAAAGACATTTGATATGTTTTTGTTTTTTTTAATGTGGAGTTTCACATGCGTTTTTTAGCAGACATTTGATTTGTTTTTTGTTTTTTTTTAAATGTGGAATATAATTTCTTTATTTTTTAGATACAAAATCTGTTGTTGAACCATGAAAGTGACTCAAAAAAGAATTTCATTCCTTTATGATGTACCAATTACATAAAGTCGTACATTTAAATTGTAAATGTAGACACAACAAATATATAACATTTCAAATATTATTTCCATGTTATAACAATTATAAATATATTACAAAATTAGAGTTATTTTTGGTGCAGTTGTTATGAGCAGACTTTTAATTAAGCCAGAATATGTCTATAACCATTTATTATTATTGTCTAAATACGGTGCGCACATTTTCTTGAATTCTTTTTAAAACGACTGCTTTAGTTTCTTTCAAGTATTTTAGAAAGTACATTTCACATATAACATTTATAATTTAATTTATTGGCGCCATAGGTTAAGTAGATTTTGCCTTTGAGGGTGGTAGTGACATATTATCTTTATCTCATATGCAAATATTGTATTAATTACAATTGTGTTACGATGCAGTATCGTAAATATATAAGAGCTTTTTTAGTTACGACAGTGGCAGATATCTTTTGGAAAAATGTCAACAAAACGGTGGCCTTTTTAATGGATACAAACAAACAAACATACAAACAACTGAGCTTTATATATTTAATATGAGTTTAAATTATTTTATTTCAATTTTTTTCACGATGCATTGTAATAATATTTTACATGTGTGAATGAAATTGCAATTTTAAAAAATTTAATTCATAACTCGACACTTAATTAAAAACCATAGATGTAGCGAGTTTATTTTACGTTGAAAGCGTTGGCCTATGTCAAATAAATTTACATTTTAAAACAGTTTACATAAGCTATATATACACTATACATTATAAACTTTCGCTACCGAAAGAATTAACAGAAGTTGACTAAATTTAATAAAGTTATCCTGAAAACACTTAATTAATATGTATTGTGAACTGAACATGTTATGTTCATTCCTTTGTAGTCGGAATAGCATAGGCCATTTCTAAAATTGCTTTTTAATCATTTTTCAGATGCGCTTATTAACATAATTTGGATTTTTTTCTTTATTTTTCTTTTATTTTTCAGATAGAAAATCTGGTGTGTGTGTGTGTGTATCTATATATCTAATTATCTTCTTCGTCAGACTATGCGAGGCAGGAGGCTGCAAGTATGTGCAACTGAGCATGACGAATGACCCTCGCTCGGGTCAACTAATCACTGTTGCCAATCGTGGTGGGACGAAAAGTTGTTGGGTGGCAACATAGCTCTTGCCGTTCACTTTGATTGTTCCTGAACAGAAATTGTGAGATTCGTAGTGTACTGGTTATCACGTCCGCCTCATACGGGAAAGGTCCTGGGTTCAAGCCCCAGTGAAAACATTGTTTATCTTTAATTTTTAAAAATGTATGTTTGTGCCCGTTATTTTACCCCTTTATTGCCAACACTAGCTGACCCGCGGCGTAGCATACGCCGCTAATGATTTAGTGACGGGTTAAGACATCCTGAAAGTCACAGTTGTCAAAATGAGGTGGGTGTGGGCAAACGACTGTGAGTGAATGATAAAACAAACCCGTAAAAAAAAAGTTTTTGACTATAAATCCCTTATATATGAGACATAACTAACAGTATTGATTATTTTCAAACATTTACAGACTGGATCTGTCTTAACTCAAGTTTGCTTCATAACCCTGGGGGTTGACCGAGCTCAGTGTGACACGTAAAATGTAAACAAAAGCGCCGCGATGCTTCGATGGGCCGCCTCAACGCGTCTACTCAAACTTTCACGTGGAAAAAAAAACAATAACAACAGTGAATTTGAATTACATACCTCATATAAGGATAAACTAAAAATGCATTAATTTAATTACGCTACGATCGATTGATCTGAAAATTTTATACGATGCATTGTTAGGTAAGTCGGGCCCGTGTGCCAAATTTCAGCTCGATCGGATCACTGGAAGTGGGTCATTTTTTTACTTTTCTTTTTCCGCCCGCCCATGAGATGATGAGATGATGAGACGGCCGCGAAGTTAATATAAGGGATTTAAAAAGAAGGAACTCTGGAGAGACCCGCGGCCTAGCATACGCCGTAGACTTGCTCATCATACACAGTGCAAAGAACGGTTGGGGGGTGAGAGTACAGACACAAAAAGCAGCACTAAATAAATAAAAAATATAGCGAGAAAGCGTGAGGACATGCACACTGAGGTTTTTGTTCCTCCCCCCTTTTATTACTACCATCCCTTAAACATAAACAGTTATTGGCCGACCCTAGCGAGGGTAAGTCGTATTTAGGATTGTTAATTGCGTGTTTTATTTTATTTTATTATTTTTTTTATTTTTATTTTTTTGTGGAGAACCGATTATCGCTTATGGAACTCTGATTTTAAACCGATTATAGTTTTATAGCTGACTTCATAGAAGTTAGGGGTGTGCCGAATGTTGCCTGAAAATCTCTCGAAACCAACAATGAGTTGGAAGTTCTGCCCCCCCCCCAACCGACGATCACTCGCGTTGTTTTGATGTCTTCGTGATGTAGTTTGTGTCCGTTCTTTCTTCACTTTCTTTTCACTCTCATTGAGCAAGTCTGTGGCGTATGCTACGTCGCCGGTCATCTAGTTGAATATAATTTACAAAATATGATGCCTTATCAGAAATAGCGAACACAAAAAAAGAAAAGATTCCTTTTTTAAATTATAGACATTGCATAAAAAAAAATAATATAAATCGTTAAATATAGAGACATAAAAAATGTTAAATATTATTTCCCTTTTAAAACAATTATGAATACGTAAAAATGAAGTGTTATTATTTTCCAGTACATTTACTTTATAACAAGACTTTATTTATATGCGGCCAGCTTTCTATAATCTTTTATTGTCTAAATATGGTGTGCACATTTTCTTGATATCCTTTTAATACTACTGCTTTTGTTTTTGTTTTTTAAAGTATTTTAGAAAGTACATTTATAATTTTGTTTATTTGCGCTATGAGTCACTTAGCTTTTGCCTTTTTAAGGGATAGTGCCACATGTTCTTTATCTCATAGACGCAGATGCAAATATTATATTACTTACAATTGTGATACGATGCAGTTTCGTAATTATATATTACATTTTTGAATGACGAGGGGGGCAGATATCTGTCGAAAAACCTTTAAGTTATGTTTATTTTGTACAAGTGGGAATAAAATAGTAAATTTATTTATTATGGTGGTGAAGATTCATTATTAAATAAATCATATATTTTAAATAGTAGGGTAATGTTAAAAGTCACTGCATTAAGTGAAAGCAACTCACGCGGCAAAATGGTAAAAATTATGTAATTGTGTCTGTTGTTTGTTTTTTTCTCTCTCTTTTTTTTCTTAAATATTTTAGATTATATTTAATTTATTCTTCCTTCAAATGGCATGTTTCTGTTTCCCATAAGATTTTAACTAATAGATGAATCTGAAAATAAAACTTGGCAAATAAAAATTGTACTAACCAGCAGCTAATACTGGGATAAAGGGTCAGCACACTCCCGCTAGAAGTGCGGGTATATTTCTAGTATATATATATATAAAAATTAATGCATAACAATTATCATCAAAATTATTAACAATAATAAATTAATGTTTTACATTGATTTGTACCCTATAAACTAGCTTGGCTCATTACGCTTCAGATAAAAAAATAGCTCCATAGTCTCTTGAGACAAATAGGTAAGCACCTTTGGGTATTTGGTTGAGCTACAACAACGCAAATGTCTTTCCTGTGACTCAGGAGGCCTATTCTCGAGGAACAGACTGTGATGCAGCAGTTAAGCCCATTGGATTGTGCCATTTGGCATAATTGTTTTTCTTTTAGTTCCCTCATTTACATTTTCTGATCATCAGGAATAGGACTTACTCCCTCACTGGCCCGATGGAAATATTCCAGGTGTCTCTCTCCTGTGCCAGGTTTTCATCGTTTTCAAATAATTATAGATCTCATGTTAACGTGTTCAAATATTGGTAGATCTCATGTTAACGTTTTCAAATATTGGTAGATCTCATGTTAACGTTTTCAAATATTGATAGATCTCATGTTAAAGTTTTCAAATATTGGTAGATCTCATGTTTACGTTTTCAAATATTTATAGATCTCATGTTAACGTTTTCAAATATTGATATATCTCATGTTAACGTTTTCAAATATTGATATATCTCATGTCAACGTTTTCAAATATTGATATATCTCATGTTAACGTTTTCAAATATTGGTACATCTCATGTTAACGTTTTGAAATATTGGTACATCTCATTTTAACGTTTTTAAATATTTGTACATCTCATTTTAAAGTTTTTAGATATTGGTAGATCTCATGTTAACATTATCAAATATTGGTAGATCTCATTAAAAAGTTTTCAAATATTGATATATCTCATGTTAACGTTTTCAAATATTGGTACATCTCATGTTAACGTTTTGAAATATTGGTACATCTCATTTTAACGTTTTTAAATATTGGTAGATCTCATGTTAACATTATCAAATATTGGTAGATCTCATTATAAAGTTTTTAAATATTGGTATATCTCATGTTAACGATTCTTATCTGAATTTTGATATCTGCAAGTTCTTTGTTGAGCAGTGGTGGGCAAACATTTAATGGCTAGGGCCGCATTAGTAAGAAATTAAACATCAAGGCACCACACCTAACATAATATTAGCCTCAGTTACTAACATCATTCTATAACATAAATATATTGATATTGTCCATATCACTGCAGACTTCAGCGGGCGGCACCGAACTATATATTGTAATATATATATTTAGAGAGATCAACCAATAGATGTATAGGTATATAGTTTAATAGATTTATCGTATTCTATCTTATTAATTATAAGTGTAACATTTAATCATAAGATCATTCAGTATTACGCTTCTCCATTCTTAATGTGTAATTAGGCGTTATTTAATGGAGGTTTTAATTTTAATTTAATTTCAACTTTCACACCACGAATAAAGCCAATGTTAAAATACTTTTATGAAGATAAAAAAACAACAGAAAAACAGATGCGGACATATTTTGCCAAGAGGGTTAAATCGATTACAAAACATAGATAATGAACATAAGAGCATGTTTTGTGTATGCATTGTAGTATTAAGCACTGTTAAACTTATTTTATTTAATAAATGTATGATATGCCAATCACAATAAGAATTTTCATGGGATCGGATAAATCCGTTGTCTTCTAATTCTTTTGTGAAAATTTCGTTTGGAATAACTCTGTTTTGGTATACACACAAGGGTTTGGAACGGATTAAGGACATATACCGAGTTACCACTGTACTTTTAACGCCACAACAGATGAAATGTTCATGTTAAGGAAAATAACTATGTAAACCGACCACTCCCATAGTATCCAAACGCAAGCTACACACGTGTAGCTCTGACGTGTCGACACGCAGAAACCTCCAATACTCAAGGGAGATCAAGATAATCTACCATCTGAAATAATTGAACATCGAAATAATATATGCTCCTGTAAAGGCGCTGAGCGCTGATGCGAATTAAAACTCCCTTAAAATGGGGAGAACCAAATATGTGTACATTCATGTGTGTGGTGTGGGGGCAAATGGGGATTATTTTGATTTTTGTTTAAAATAAAGAAATCAATAATGACCGCGTTCCACTCACTTTGGAGTATGGTCAACGTATTCAAACCCTAAACATACACGCTGCTGATCTATGCGACTTTCTGTGGCAGCTGCTAAGCGAGATTTAAATGTTTAGTTTGAATTACTTGTACAATTTGAAATGTTTGTTTTCGGGTCGTAGTAGGGAATTGCTCGGGACTGCTGACTTTCTCCCACATGTAGGATTATGTTTGCAGATGTACGTGAACAAAAATGTCTTTGTCTTAGCAACCCATAGTCTTTCCTACTCAACTTTTCCAGATTTCTTACCAAGCGTAACCTCTCTTCATGCACATTTTAGCCTGTATCTTTTCATGCCAAATATATAATTTGTTCTGCCTAGCTTAGAATCTTTTTTTCCGAATGTATATACTTTTTTTTCGTAACTAAGAATTTTTACGGTACAATTTTCTTATTGCGTGGAGCTCTGTCTCGCTTGCTATATAATACTATAATAAGTTTTAAAATTAATTTTAGTCCAATCCCATCTTCCAGGAACATTTCAATCTAAACAAAGTTTAAATTACACAACTATCAATTTTCCGAACTAAATTACTTTGAACATGTGTGTGTGGGGGGTGGGGGGGGGGTTATAAGGCAATGTCGCTAAATACATACTTAATATATGTCAATTTTAATTTTAATTCGACAAGATGAAGAAAACTGTTATGGTTTAATATGTAAAGATTTAAGCATGGATGATTTTTCTCGGCACTTGCCGCTAGTTTATCAGAACAAACATTAATTTTTATTTTGTCTTTCTTAACAAAAGATACGATGTATTTGTAGCAAATAATGACCGCAAAGAATATGAGAACTACCTGGCACCTGTCAAATGTCACTATGGAAACAACACGGTTTTATTTTGTGAGAAAATGTTAGTCTGGAATGAGGTGGAGGGTGTTCCTTCAAGAATACGTTACTTTCAATTTTTTAATACTCCAAAAAACGTTGCAATTAAAGGTTTATTAATATAAATGTAAATAATATAGACATTCAGTTTTTTAAAATTGTATTTAAATGCATACAAATTAGGGCTGGTATGATTAAAAAATTTGGTCCGATTGATCGGGAAAAAATTTAATTCTATTAATTTTGATTAATTATATCTTTATAACCCATATATTTAGATCCCGTTAAGTTGCGATTCATTATTTTGTGAAATCGGTTAAGTCGCGGTAATTCCATGGACCCCAAATTTTGTAACGTAACGCAGTAAATTCGTTCTGCTATGCAAGAAATAAGGAAGAAAAACCTTTTGTTTACGTGTGCATGTCTAAATAAATAATAATAATAAACGGGAAAAGTATGACATTTTTTTTATTTATGTATGCATGTCTAAATAAATAATAATAATAAACGGGAAAAGTATGAAAGTAACAAAATAAATATAAATTATAAAAACTGGAACAAAAAAATAGGAATATTTTAATAATTTTTATTGAATTTTAATGGGTCAAATTAATTTTAACCGAATACAATTTTTAACGGTTAATCGATTAATTAATCGGTACGTTCCGCAGCACTAATAAAAATTACATTAAATGGCCTTTGTTTAGGTTACTTTAAAAAAAATAGTTAGAAAAAATTAAAATTACATCATTTGAAAAGCATCAAGAGTGATTTGAAAATAAATGCACGTACTTTATACTCTAATCACTAATCAATAAAATAATTAAATTACTTGTTATTTGACTTTATATATCATTATTTCAATAAAGGAATCAACAAAATCCTTCGGTTTTATAATAAAAAGTGAAAAGTGTCATAACAGTGAGTGTCATAAAGTCTAAAAAGCTCTACCTCTTCCTAACTACTCTTTCAAATAATATTTCTGCATATCTAACTTCTGGACTATCGATCTACATATTTACATTTATATAAACTTACCTACCTACTCACCTAAGTACAAGTTAAAGCTCCTTGAAAAAAAAACTGGAGTTCCATGTTGAGCAAAAAATACACAATTTCACCTTTAGACAGCATATCAGATACATTTAACATTTTAAATAAAAATAATTAAAGCCCAATTTTAAACCTCTCTTCACCTTCCCTAAAAATTCGTTGATGATGTTTTAAGTTAATTCAACGGGCCCTGGTGCCTTCAAAAGCTGTCGAGAAATCCATAATTATTACTTACTCATTCTATGGAAATCTAGTGTCTAAATCGAAATAATGCCTAATGTTGGCCCTCTTCAACAAAAATTTTTAATTTAGAAAGATATTAAATGAAAAAAAAATCGAAAAAAAATATATATTTCAATAACTCAAGACTTTTTTTGGTCCATTTATTACTTTAAAATAATATTTAAGTGAAAAATTAAAACTCAAATTTCATTATTGTAAAAACTTATTTTTACCGTAAAGCCTTTAAGATTATTTTTTTATATATCTTTCTATTGAGTATTTTAACTAAATTATAAGTATTTATTTTACAAGGTCATAAAGATATTATGATGTATGTTTTAGAAATGAAATTAATTAACTAACCTGTCGCAAGAAATGAATTATGTTAGATTTAGGCATGTACGCAAGTGGGGGTGAGGGTACAGATGGTTACGTAACTTATTTTTAAATTAAGAAAACATATTTTTCATGTTTACCTTATTTTGAAAAAACTCCACTTGGAAAGATATATAGACACTAGCGTACACCCGTCAAAAATGACGGGAGTTTTCAGCTGAAATCTATTTATTTTATAAAAAATGCACTTTTTTTTTAGAGCGCATACGGCACCGACCTTTTTCAAAAGCCCAACTAACTTGTCCTTGTTTGATAAATACGAAATATTAAACTTTCTGAAATTTACACAAAGTATTTTATAATAGGGGTTGCAGGGGTTTATTTTTTGATTTTATAATTAACCACCATCTAATTCTCTTTTTAAAATATTCCCTTTTCTAAAATTGAAAATATGAGCGAAAACAATTACGTCATATAATTTTTTTATTTTACAGTGCATATTTAATTTGCACACCTTTTGGTGCATTGGTGCAGTAATTTGGTTTTCCATGCTTTCTAAAATTAGTAGCGTCAGGACAGACTGACTGACTTGCGTGACAAAATCATTATTGCAAATTATTATTGTTTAATGATATAAATATATTAGAGAACAAACAAAAAAAACACTTAACATTTTTAAAAAAGATCTTAAATTTTATTAACTCTGACATTTGTATAATTACCATTTGAAAAAGTATTATTTTCGTTAAGTTGAAGTCGAACTTACGATTATCCACTACAGCTTGTAATAAAGGTTCCTAGAGGATGAAAATCAATATGGAATTGAATAGCAGATACAAAATAAAGAAAAACATTTTTTTATTGTCTTATCGTTTATCGTTTAACTTATAGACGCTTCTTATATACAGGAGAGAATGTGACTGATAATTTTTTAATATGTTCTTAAAAAATTAGGCAAACAACTTGACTATTGAAATGAATACTAGATTTGCATTAATTTGTAGTTATTGAACACATATATGTAATATTAATTATACGAAAACAAAGTTTCGTCTAAAGACTGATTTCATAGACAGATCATGTGGTTCACTTAAAAAACGTAACTACTTTGGAATCTCAGGTTCCTTACATCACTGGATCCAAGACTTCCTTTTGGGCAGGGAGCAAACTGTAATAATTAATGGATCTAAATCTGCACCAATAAAGGTTAACTCAGGAGTTCCACAAGGAACTGTGCTAGGTCCCTTACTCTTTTTAATTTATATAAATGATTTACCCAACAACATCTCAACAGGTACAAAAGTTAGGTTATTTGCTGATGATTGTATAATCTATAGAACAATTAAATCAGAACAAGATAACAAAATTTTACAAAAAGACTTAGATGAATTGATAAAATGGGAAACTAACTGGAGTATGTCTTTCCACCCAGAAAAGTGTCAACTGTTAAGAGTAACAAAGAAAAAGAAACAAATAAATTCAAAATATTACATTCATGGAAAAGAACTGACCCAAACTAAAGATGCAAAATACTTAGGAGTCTTAATAAATGAGAAACTATCATGGAATCCCCATGTCAATGAAGTTATTAAAAAATCAAACAAAACCTTAGGCTTTATAAAAAGGAACTTCAACAAATGTAATAGAGATATAAAACTAAAATGCTACCTCACTTTGGTGAGACCTGTACTAGAATATGCATCTTCTGTATGGGACCCATCCACCAAAGAAAACATTGATAAACTAGAACAAATTCAAAAAAGAGCTGCCAGATTCATAACAGAAGAATATTCGAAACTGACAAGAATAACACCATTAGTTAAATCATTAAACCTTGAAACACTAGAGGATAGAAGAACCAAGAGCAAAGTAGTAATCATACATAAAGCAATTAATTCTAATTTAGAAATACAACACAAAGATAACTTAATACAACCCTCAGATAGACATAAGGATAAAAACACCTTTCTTATTCCGTATGCAAGAACAAACACATACACGTTTTCCTTCTTCCCGTCCGGAATTCGGGCGTGGAATGGGTTGCCTGAAGAATCCAGGAAATCCAACACTTTATCAACATTTAAATCTCTAATAAAAATGCAGGACTAAACACAAACCATAGATAAGCGTAGGACGCAATAATCTTCTGTATAGAAGGAGCGTCTGTAAACAGATAAGAAGATAAGATAAGATAAGGAAGTTTTATTTTAAACTGTATAAACTTTCTTGAAAATAAAGTGTTTTTTTAACTAATCTAATTTAAAATCAAATGCCTACATACGTGGTAAGTGCATATATACCTATTTACAGAGGTGTTACTGGGGTCAGTGCCAGCCAGTGCTGTAACTCATGGTGTCACCCCGTATGGACTTACACCAAAAACCTCCTTCGTGTCTGCCAGTGCCAAATATTAGGATCATACAGACTTTTACACTTTGGTGTCACTCCTTGTCTTGGTTGCACCCCTTGTCGTGGGGACACCCTTTTCGTAATGTTAACAACTGCAGTCCGCACCCACCCCTTAGTGCAGCCTCTGCCTTTTCAAGCAATGATCACACACACACACACAAAAATTACATTTAGTAGCGTAAGTTATTGAAATATTCGCACCAGTTCACCAAACTTTGATAAGAAATTTGAAGTACATTCACTCAATAGAAACTTTTGACCCAAAACTGTTACATTCCTTATTTATTGAGACCGTTCATTGAATACCGTAATAAATAATTGCACTCTGCGAAATGACCTACTTAAGTATTGTCACGGTCCATTGATTATAAGTTTTTAATATCAAGTGCTTAACGCGTGAATAACTCCTTTAATGTAAATAGCCTATGCAATTTTTTTTTAAAAATATTGATCTACACTTTATAGAGTTCATGCAATTTCTACTATTTTAAAGATTTTTTTTTCGTATCAATGTTCTTAATTAACTTGTATATTTTATGAATTGAACTCAATTTGTGTATTATAAGAGATTCAACTTCAACCACTTATTTTTAAACTTAATGAAAAATTTTTTAATAAAAGCGACAACTAATTTCAATTTTATTTTTTAAATAATATATTAATAACATATTATTTACTAAAAAGAGATAACAAAACACGATCTATATGAATAAAACAACAAATGTAAAGCTTTATTTCATAAAAATATATATGTAAATATTTCGTCCTTTATAAGCATAATTAAATAAACATAAGCACTTAAATTAAATCTGCATTATATGTTATTTACTATACAATAAGAAATGTGTTAATGATTAATATTGTATTTATTATTGTTTTAAATATTGGCGTGTGAAGTACTTTTAATGCACAGACAATCTCAACGCAACCTCCTTATTTAATTTAAAAAAAATTATAACTATTTTTAATTTATGTATATCTGATGATATCATTTAGTAGAGCAATCAATATCGCAAAAAGGACAAACAGAAAACAATTAATCCGCCACATCTTTATTAACAATGTATTCTTTTAAGTTATAACATAATTTGTCTTGTTCTTACAATATGTGGCTAATAATAACAACGCAGTAAAGTTACTGTTGTATTTTCATTTAGGCGGTGATAAAAAAAAATTGGTTTTAGATTTTAATTTTCGCAATTTTAATTTGAAAAATAAAATTGATTTTAAAAATAAAATTGATTCTTTTAGAATATTTTTTTTTAAAAGTGTATAGCATCTTCAAAACCTCTATATTTGCATAAGCATGATTAGGTAAAATATTTTTTAAAAATCATCATAAGTAATTATATTTCTATCACATGTTTTTTTTTAATAATGTTGTAATTACAGGTAAAATTAAACATACTTAAGAAGAAAATTAATTTTAAAAATATAAATAAAGAAAACGCATTTAAATTTTAAAAAAACAAAAAACAGTAACATATTTCTCCGTTGGTGAAATATTTAACTCGTGTGCGAAATTGTATAGCCCCCAAACAGACATTAATTTTTCTATTCAAAATTTCTTAGCGAAAAATCGATTGCACCGTCGTAGAGATAGCTGTAAGTTCTGCCAAGTCACGTAGTTTTAAGGTAGCAGTGCTCACATTTACACAAGACAAACAACTATTTGAAATTATAACGTTAATTATAGTTTTTAATCTTTTCATATTCCCTCTCCAAGAAGGGATTAAAACAGTTGTATAAGCATTGTGTCATTTTCCCCACAACAAGTTGTAGACTGAAGCATAGAGGATATCACTTGCTGTGTACTCATGTATCGGTTTAATGAGACTCTACGAATCTTTGCTGTTCTTAACTTTGAAATACGCTTTTTCCAAGTCATCATTACCTTTGATGCACACTCCTTTATACTTAATTTCTTGTGTTCCTCCTCACGTTTTCTTATGTCCTCTTCTATTTTCTTTAGATCTTTTTCCTGTTCTTGTAGACGTCTTCTGTCGCCATCCAGTTCAGCTGACGTTTTTCCAAAACTTTCATTTGTTCTAGTGTCATCTAGTTTGGATCTAGCTTGTTGACACTGTCCCTTCTTCTCTTAAAAAGCTATAATTTTTTTATAAATCTTGTTTCTTGACGCCTAACACCTTCTGAAAAGTCTGAAATAATGTTAAAGTATCTTTAAGTTTTTTGTTTGTCTTAGCTCTTACTTCGGTATCTTTCTGCATAGCTTGTATATCCTCCGATACTTTTTGCAAAGTTTCAATCCCTGTTTAATCCATTTCAACATTATTGACATGGGCAGTTAAAATTCCCATTTTATCAATTATTTTCTGCTTCTCATTTTCTTGCCTTATCTTGTCAGTTATTTTACGACATTTTTTTTTCTGCGATTTTAAATTGTTCATTTGTGTATCGCATTCCTTTAATTAACAGACTGTAAATCATTCTAATCAACTTCTCTTTCTGGGCTGTTTGTTTCTTCAAATCTTTTGTTCTATTATTAAACAGAATCACTCTTCTCTGAAACTCATCAACACAGTTCTGGAAGTCATCATTCGTTTGCTTCTTAATCCAATCATCAAAGGAAAGATGTGTGTCTACAATGTCAGGTGTTGTCTCAAAATTATCCCCGCCTGTAAATACAAATATGCCGTGCTTTTTCAAAACATCTTCACCCAATACTTGTTTTATATGTTGTATACTGTCGTTATCTTCCTTACAAATTCTTTTCCCATATCGCATCACGTAAAGAATTGCATGAAAACCTTTTGGATTCTCTCTCATTACCGTATGTAAGACATCTGAGAATTGTTTGAGATCACCTTCTGGATTTAAGTGTGTGTCGTCAAGTCCAGGAGTATCCACCACCTTAAGAATACGCCCTTGGAACTCAGAGTAATCAGATTTTGATTCAAAAATTCTAGAAACTACATCACATGAAGCTGTGAATGATCTTCTTCCAAGTATCGTGTTTCCTGTGGCACTTTTCCCATCACCTGTCCGACCAATCAGTAGCATATCCAAGGAGTCATCAAGGTTCAGGTGAGTCATGGTTAATTCTGAATAAATAATAACGATGTTATTGTATTACTATTAGATAATTTATTTTTTAATTCATGCTAAACAAACTAATGCGTAATTTTTCGGAGACTACTATATATTTTTATAAAGTACATTTATATATATATATTTCTTTTTTCATTTTCTTTGATATTGATTTAAAAAAAAATCCTTTTATCAATTTAAATTAAATAGTTACACTTAAATATACCCCAAAAGTGATTATAAACATAATTACAACATCTTATCAGACCCTATTTCGTCTCATGACGAATGATTTGTTGTTGTTAGTATATTTCGTTCCATGTCATATAACGTTCTCATCACACTGTTTTCATGAAATGTTATTACATCTGTTGATTTGGAGATCAAAGTCCTATTAAGTGATAAATGAAATTGACTTTTAAGACCTTATAGACTCTTACGTCACAAACAAGTAGCGTGTGATCGTTTCAGGGGCGTTTCAGCATTTTGTTTAAATACATGCTAAACCTAATTATTGGTTATCTATTTATTTAACATTATTTAAGAATCACGTTAGAATATTAATATTTACAATCTTCTACGCAAAGTGCACTACTCTTACGTTATAAGTTTAAATACTTTTCATATAAACTTGTATTTTTCATATTAACTTCTATCTTTAAAAAAAATTGGTTTTGAAATTGATTTCGCAATTTGATTTTCATTAGACGAACCCGATATTTACGAATTTGTAAGTTGTCCAATAAGGAGGTCGTGCTAGTAAATAACATAAATATATTACAAATTATTCTAAGATAGCAATGTTGAGTAATTCAAGTACCAAATGTTTAATGATGATATATTTTGTGATTATACTTTTTTTTTGCTCTTATTGATTTTTAAAAAGATCACTTTTGCTGATCTAAGATTTTCGGTTAAATTTGAAGCGTCTCTTTAACCTCTCTTATAACATCTCTTATAATATCTCTTATAATATCTCTTATATTATCTCTTATAACATCTCTTATAACATCTCTTATAATATATCTTATAACATCCTTTATAACATATCTTATAATATCTCTTAAAATATCTCTTATAATATATCTTATAGTATCTCTTACAATATCTCTTAAAACATATCTTATAACATCTCTTATAATATATCGTATAATATCTCTTACAATATCTCTTATAACATCTCTTATATCATCTCTTATAACATATCTTATAGTATCTCTTATAACATCTCTTATAACATATCTTATAACATCTCTTATAACATCTCTTATAACATCTCTTATAACATCTCTTATACCATCTCTTATAACATCTCTTATAACATCTCTTGTAACATCTCTTATAACATCTCTTATAACATATCTAATAACATCACTTATAACATCTCTTATAACATCTCTTGGAATAATAGTGTGCATGCTACAATACATACATTTCAAATGATGTAATTGTTGATTTAAATTAATTCCTAAGCAGTTAAAGACCCGGTAAAATACCAAGAAATTATTTGTTTTACTTTTGCCTTTTCATTTTGAAAGCAATTGCTACCTAGAGTATGGCAAGAAACATTATTCTACACAAGATACATGACCACTGAAGCGCTGGCAAAAAATTGTGGAGCGGTATATCTTTATATCTGATAATAGAGTGTTTAAATATTAAAGTGCTACAAACACGGAAGTCTATATTGGATAGTTCATGTTAGCGCTGCAGAATGAAAGCATTCATTCATTCATTTAAAAAAAAATAGCCTTATCTTTGCCATTAAATGAGGTTTTAAAATAAGAAAAACCCGTAAAAAACCAAGTTTTTGACTATAAATCCTTTATGTACGAGAAGTAATTAAAAGAATGTTCATTATAATACGCAGCGCCAGACCATCCATAAATACAAAATTGCAGTTGTGTCGTAAAACATGTTTAATATAATGCGCACCGATCAGGAATATGTTTATAAAAAGAGCTGTCAATAAAATACGCACATTATTGCGCGACAGAAAGGTTGTTCAATATAATACGCACCGCGACGCTCTATCTCAAAAAATAGCATGATACATAGGAATAAATAAAATAATCTAAAAAATCAATAATTTAATTACGGTACATGCGATCGATCTGAAATTTTGATACATTGTTTTTATCATCGGTACAAAACTGCCTGCAAAATTTCAGCTCGCTATCTTGCGAGCAAGTGGGTTAAAAATCGATCAAAAGTTTTGGCGACAAGGTCGGTCGGTCGGTCGGCCGCAGACACCACGAGTTAATATAAAGGATTTAATAAGAAAAACCCGTAAAAAACCAAGTTTTTTACTATAAATCCTTTATGTACGAGAAGTAACTAAAAGAATGTTCATTATAATACGCAGCGCCAGACCATCCAGAAATACAAAATTGCAGTTGAGTCGTAAAACATGTGTTTAAATGACTGGGTTGGTGTGCAACTAGATGACAAGTGTTAACAACCGGGTGGAGCGTTTGCTTTAACTTGAAAAAAGGAAAGTCTATTGAAATTGATGAAAAATAAAATTTAAACGTTAAAATTTCTGGACCATACACTATTACCTCTTCCCTGTGTGCTTCATCAGAAAAGTATGTGTAAAGCTGTGTTGAAGGTCAAGCAGTTGTATGATGTATGATAAACTTTTTCAAAGCCAAAGAATTTGACCACAGGTAGTTCAAGGCACCGCTAGCAGATTTGAATATTAGTATATTGTCTACCACAGCAGTATCTGCTTGCTAGGCCTGGCCAAGATATTGAATCGTTTGGGGGATCTCATGGAAGAAATATTTAAGTTCCTTGAGATGAAGGGTTTTGTTTGTGATTTTGATAGTACCATTGTAAATGAAAGGTGAAAATCAGACTTCGTGTTTTCAATTAACATTATGGAAAAGATGAATGCCAAACTTCAGGGCGATAGAATATTAGAAACATGAAATATATTTGCATGTTAAAGCATTTCAGGCAAAACTCCTTCTGCTCTCCAGGAAAGCATGTTAAAATAGATGTTGCCATTTCCCTTCGCTCCATAAGAATACAATTTCTGGTGAAATGGCTGACAAGTTCAAGTCTCAGCTTGATGCCTAGTCAATGGAATTTGAAAGGAATTTCTAAGACTTCAAGAATATGGAACCACTCTTCATTACCCTCTATTCGCCACTTTATGCAGAAGCTGATTTAGCCCCAGAGGATATACCGTTACAGCTGCTTAAACTGCAAGCAGTTGAAGTTCTATTTGCATTATTATTTTTTTTCTTCCTTTGTTGGTGTTTGTTTATAAATGGGTTACCGGAGTGAAGCCACTTTCAAAAAAAAATGATGAAAGAAATTTAATCAAGAACTTTTAAAATTACAGCCCATATTTCAGGATAAGCCATAGGGAGCCGCTTTTGAATTTAATTGTAAATTTATCATTTGTAGTTCCTTCCATCCATACTTTTTGAAAATGTGGATATTATTCTGTGTTTGCAATTCAAAAATGATCCAAAATCCAATCAAATAAGTTCATTTTCAAAATATCATCAAATAGTTGATAAAAATATTAAATGGAGACCATCCAAGTGCTGACGATAAGGAAATATGACTTTAGGTACTGGTTCAATTCCACTCTTTCAAAGTTACTTTTTGTGCAGAAAAGGTTTTGTTACAAATTCATAAATAACAGATCATGTTGTAATTAAATTCAGTTCATCACATTGAAGCGTAAGAATCATGTCATTAAATTTTTGAAACAATTGGGTCAAGTAAGCGAATTAGCATTTTAATTGAAATAAATTGAATAGTAAAGCATTATTTTATCTTTCAGGTAATTTAGCATCGAGTTAAACAGCTTATAAAACCAATCTAATCAAGCTCCCGTTGACAACACACGGCTTCGAACTTCTGTATGAAGCAGCAATCAATTAAATTCTTTATCGTTTTCAATACAGAGCAGTTTAAATAATGTTTTGTTCAATAATTTGCTTTTGATTTAGTTGCTAGTTTTTAAAATATATATTGCTCTGAATTATTTGTGTATGTACTTAAATTTTGGCAACTGGATGTTGACGATGGATTATATAGTGTACTGTGAATGCATTCAGCATCTCAGTTTTTAAATATGCAAGGACACCTCTATGACACCCTACTATCGCTAGAACATCATCTGTGGCTACTAAAATATTACTTCGAGGTATTCATTTTTCTTTTCCAATGCATGAAATAATTTTTTTCTTCTTTGGAGGCAGTATGCAAATATTTTGCAAATAATAATTTTTGGCAAATTTGTTCTTCCTTTGCTAAAAGTTGACTCATCAAGATGAATAGAAAAGAGAGATGTTTTTAAATAGCCATACAATGAATCTTCAATACCTATAGCCATTTCATCAACTCTTATTTGCACTGTATTATTTCTTTTATCGAATTTTTCGAGATAATATCAGATGCTGGCTTGTGTAGAATCGTACATATTACTTCACGTATAGCCAGTTTAATGTGTTCTTTACCAATAGTTTGATGTTTTCCAGATTTGGCAATCATTAACGTTTAAAAAGTGTTTTGTCAATGTAAGTTGTCTGATAATTATTTATTTTAGTGTTCTAAATTAAAAGAAATCCTTAATTATCACCGTTAATTTTTGTCAAATGTTCTTGTAGCCTGGAAGTGCGCAAATCCACATATCTAAATGCAAGTGAGGGGCTATGCGGGTATTAAGCATAAGTCCGACAGGTTTTGCAAAGAAAAATTAATCGTTATTAGAGGAATACATTTTTTTCTAAACCTTCTCTTGTTTATTTTATGCTTTAACCCTCTCCCCTTTTTTTGCAGTTATTCATCACCCCCAAAATGGACATGTGGCTTTCACCACCCCCTTGGATCACTTCAGCTCCCAAAAGGGGGCGGTAGCGACCACTTGAGGAATCACTGTGTTAACATATATACAATTCAAACATAGAGGTTGTAAGAGTTGTGTAAAATGGGCTTGAAACTAAGTTTTTGGACAATTATTTTTAAGATAAACATTTAATAAACCACAGTGCTCTTACCAACGATTCAATCAATATGATTTTATTTTTGTTAGCTCACAAAAGCACATTTATTAAAAATTATCTTTATAATATCATTAAACAATTTGGTTTTAAGTACAGAGATGGGCTATGACGTAGTTTCAAATCAATTTAGTGGAAATGTCAGTTTTAAAGAAATATATCTTTTTAGGTAGTACATAGTAGTTTCGTTTTATTTTGTTTATGTTTTGTAGAAATGGTGATAAATTATAGCACAACTATTGTAACCACCACACTCTAATCGTATATATGTAGAAATAATGTACCCTTTACTTAACACATTTTCAACTAGATGTCCCTTATAGGTAAACAAGTTAAGAAATATACAACGTCCATTTTACAGGCTTACCATAAAGAGAATTCAAACATATGCAGTGTCAGTCAAAGTACTTCGATTTGAAACCCATTATATATTTTTTTCAAAACTTTAGTAGTAATAAAAAACACTCTTGGTCACTTCTCGCCATCGGGTGAAAAATGAGCTGCTTTTGTTTCTGGCACGTCAGGCCCAAAGAAAGGAGAGGTAAATCAATAAAGTAGATACATTGATTAAACAGCGTTTTCATTCTATGTGGTAATAGCAGTGAAGGTTATACAATCGAAGTAACTTAGTATACGCCTCAAACCAAAACAAAACACGATTTAGAGTGAAATAGAGACATACATATGGACACTAATTGATGACATATAGTGAGTTTTAGAGGCATAAAGAGATTATGCTGATATTTCAATCAATTCTTTGTTTAAAACGGAATAAGGAGACAAAAAATACATATATATGAGTATGTATGTTTTTCAGCAATATTACATTACCGGGAGCAAATTTAAAAGTTCTTTATGTCTTATTTTACGTAACATTTCTCTTTAGACAAATATTATCTCAAACAATAAGTTCAATGACATATAATTTCATTAATTAAGGTACATGCAAGAAATGTAATAATCTTAACAAGAAACACCTTTAAGTAACACGTTTTTTTAAATACCAAAGTGCACTATGATTTCATCCTTCTTTTAAAAGGTTATTCACAAAAGAATTGGTTATTAAACACATTAGTCATCTGCTTGAAGAACCAACATAAAATACCCGAATATCCATACTTAGAAAATGACGAAAGTATGGGCTATTTATGAGTCAGCTTTTGCGTCTTAATTTTTTTAGTGAAAACATTCTAGTTAATGAAAAGCATTTTATTTTAACTTCTTCTCATTTTTCTTTTTAAATACTTTATATTAACTCTGAGGTGTCTGGTTGATTGCTGGCTTGTTTGTTTGTCGAAAAAATTTGGATCGATTTTTAACCCACTACTTCGTAGGCTAGGCAGCTGAAATTTTGCAGGCAGTTCGTGCCGATCATAAAAACAATGTATCAAAATTTCAGATCGATCGCATGTACTGTAACTGTAATTAAATTATTGAATTGTTAGTTTATTTTATGTATCTCTATGTATCATGTTAAATTTTTGAGATAGAGCGTCGTGGTGCGTATTATATTGAACGACCTTTTTATTAATACTTTCCTGTTGCGCGATTTGGTGCTTATTATATTGACAATACTTTTATAAATATATTCCCGATCGGTGTGCAATATATTAAACACGTTTTACGTGACATAACTAAAATTTTGTATTTTCGGATTGTCTTGCGCTGCGAATTATAATGAACATTCTTTAAGTTATGTCTCGTACATAAAGGATTTATAGTCAAAAACTTGGTTTTTTACGGGTTCTTTTTATTAAATCCTTTATATTAACTCGTGGTGTCTGAGCCCTTGCTTGTCAAAAAAACTTTGGATCGATTTTTAACCCAATTCCTCGTAAGCTAGCGAGCTGAAATTTTGCAGGCCATTTTGTACCAATGATTAAAAACGATGTGTTAACTCTTTTAAACTTCAAAACTAACTGGGGACATCACAAATATTTCGTTTTTCAAGTGTTACATGGTAACACATACATATTTTTTTCCTCCCCCATATATTGTTGCTATATAGGAGTACTATCAATTGGGATAAGTAAAGGGTGCAACACTGTCAAAGTGGTTTTCGGGACGTTCATACCTTTCCTGACATCTTAGAAACTTACCCCAAACCCTTCATCAGTTTTCTGTATAAATCTCTGGCTCGTGACTGTCCTATTTCTGGTTGATACCTTCTTAGGATCAGTGGCGTAGCAAGGGGGGGAAGGGGTCCTAATTCGAAAAACCCCCGGACCCTCACCTGAGGGGGGTCCTAAAGGAGTATCCGAATTAAATGTGTGCGTATCTGATAATTATACTGTATATGAATATTATCATGGATAATGTATTTTTGAAGTCAAAAATAGCATACAATTAAGTAAAAAATATTTTTTAAAAAAGGAAATGTTTCTTATATCTATGGTTTTCTAACTAATACTATAATAAAAATTTCATGAAATGTAATCAAACATAGATATATGTCTACGCACACTGCGTGTTCCTCAATCTATTATTTATAATCTAATATTACATGGATTGTCTCTAGAAGTGTAATCAAACATTGATTTGTGTTTAGACATATTCTATACGCAAATGCATAGAAAAAAGTTAGAGTGACACTACCGCCACTTAGAAAAACTGGATTCTCCCAATCCTAGGAACTTCTTAGCATCTTTAAAATTTCTTGCAGAATTTGATAAAGTTACGAAACACCACATACATATAATTGACACCGGCCAGTACTTAATAAGTTCCCAAAGTATCATTGCACAGTTAATTACCAAGACATACATACATGTATGTATATTATACTTTATTTAGAAGAGCAATATGCATTTCTTTTTAACTAGCTCTACTTTTGTGTTAAATATTTATTTTGTTTTCAAATTTATTATCAGTTTTATATTTGTTATTCTACAAATAAATAATGTTACAAAATTTTACTACGTGTTCACAATTTTCATTTATAAATTCCAAAAGGATCAACAAACCTCTTTTTCTAATATTATCTTATGTTCTTTACAGACGCTCCTTCTAAACAGAAGATGATAGCGCCCGCAGCTTATACATGGTTTGTGTCTAATCATGCATTCTTATTAGAGTTTTAAATGTTGATAATGTGTTGGTTTTCCTGGTTTCTTCGGGGAACCAAACCCACGCCCGTATTCCGGATGGGAAAAACGAGAATTTGTATGTGTTTGTTCTTGCATACGGAATAAGAAAGGGGTTTTATCCTTATGTATCTGAAGGTTGTATAAAGTTATATTAGTGTTGTATTTCCAAATTATAATTAATGGTGTTATGTATTATTACCACTTTCCTCTTTGTTCTTCTATCCTCTAGTATTTCAATTTTAAATAATTGTGTTAATATAGCAAGTTTTGAATATTTTCCATTAATGGATCAAACAGCTCTTTTTAAAATTTATTCTAGTTTATCAATGTTTCTTTGGTGGATGGGTCCCATAGAGAATATGCATATTCTAGTACATGTCTCACCAAAGTGAGTAGCATTTTAGTTTTATATTATTATTATATATGTAAAAACATTATTTTTATAAAGCCTAAGGTTTTGTTTGATTTTGAATTACTTCATGACATTGGGATCCCATAATAGTTTCTCATCTATTATTACTCCTAAGTATTTTACATCTTTACTTTGGATTATTAGTTTTCATGAATGAAATATTTTGAATATATATTTTTCCCTTTCTTACTCTTAACAGTTGATGCTTTTTTGGTGGAAAGACATACTCCAATTAGTTTCTGGAAAACATGTAAACAGGATATGAGTTAAAATTACTTTCCCATTTTATTCATTTATCTAGGTCCTTTTGTAAGATTTTGATATCTTGTTCTGATTTAATTGTTCTAAAGATTATAAAATCATTAGGAAAGAACCTAACTATTGTTCCTGTTTAGATGTTGTTAGGTAAACTATTTATATAAAATAAAAAGCGTAGGTCCTAAAACAGTTCCTAGTTGAACTCCTGCATTAAACGTTTTTTCATGCTTATTTAGATCCATTAATTATTACAGGTTGCTCTCCACCAAAAAGAAGTCTTGAATCCAATGATGTATGGAACCTGATATTCCAAAGTATTTAAGTTTTAAAGTAAACTAAAGCTGTGAATGTTGTTAAAAATTATTGCCTATAGAACGATTCACAGAGTCACTAGCGTTGTTGTCAACCAGTGTGGTAGCTGATGGTGTCACCCTATCACGACCTACCCAAAAATCTCCTCCAGATCTGCGAGTGTCAGAAGCATACATAATTTGACACTATGGTGTTATCCCTTGTGATGTGTCACCCAGTGCGCACCGAACAACCCCCACCCCACTCTCCAGGTACGCCTATTTATACATTGATCACGAATGAAAACATTTAACAATTAGTAAAGTATATTGAGGACCTTTTTACACTGGTTCAAACGACTTTGATTAAAATAAAAATTGAACTATCATCATTTATTAGAAATATTGGACTCAAAGTCAAAATTTTTTTTGAGACCAAACATTGAATCCGGCATTAAATTGCACTACACGGTATGGCCTACTTAAGTATAGTCACGGTACATAGATTATAAGCATTAACATCAAGCGCTTAACGCGTAAATAACTCATTTAATGTTAACTAGATAGGACCCGCGGCGTTATATACGCCGCAGACTTGCCGATAGCAAGACACAAAGAACGGATGGAAAGACACAAAAAGCAGGATGACGAAATGAAAATAACGTGAGTTAACTTCAAATGGGGTGACCAACGACGCATTGTTGGTCTCGAAACATGCGCACTGTGATTGTTATTACCGGCCCCCCTCCAGCCTGCACCAATCTCGCTTGCAAACATAAACTTTGATTGGTCAACCCTATTGAGTGAAATTCGTTATACAATTTGCACACGTTTTGTGTTTGTAATTTCTGGGGAATTCTATATATAGATAGCCATTGTAATTTTTTTAATGTCGACCTACACTTTATTTCCTTCATGTAAGTTTTCCTTTTTAAAAGAAAATATTATCTGTAGCAAATTTCTTAACTAGCTTGTCTATTTCATAAATTACACTCAATTGTGTGTATTAAAAAAGATTCAACTACAGCCATTTATTTTTAAACTTTAAAAAAAGATAACAAAAAAATAAATAGTTATTTCTAATTATTAAAAAACATATTCTTTACTAATAGAGGATGACAAAACACAAATTATATTATTAAATGAAAAAAAAAGTATTTATTAATTGAAAAAAATATATATGTAAACATTTCGGCCAACGCCTTCATCAGCAAAACTACATATTCATAAGCACTTAAAATTAAATTTACTTGAAATATTATTAATTTTCCAATAGATATTAACTATACATAGGTATAACTACATCATCATAAAGTGTATTTATTATTTGCGTGTAAACTACTTTTAATGGAGAGGACAATCTCACCCAAATCTCCTTATTTATTGAAAATAATTATAATAAGTTTTTATTTATTTAAATATCAGTTAGTAAAGACAATTACATATTAAGAGCAACAAGGAAAAACAAAAACAAAATTAGGCTACTACATATTTATGAACTATGTAATACATAAAGTTATAAAATACTGTGCCTGATTTTTACATTGTGTTGATAATACTAACAAGGCATTAAATGTAATGTAATATTTTTATTGAGGCATAAATCAGGCAATTTGTTTTTGTTAATTTTTTTTCTATGTTTCGCAATTTTACTTAGGAAATAAAATTGATATAAGAAAATAAAATTATCAGTAGAACATCAAAAAGACATCAAAGTAAATTCACTTAAAATTTCGATATAAACATAATATAGCAAACCTACCATACAAAATTCTATTATTTTTACAAGTGTTTAATTTTTGGAATTAAAATTTAATTTACTTTTTAAATTTAAGCTATATTAATGTTAAGTATATGTCGTCATGGAAAAAAATAATTCAAGATAAATATAGATTGCCAGCATACAAATTCACTATAAAACAAAATACTGTGCAGTATATTTCAAAACATCTAATTTTACAATATAATTATTTGGAAAAATATCTAAAAATCTATTTGAAATAATTATAATACGAGCACAGCCCTAATTGAATAGTGTATAAATTGACCGTATCATTAATCATACTTAAAGAAGATAGTTAAATTTTTTAAAAAAAGAACAACAAAATTGTAAAATTAAATTAAAAAAAACAGTAATATATTTCTCCGTCGGCAATGCAATGAAATTGTGTGCAAAATTGTATAACTGGGAAAAACACATCAATAATACAATTCAAAATTTCTAAACGGAAAATCGCATGCTCCGTCGGAGATATAGTGATAGGTTTTGCGTCCGCGAAGCTGCGTAGTTTTAAGACAACAGTGCTCACATCTTTACAAGACACCCAAATATTTGAAAGTTTAATGTTAAAAAATTCTTCTTCTCCCCAACTAGGGAGGAAAAACAGTTTTAGAAGCTTTAATTCATTTTGCCATCCACCAGTTGTAAGCACTTGATAAGACAGAGCCATACGGGATAACACTGGCTGCGTAGTCAAGTATTGGTTTAATGAGACTCTCTGAGTCTTTGCTGTTCTTTACCTCGACATACGTTTTTTCCAAGTCTTCCATGACCTTCGATGCACTTTCTTTTCCACTCATTTTCTTGTATTCATCTTCAAGTTTTCTTAGTTCCTTTTCATTTTTCTTCAGAGCCTCTTCCTGTTCTTTTAGACGTCTTCTTACGTCATCGAGTTCAGCTAACGATTGTCCAACACTTTCGTTTGTTCTAGTGTCATCTAGTTTAGATTTAGCTTGTTGACACTGTTCTTTCTTCTCTTGAATAGATATATTTTTTTCTATTTCTTGTTTCTTGGCGTCCAAAGCCTTCTGAATAGTCTTAAATAATTTTAAAGTACCATTAAGTTTTTTGTTTGTCTTAGCTCTCCCGTCAGTATCTCTCTGAAACGATTGTATATCTTCAGATATTTTTTGCAACGTTTCAATCCCTGTGTAATCCATTTCAGCATTCTTGACCTGGGCGGTTAAAATTCCGATTTTATCAATTACGTTCTGCTTCTCTTGTTCTTGTCCTAACTTTGTAATTAATTCTTGGCGCTTTTTTTCTGCCTTTTCAAAGTTTTCATTAGTGTATCTCATTCCTTTGGTTGACAGACTGTCGATCATTCTAATTAATTTCTCTTTTTGAGCTGTTTGTTTCTTCAAGTCCAATGTTCTATTATCAAACAGTATCACTCTTCTCTGACACTCACCAACAAACTTCTGGAAGTCATCATTCTTTTGCTTCTTGATCCAGTCATTAAAGGAAATGTTTTTTTCCACAATGTCAGGAGATGTCTCAAAATTATCCCCGCCTGTAAATACAAAAATGGCGTATTTTTTTATGAAATCTTCACCCAGAACAGTTTTTAGAATCTGTATAGTCTGGTTATTTTCCTTACAGAATCGGTTACCAAATCGAACGACGTAAAGAATGGCATGATAGCCTCGTGGATTCTCTACTATGGAAGTATTGATGGCATCTAAGAATTGTTTTATATCTTGTTCTGGATTTAACTTAGTGTCACCAATTCCTGGAGTATCTACCACCTTTAGAATACGCCCTTGAAACTCAGAGTAATCAGATTTTGATTGAAAAGTTTCAGAATCTACGCCACTTGACTCTTTAAATGATTTTCTTCCAAGGACCGTGTTTCCTGTGGCACTTTTCCCATCACCAGTCCGACCAATCAGTAGCATATCCAGGGAGTTATCAAGGTTCAGGTGAGTCATTGTTGAATCTGAATGATTAATATCGAAATTTTGTATAACTATTAGATAATCTTGGAAAGGCATGCTAAAGAAAATAATGCGTACATCTTATAAGATAAATAAATTTAAATTAAAGAAAATATCTTTATTCTGTTATTCATAAAATAAAATTTAAAAAAAAACAAAAGACATGACCCTTTTTCATTATAAATTTTACAGTTTTAACTAAAAACACAAAATATTAATGCTGATAAACAGAATTAAACAAATCTTACCAGACTGTTTCTCGCTTTGTGACCAAAGATTTGTTTTTGCTAATATGTTTCCTTTCCTGTCATATATGGTATACAATACACGGCTTGCACCAAAATGTTAATACATTTGTTGATTTGGTGATTCAAGTCTTATAAAGTGATAAGTGACCTTGCCTTTGATGACCTTGAATACGATTATATCTAAAACGACTGTCGTGTGACCGCTTCAGGGGCGTATCTGCAATTAGTGATATAGCTGCTAAAAGTATTTAGAATCTATAGGTTATTTCTTTATAGCACATTGCTGAAATTGTCGCGTTAAAATATGTTCGTGCTCTTCTATGCAATGTGCACCACTTTATTGTATGTGTTTAAATATTTCTATTATCAACTTGTAAATTTAGTTTCTAACTTGTTTTATATTTCGTTTGAAATATATATGCCTTTTGTATTTTTATCAGGCAAACATTCTACTTACGAATTGGTATTTTCCTATACAGAGCTGTTGCTAGTAAAGGAGATAAAACTATTACTAATGAAACTAAGGCTAACAATATTGATTCAAGTACCAGATTTTTAATAATGATATGTTTTGTATTGTGAAAAAAATGTGTTTGTCTTATTGATTTAAAAAAGTATATTTTTGTTGTCTTAAGGTTTTCTATGAAATTTGAAACCACTCATATAAAGTTGCATATGCTAATTTAACTAAATTCAAATGATGATATTGTAGATTTACACAATTTTCTAAGTAGTTAATGTTCCTTAAAAATACCAAGCAGGGCCAAGCAATTATTGTCATATTTTTTATTTTATTTTTACTTTTTCATTTTCAAAGTACTGGTTTCCTAGAGTACAGCAACGAACATCATCTACTATATGATAAACGTGGCCCTTTGAATCAGCGGCAACAGAATTTTGATTAATGGTTACGTGACCAGCCAAAAAATTTGCTTATAACTCTAAGAATTATGGGAAAAAGTCACTTAGAAAATATTTAGCCCCCCCCCCGCCCTATACAATTTTCTACGGATATGCATTACATATGTATATATATATATATATATATATATATATATGTATATACCAGGGATCAGCCGGATATGGTTTTTACTAGTTTCCGAATCCGAATAGTGTTGCCCTAATATTTGCCGAATCCGCATTCCGGATCCGGATATCTCCACATTTAAGTGTAAGAGCTAATATGGTGTACTTTACTACTTTATATCAAGTATTTAATACTATTTATTAAAATATTTATTATCTTACAAATATAGAGTATCTGCTATTCACTTTGTGACATTGTCAACGTTGCGAGGAACATTTTACCATTAATTGAATGAACGAACTTGAACAAAGTTCAACGATCTGTGTAGCGTGTACAAAGCGAACAGTGTTGTACGGTGTGTGTAGTGTGATCAAATCACAATTGCAACTGACATTTAAAGTCTAACGGAAAAAAAACAACAAATAATATACAATTATTACAATGATTTAACTTATATCATATAATTAAAATGTTTACATGTAAATACTGAATTGAAAGTAATGAAAGATTTACTACCGTCAACGTACTAGTCAATGACAAAGAAGTTAAAAACAAAAGCCAACTCTCCGCCTGTCCCAGTTTACAAGGCTCCTGTTTAACTAAAAGGTTTATATTTTTTGTATAAACTAATAATTACAAATTAAACTTAAAATTAGTATTTTTTGACATAAACGAATTATTATTTTTAGCATAAAATTATTATTATTAACATAAAATTATTATATCAGCTATAGCAATGAAAATAATTTAATGGCATGAGTAAATAAAATAGTTACTAGTTAGTAGTTAATAGTTACTAGTAAGTTTTAACATGGTACAGCAGTACTTGTTACCTTTAAGTTTGTAGTTTTTTTCTTCAATTTTCAAGTTTCAAGTTTCGAAAAATTTAGTGTTTGTCAAACCCAAATTATTCTTTTTCATGAACAATAACATCCCAAATTTGTTTTTTCGGCGACGATCGAGAACGCTTATCATCAATTATCTGCCCCGCTGTGCTGATTTGCACTCTCACTATCCATTCTTGTCAAATGTACTGATTTCTGGTAATTGTTTTTTACTTTTTATATAATTGTTTATAAAGTTATTAATATTAATTTAATTGGATTAAAAAATTCTTTACTACATTGATATCCGCATACTCTCCGCATCTGCAATAAATATTTGCCGAATATATAGTGGCGAAAATCCCGATAACCGGTCCGAATATCGGCATTCCGAATATTCGGCTGTCCCCACATATATATATATATGTATATATATATATATATATATATATATATATATATATATATATATATACTTTTTAAAAATGACTGTAATAATTTTTTTGAGTTTTATTTCGGCATTCCGAATATTCGGCTGTCCCCACATATATATATATATATATATATATATATATATATATATATATATATATATTATATATATATATATATATATATATATATACTTTTTAAAAATGACTGTAATAATTTTTTTGAGTTTTATTTCCATTTCTTTTCTATTTTACGGTAGGTTTTCACAAAGTATCATAAAGTTGCAAAATGCATGGTATCATGTACCAATATATTATTTTGATGCATATAAGGACCCAATTATTAGTAAAATTATATTCCTTTTATGATTTAGTTGAATAAAAACCAAAAAAATGCCATTCCATATTTTATCCAGTTGATCTACTAAAACTGCTAATAATTAAAAGTAAATTTAAAATTGCCGTTTACAGAACGTATTAACAGATGAGGTACGGCTTTAGTTTTTAATTTCTTGTGCCCTTAAAAGTTTTTTTGGTAGGATATGGTAAAAGTTTTTTTGTTGTGTGAGTTTAGTAAACAATTTGGCTGAAATTTAACGGTTTAACAAGAATAAAATAAATGTAATTGTAATTCCTTTTGGATTGATTTTTTTAATGAGCATTCGCTATGTAATGTTGTGTGTGATTGTATGTTTCAGCTGTTTCCAGTTGTTTGGATAAGAATTTTGCCTGAAATGTTAGGAGAACGGCGGGATAAGATTAGCTATGCGGTGATGCGCTGTTATGACAATCACTATTTTATTACAGTCGCTATCATGTTGTCGATGTTGCGAAAGTCACTGTTTTAAAACAATCGCTATTGTGAAGTTGCATTTATGACAGCGACTATTTGGAACCAGAGCCAATAATAATATATAAACAATTTAAATTTATTAAAACAGTGGTTTACAAACTTATTTGGCCTATCGCCCCCTTTCTCCTAAAAAAATATTACTCAGTGCCCACCCCTCGAATTTTTTTAAATTATTCTAAAACAGGGGTGGGTAAACAACAGTTAGCGGGTCACATGAGGCACGTAAGAGTACATAATGCGTCACGCAGGTGATCTTATGTCATGTTTTTTCTTTGTATGTTATAATTTTTTATATCTTTGTACTTTTGTATTGGGCGTATTTGATTTAAATGTGTGTTTTTTTTGGCGCCAGAATCGATTAGTGATCATTAATCATTTATTGATAACATATCTACTAGAAACTACATTGCAGCTCAACTAAAGTCTGCTTTTCTTAACGATTTACACTTTGCACAGCTTCGAAAAGTTGTAATTTAAAAGCAAATGGTCGCTTTTTTTAACCATGAGTGCTGCAAAAAAATAAAAAAATTAAGGACGATGTCTGCTAAATAATGCTGCAGGTGCGTTGGAGCAAAGCAGGCTTTTTGCTGTATCGTTACAGTGGGGGCGTCTTAAGGAGCATAACTAAAAAAAGACACCGCCAAACAAAACATTTGAAGAGCTCAAGGGCAGAGAACAGCAAAGTCACATTTTTGTAGTTTCAATCTATTCAAGTTTTAAAATTCAAAATTGTACAGATTTCTTATAAATTAAATACATGTATTTGAATTTTTAATAGGGTCGTATACATATTTTTATCATAAAACCTCATTCAGTACATTCTATTTTTGATCCTGAGAGGATCTTGTTTCCCAGCAATAATTATTGGTAGCCGCTTTTGAATTTAAATTCATCATTTATAATTCCTTCCATCTGTTATCAGTTATTTTTGTAACTGTGGATATTTTTTCTGTTTATGCTTTTAAAAGGATCCAAAATCCAATCAATCAGGCTCATTTTCAAAATATCATCAAATAGTTGATAAAAATCTAAGTAGAGAGCATCCAAGTGTGACAATAAGAAAGTATGACTTCATCATTTTCCCCTGCTCCTGGTAATTCAGGAACTGACTGAATACCACTCAATTAAAATTTCTTTTATACAGTATTAGTTTTGTTACAAGTGCAGAAAAATACAGATATTGTTGTTATTAAATTCAATTCAACACCTTGAAGCGAAATATTCCTTTCATTAAATTTTTGAAACAAGTCCTTCAATTAAGCGATGTCACATTTTAATTTAAATGAATTAGCATCGAGTTAAACAGCTTATAAAACTAATCCAAACAAGCTCCGTATTACAACCAACGAACTTCTGTATGAATCAGCAAACGATTAAATTATTCATCGTTTTCAATACAAAGCTGATAAAACAATGTTTCATTCAATAATTTGCTTCTGATTGTGTTGATAGTCTTATTTTCATATTGCTATGAATTATTTGGATGTGTACTTGAATTTAGGCAACTAGAAGTTGGCGATGGATTACATAGTGTGCTGTGAATGTATTCAGCACTTCATTTTTTTTAAATGTACAAATACACCCCTGTAGCGCCCTACTATCGCTAGAGAACCATCTGTTGCTACTGACATAATGCTCAGAGGTATTCATTTGTCTTAGTACGTATTACTTCACGTATAAACCGGTATAATTTGTTCTTTACCAATAGTATGATGTTTTCCCGATATGGCAATCATTAACGAAACATTGTAAGAAGCAAGCAAGACATTAAATTCTTGTGTGGTTGCGGTTGAAGAGAGTTTTGCCAATGTTGGTTGTTTGATAATTATTTATTTTAAGTGTTCGAAAATAAATCCTTATTTATCAACGTTAATATTTTTCAAATGTTCTGGTAGTCTGGAAGTGTGCATTGCACATATATAAATGCAAGTGAGGGAATAAGCGGGAACAAAACCAACGTTCGAAATGTTTTTTTAAAAAAATAATTAATTTTAAAAACTAATAATAAAGTAAGCGTTCTGAGAGGATTACAAAACTGTTACACCACTAAATATTATATTCTTTCTTATATGCTTTCAACCTCATCCCTTACAGTTATTCAAACAAAGTGTTTTAACAATTGTGTTTACAATAAACATTTAATATACCGGAGTGCTCATATCACCAATTCAATCAATACTATGTTACTAGGGGTTGTAGGGCGCTTATAGCGCCCACTTTTTTTCAAAAGCCCAAGTAACTTATCCTTGCTTGATAAATACGAAATATTAAACTTCCTGAAATGTACACAAAGTATTTTTATATCTCAAATATATGTTAAAATAAATCATTAACAAAGACACATCTGGTGTATACTCCATGGCCTAGCTCACAAAATTATCCAACATTCACAGTTGCAGACACAAAATGCTATCTACTTTGTTCCCTTTTCCAAACTTAAAATTTATGCTAAAACAATGACGTCATATAATATTTTACGGCGAGAAACACCACAAGCTCTGTTAATCTCGAAACCAAATAGATACATTTATTTTTTACTGCTATAGACTGTTGTGCTATGTCCCTCGGCGTTACCGAATGAGACATAATAAGTGACATAGTATTTTATATTATTTAATTATTTTTTTTGAGCTCCCAAAAGCACAACTATTAGTATTGCCCTTTATAAT
>CALYLW010000985.1:153949-181449 GCA_944989445.1 Ampullaceana balthica
CTCATTAAACGGTTTGGTTTTAAATTCAAAGATAAGCTATAACGCAGTTTCAAATCAATTTGGTGCAGATGTCAGTTTTAGATAAACATATATTTTTTAGTTAGTACATAGCAGTTCTGTTGTTTTTTTATGTTTTGTAGACATAGTGATAAATTACTGCGCACATATTTTAACCACCTCACTCTAATCGTATATATGTAGACATACTGTACCCCTTTACTTAACACATTTTCAACTAGATGTCACTCATAGGTAAAAAAGTTAAGAAACATGAACCTCTATACATAGGCTTACCATAAAGGGAATTCAAAACATGCAGTGTCAGTCATAGAACCTCGATTTGAAACCGATTATATATTATTTCAAAAATTAAATAGGAATAAAATCTTTTAAAAAAAACGTGCTTGGTCACTTCGTCATTGGGTGAAAAATGAGCTGGTTTTGTTTCTGGCACGTCAGGCCTAAAAGAAAGGAGAAATAAATCAATAAATGAGATAAATCGATTGGAAATCGTTCGCATTTTATGGTGTAAATAACAGTGCAGGTTATACAATGTAAGTAACTTTGGATACGTCCTAAAACAAGACTCAGACTGAAATAGAGACATACATAGAGAAACTTATTGATGACATATAGAGAGGTTCAGAGAAATGAGGAAATGCTGCTGATATTTCAATCCAGTATCTTTTTAAAACGCGATTTGGACATACAATTACATACCATAACATTCTATGAGTATGTATGTTTTTTCAGCAATATTAGATTACCGGGAGCAAATTTAACAGTTCTGTATGTCATATTTTACGTAACATTCTTTTTAGACAAATAGTATGTCAAACAATAAGTTCAATGAAATATAATTTCATTAACAACATGCGAGCAATAAATAATCTGAAGAAGAAACGCCTTATAGCAAATACCAAAGTGCACTATGACTTCCTCCTTTTTCTAAAATGTTATTCACAAAAGAAGTGTTTATTAAACAGATTAGTCATCTTCTTCAAGAACCAACATAATATACCGGAATATCTTTGCTAAGAAAATGGCGAAGTATGAGCTATTTTAGCGTCAGTTTTTTCGTCTTAATTTTTGGGAGGGAAGTAGTTGAGTTAATGAAAAGCATTTTATTTTTCTTATTATCACCATCATTATGTTATTATTATTATGACCAATATTTTTTCAATACCGAAACAATTAAAGTTAATGATATTCTTTGAATGCAAAAAATAACAAAGTAAAATTTGAATTGTTCAATTTAAAAAGAAAAAGAAAATAAAACATCAAAGTAATGTTGACACATTGCCATTTCCAAGAATAATACAGTACAATGACATATTTGATACTGAAAAATATTAATGTTCATTGTAATTGATCAACATGCGATACCAATTTCCCCGTAAGCTTTGAACAATTTAAGGTTATTTTTTTTTCTGCAGAAACTTGTCAGATGAGAATTGATATAATATTAATAAGGTGACCGAAATCCAGATGAGCCACTTTAGTTTTTTAGATACAGTTGTTATTGACGGCGCTTAACAGAGTCATGAAAGAAACAAAAATGTATTTTACTGCTCTCCCTTCTTTCAAAGGATTTTGTTTAAACACCGAAAGAACTCCTTTATCCACAATGTATCGGGTTATGACTTTAATACAAGCTTTATTTCCAAAGTTTTGAAGGACACATACTATTGGCACTGCAATTTTTTTTCTGTCTACGTGTATAGGGGGCAAAACAGTATTTCAAATAATGAAACTTCCTAATTCATGATGATATTTAAGATCCATAACTGAAAACGTCAAAAAAATCATAACCATTTTAAAGTTCAAAACTAACTGGGGACATAACCAATATTTCGTTTTCGTACAAGTGCACATGATGATACATATAGATTTATTTCCTGGACCATATAGTGTCGCTATATAGGAGGGCTATCAAATGGGCATATCCCCATCATAGGCTCTGAGCATGTCCCAATACCCTGCTGTATGTAGAGCTGGCAAATGAATCTATGAAAATATATCGCTCTTGCCTGACTTACAAAGACGTTTGTAGAAAAGATATACTACTGGCACAAAATTGATCACACAAATATGGGACGGCCGTGCTGAGTAAATCACGGTATTGTGATCTACGTGAGGATACTGAATAGTTAGGAGCTACCCTCACAGCGTGTAGGAAATACAGGTGGACCAGCAAAAACGAACAAACAAAAAAAGGGGGGTGGGGAGAGGAGAAGGAGACAACGCCATCGTCCATATAGTTATAGGTCGGACGAATACCATAGTGTAGTAATAGTATAAAATACAAAATACACAAACAAATTGTGCAATGAAAACAATAAACTTAAGCTTTGTTTAAAACTAACATGTTAGTTTAAAATAAAGCTTAAATTTATTGTTTTCATTGCACAATTTGTTTGTGTATTCTGTATTTTTTTAAAAGCTTTATCGCAGTCCCATTCTATACACCGTAGTAATAGTAGCATGATTGCAGGCCCATCACATTTTCTGAAATAACCAACTCCGCTCTTTAGGTCACAGTTGTAATGCAACTTCTTCGTCTTGCGATGAAATGGAGCGAGGGAAACATTTTTTTTTCTTTCTTTTAATGGATTTAATAATACGGGTTTTTCTCAATACATCTTAAATTATTGCTACTGTAATGAAGGGAAAGCTTCAAAAGTGCAACGATTTCTTTTTAAAATTGTATTATTAAGTAATAAATCATTGTAATTTAAGTAATTGTGTACTTTTTTAGTAATAAATCTATTTCTAACATTATTTCGAAAAGTGCTTTTTACCATACATTAACTTAAAGCACGAAATGTAGATAACGGTTTACCCACAAAAAGTAACTCCAGTTAGTTCTATATTGTGTATGGAATAGCAATTCATATCCATTCAAAATCAAGGCACTCAACCAAAAACATCTTATGATCAGACTTTAAAAAAAAATCTTATGATAAAAACTTGGCTGTGACTTCAGGTTGGTAATTAAAAAGTAATAATAAGCTTCTTTCTTTCAATTTAGACTTTGTATTTATAAATTAATATTCTTTTGATATTAAATACGTCGAATAGTCTGTTGATGACAATTGCCTCATTCCGTTTTTGATTCAGGGTTTAATAAAAAATAATTAGTTGATACTACAGCGTTGCACTTTATAAAAGCTGGGTTAGAAGAAAAACGAATAGGAAAGTGTTGTATGGTGGATATTAATGGAAAATAAAAATCTGAAGACGGGTAATTTTTATTGATAAAAGGAAACTCTGACGAAGATCACTTTCAAGGTTACATGAATAAGTTTTTTCCACTCCATAATCAACATCTCGTCTTCAAATGCATCCAATTAGTTTAGCCTTAAGAGAAGAGCAGCAACGCGTATTTAAATTGTTACATTTATTTTTTTTTCTACTAACCCTTATCTAGTCATGTATTTCAAAAAGGAAGCACCATCACGTGAAAGAAAGTTTAATGAAGCAATATCTTGGAGGTATATCCATCTATGTATTTTTACGTCTAGACATCTATTCATCCCTCTATATAACCATCCATGTATATATAGATCCATCTATCTATCTATATATTTACCATTGAAGCTATGCATATAACTATCTTTCTTTCCATCTATATATATGTCTATGACTAAAACGTTTTTCAAGTACATTCAAACGATGGTAATATTAAACTGTCGGGTATATTGATGACGCTAATATTACCCTCCACAACACCCATGCTACTAATGTAATGTTTTCTTTCTTCTGAGTGTCATCATTACTTATTCAACGAATGGCCTGTTAGTGGAATAGCGATGGAAATAGCTAGACACCAACTGGTAGCCTGCTTATTTAAAAAGAAACATAAACATTGGTTACAAGGTACCTTCGCAGTTGCTATTTACTTCGCCACAACAATGAATGCAAGCTTTTTTTTTAAGTTTGTTCTTGTTCAAGACACTACATAATGTATCATAGCCTCGGGTAACCATTACAACCTTCCACTCTAATGTGTTGAGGCCTTTGTTGTTTCAGTTTCCAAGATATGGTCTGATGTGTCTCTCATTTACTTGTTGAAGAAATCAATGTCTAACAAAGGTATCCAACAAATGAAACTCAGGTCTATTTAAATTTTACTGAATGTTAAATTAATGTAGAAAACATTGTCTTTAATCCTTGTCAATAATTTTTTCGCTGCAATTTTTCTTTATTCGATTAAAAGTTATCTTTTGTTTGAATGTCAATTATTGCTACAGGACCTTAGGCATAAGACATACAATGAAATGAATAACACTGTCGATTATAAGGCAAAAATAAGGATTATATATTGTGAAACCCGCACGTGACTCAGTGGATTCCCTATGCTACAGGAAATTCGGATATCGTCATTTTTTCCTCTTTAATGTTGTACAATGTATCTTCTTCTGTCTATATAGTTCTCCGTTTTAGTTGTTTTAGATTTAATACATGAAAATACGTTTTTACTAATGTCTTAAGAAATTGCATAGTTTACTTATTCAATTAGGACATTTCTACTACGTTTTTGCGTTAAATGATTTCTTTCTTTTGTATTTTTTGTGTAATATTTTTTACAAATAAATTTATTTATAAAAAATAAATTATCTTTTTGTTTTCAATTTAAAAAACACACTTTTGTATTGAATTAGAACGGTTTTTTTTTCTATTTGTTTTTTTTGGGCACATACACATCTTCTGTAGCTTTATTATTCTTTATATTATTTTCTAAATATCTACTACTCATAGGCGCCCGCTTGCCATGGATTTATGGATTTTTTAAAATTGACAAAAATAGACAAAAACATGTATTAAAGTAAAGAGAAAATAAAGAGAAAGTAACTAAGCTGATGCTGATTTCGTTTTACTGGGTAATTATTTTTATATTTTCGATATTGTAGAGAATTAGGGCGGTTAAAGGGTCTTTAGATCAAAGATTTCTGTTGTTGGCTAGGACTGGTAGTCTGGTCAGGACTGACCAAGATGTGTGAAATGCCCCATGCGGTAGCTTGGATAGATGAATAGACCGAACCGCGTCCAGATGCCCAGAGGTGCTAAATGTAGACTCTGTTATCTAAAGGTCAGCCGGGCGAGGCACTGACCAGGGGAATGATTGCGATCGTCCAAACCAGACCAAGGGCTAACATCAAAGAGACCAGAGCGGGTCATGGTACCCCACCCCCACCAACGACTTAATATGGGGGCTGGTGGTACAAGATGATTCAATCATCATGATTGACATATCAAATACTGACGTACTGTAGACCAATAACGGACAGAGTTGTTTGCAACGGCGGTAGTAAGGATCATAAATAGAACTGTATTAACTGTATATATGCTCAATCTCATATACTTTAAAAGCCTCGTTCTGAAATGTTGGTCTTTACAACGCCTTATTTCTAGCTACCCCATAACAGTGGCCCATCCTTGTATAGTCTCGGTTCTCAGCGTGATCACTTGAGCCCTATGGCGGATTTAGGGGTGAGGGCTGAACGGGCTAAAGCCTGTGGCCCCCGATGATTTAGTGGCCCTCAAACTTATTATATTTTATTTTATATTATATAAACACCCATCAATTATGGCTCACGCCTAACGCTAAGGGACATCACTCTGCTTTTTAAAAAAAATTGAAAACATAGACTTAAAAATCATAATCATTTTGGTTTCCAGATTAACATTAACCGAACAACGCACGAACCTTTGACGTCAGCATTTGAGTTGTAAACAGTCAGCACTCTGAGTGAGTAAGTCAGCACTTACTCACTCAGAGTTATTTTTTGGTGCATTAATTTGGTGCACTGCTTTCTAAAAATAGTAGCGTCACGACAGGACAACCCCTATTATAAAGATACACTGTGTACATGTCAGGAAGTTTAATATTACGTTAGTTGGGCCTTTGAAAAAGGTCGGTGCCGTAGGCGCCCTAAAAAAATGTACCTAGTATTTTATAATAAAGGTGAACAGATGTTTGCATGAATCCCTGAAAAAACATCATAAATTAAATAAATTAATAAAAGTCTTATCTATTATTAATCTGATCTCTTTTCGACCCAATACTCTTAGTAATCGAGAATTCTGATTTTATTTAGGCTCACTAAGAGAATATATTTAATTATAAAGAATATTTTTTAGTTTTTTAATTTACACTTTCCGTCAGGCTCTCCTGGTCGCTTAGGCTTGCGTTGCAAGCAATCTGAGGATCGATCCCCAGCGATGGATTTTAAAAAAAAACAAGTATATATTTTTTTTGTCTTAATTTTTTATTTGGTATTTTTTATGTTTTTTTTTAAAATTTTCCTTTTTTTTCTTTCTTTTTACACTCAATTTTAGGATACCCCCAAACAGTTATTTCTTCGTGTTCGGTTTTTCATGAATAATCTTTTTGGCTGAATAGTTACAAGTTACAGTATAATATTAGCTGCTAGCAATCATTTTTTTTAAAGAGACGCTGGCTCGATAGGGCCCCAGTTTGAATTGCAGCCAGGGGTCCCGTGCAGTCTTAATTCGCCCCTTTCTTGACCCCTCATGCACGTGGATTCATCCCCTCACTGTCAACACTTCAAGAAATGCCGTACTTACAATACCTCATGATTATAAATTATAGATAATAGAAAATATTTAAAAAGAGAAAGTGCAAAGAAAGAAAATAAAATAATAAAAAATAAATAAAAAGCATTTAAAAAAAGAAGAAAAAAAGAAGTCTCCAACCGAAATTCGATCCAGTACCTGTTACTTTGACCAAAAAAAAATCCAGCGAACAACCGTTGGACCACAGAGGTATTTGATTTAATAAAGTTTTAAAAAGTCTTATATCAGAAGCTTTTAAGTGTCAGGGTTATATGATCCTGACACTTCCACATAAGTAAAAGGTGTACGTGTATTTTGTATCATAATATTAATAAACGACAAGTAGTACTGATCTGTATAGAATTTTAATTAATAGTCACGTGGACGGCCAAAAAAACTGCGCACAGCGCTAAGAATTATGGGGGGAAAATCAATAAGAAAAATGTTTGCAGAAAATTTTCTGCGGGCGCCCATGCTTCTACTGGGGATTTTTGTGTTTTATTTGAATAGAAACCTGAGTTTGAAGTTGGGCGCTGTTTTTTAATTTGTAATATTATATTAATTCCACAAATATATTGTGTTATATAGTTTATTAATTATATGAAAATAAATCTAATTTTAAACCTTGCAAAATCTTGATCAGATGTCAAGGATTCTTCCCAAAACAAAATGTATAGCACTTACTTCTAAATACTATAATATTAGCTATAAATTACTATAGTAAATTATATTAAAAATTAAAAATTTTTTAAAAAATAAAATAAAAAATAAATAAATAAAAAAACAAAAACAAAAATTAAAATTCTTAATATTTAGAAAAAATATAAACTGATGAATAAAATATGTGAAAATAAATTATGTATAACACCTTCGGCAAAAATTAAAAATTTTAATAATTTTACATAAAAGGAAACAGCCAGTAGCGTAGCTATTGGAAGGGGTCCAAATTTGAAAGTTCCCAAGGGCCCTCACAAGAGGGGGGCCCCAAAGGAGTGTCCGAATTTTTTTACTTTAAATATTAAATATTACGCCATCGGCCAAAATTCAATGGCCCCAAAAGAGGCCAAGCCCCCCCCCCGGACCCCAAAGAGGCCAAGCCCACCCCCGGTCCCCAAATCCCTAGCAACGCCACTGGAAACAAGAATGACAAACGAACGCTAATTTTAGCTAAAGATGCAAATTACTCAAAAGAAGAAATAAATACATATTTTAATGTAAACCTTATGTTTTTAGAATATTTAGAAAATCAAACAGAATCTCATATTTTATGAAAAGAAATGTTTGAAAAAATTAAATAATAAATACAAATGCTTCGAATATGATATATTCAAATTTGTTAAAAACCTACAAATAAAAATGCTATTTTAGATTGGTCAGAATTATCGAAGAACAAGCAAATTCAGAATGGAATACCACTAATAAATTAAATGATTGTTTTAAAATGAGAATAGCTTCATAAATAAGCAGCAAGATTCTTTACTGAAAAATATTCAAGATTCAAGTGAAATAGCATGAGTTAAATAAATAAACTCTGAAGCACTAGAAGATAGAATGACAAAGAGTAAAGTTGTAATAACAAATCTGGCAATAGATTATAATGTTGAATACGACACAATAATATTCTAATACAACACTCAGATAAGGATCAAAATACATTTTTTTTGTTAGGTATACTAGAAACAAATGTTATACTATTGGGTTATTTTATCCTCTAAAAAGTAATTCAATCGAAGCCAGAGTAAGAACACATATTCAGTGATCACGGAACGTAACTCACAAAATTACCTTTCAAATAATTTTCATAAAATACATTTATATAGTTTTTTTCATTTCAGAGTTCATAGTCACATGATTTCTTTTAAAATGAATTAGTTTTAATCAATTAAAATTAAAGTTACATAAAATCGATTTTTTTTATTTGGTAGATTCTTTGTTTGTTTTTTGTTGTAGAAGCATTATAATTAACCTTATTGTGTGTCTAAAAAGTAGAAAAGTGTTGGAATTATACTTTGAAAATTTTCTACTGAAGTAAAACATGTCAGCAATATATGCAGTGAAGGTTATAGAACCTCGATTTTGAAACCAATGGTATTTTTGTTTTAAGTTAAATCGGAATGAAAAAAAAATAAATTCTTGACTACCTGTCGCCATCGCTTCAAGAATCAATTGGGAAAAAAAGAGTTTGTTTCGTTTATGCCACGGGAGGGATCCAAAATAAGGATAAGTAATTCTATGAGACAATAAAATAAATCGATTGTACCGACATCATTCACGTTTTAACAGATGAATAGCAGTGCATGTTCTACAAGGATATGGCATAAAGAAGGACAGGGAGACAAAGAGACATTCGTAAAAAAAACCCAATGGGAGACATATCTAGATATTTAGAGACCGAGTATGATCATGTTGACATTTCCATAGAGTATTAGTTTGAATGGGGTTTGGAGCATACTAATACATATATAAGACCGTGTATGTTTAATATTTTACTGAAGCAATACATTACTGAACGCAAATTTAATAGTTCCATATTTAATATTTAAGGTAACATACTTTTTAAACTCACATCATGACGCACAATAATCATAATGGTATATACTTTATTAAATTATGATACATAATGAAAAAAAACAATATTCTGAAAAAATTACAAATATTTTTATAAAATGCCAAAGTGCAAAATGATTTTATCCTTTTTTCTATAAAGTTATTAAAAAAGACACACAAAAATTAGTCACCCACTTAGAGAATCAACTTAAAAGTATTCGAGTTTCTATACTTAGAATCTGACAAAGTATGAGCTATATGTGAGTCACATTTTGCGTCACAATTTTAAAGATTTGATAAGTACAGTTTTCCAAATGCATATTTAAAATGTGTACCTTGTTAATTAGTATTATTCTATTTATTAATATTGTTCATCTTCTTATTAGTATTATTATTATTCTCATTAATATTATCATTACTACTTCTACTATCGTTACCGAAAATTTTCATTTAAATGATACGATATTGAATTCAAGAACCAACAGAGTTAAATAGAATCTGTCTTTTTTTTAAATTTCAAACAAGAAATCAATGTTTGACTTATGGCCTTTTAAAAGTATCTATCCATTACATACGCATCTCAATGGTCAGTGTATGTGATCAGCTCTTGATACAAAACTCAACGAAAGCTTTGAATATGTGATGGTTATTATTTTTTTGAGCAGGAAATTGTAAGAAGAGAATTGATCGAAATGATCGAATATTGCCATGAAAACCCACAGGCGCAAATTTAAAATGTGTCGATACTGTTGCTATTGATGGCGCATGACAGCATCATGAAAGAAACAACAATGTATCTATTCCTTTCAGTCTGAGGCATTGTGTATAACAATAAGCTAACTCACATCAACAATGCACTGCAATATGATTTAATCAATCTATGCAATCATGTGCCTTTCATTTCCAAAATTTTGAAAGGCTAGGCATTGAAGGACACTTTATATTGACACTTCAATTTCTTTTCTGTCTAAGTGACTGGGGGCATGTATTTTATTTGTTAAAGACAAAGCCAGTAAACACAAAACAACTTTTGGACATGGAGATATTTTGTTTTCCAATGTAACATGATAATACCTAAAGAACTTTTAAATTACTACTAAACAGAATTTTTGCACATACAAAAGTTACCTTACAGATTTTAACAATGAATAGAAAGACTTGCAGGTGTTAGTCGAGCTGAATCAATCCTTACCTGACAGGGGCGTCAAAAGTTGTTAAAGAGATGATCGGGATGTAATCAGGAGGGTTATCGTTAGGATCCCACCTATGATATATTTTGCACTTGGCAGCTTGTTTATGTTTACTTCAGAGGCTGCTGCATGAAATCCTGAGGTTTTGTTCAAACGGTTGATTTCTGGTGCGTCGATTACACAATGATAAAATTAGATAAGTGACTAAATTTTTGTACACGTTTATTTTCAACAACCTTAAACTAGCACTTTATTGACAAATATTTCAAGATGCTAAGAATGCTAAACTTAAAGTTTAGTTTAATGACGCATGATATTGGAGGCTTTATATAAATCATTAGCTGTGACTAACGAGCTGATTAAAATTCTATGACATTTTTGTCAGCTTCGAAATTGTCCTTATGTTTACTCATTTTTTATCTCAATTAAAAAAAAACGTATCGAATATTTATGGTAGAAGACTCATAACATTATAAAAAGTAAAGCAACAAAAAACGATATTCGTTTTTTTTTAAATGAATTTTTTGTTCATGAGACTCAGGAAATTTGAAAATCTTAGATAAATAAATATCATGCTATGGAGAGGGGAGTATAAGTAATTTTATTTTTTTGAAAGTACTGAATTTTAAGAAATATTACCATTATTAAATTCCAAAGAATGCGAGTTCAAATCTTTCCGCTATAGTCAGTGTGACAAAAAATGTACCCCTCAACATAAACAGAATTTTGGTGACAATTTTTTTTACTTTGTACCAAGTGCCTACATTTGCAATGAAACAAATGCTCTTTTAGTGGAAGTGTTATAAAAGTAGATTGGATCCAACTGGTTGACCATTCAACATGTTTAAACGTTAATATTGGTTACACGGTAATTGCGCAGTAGCATGTATGCTTTGTCACAACAGTGGATTCAGCGTTTTTTTTTCTTCTTAAAAGCTTTTAGTTGTTCGAGACACTCCAAAATGGATCGTAGCCTCGAGGAACAAATAGAATCGACAACGGTATTTTTTTTATTTTGTTCCTAGTGTTGTTGCTACAGTTTCCAAGATACGAATTGTGTTTTCTTTAACTGGTCTATGAAAACATTGTATCACAAACGTATCTCACAATGGAAGTCCATACATATTTAAACGCAATTGATTGCTGTTAAAAATGCTCTTAAAACTTTAGGGCACATTTTAAATTACAGCGTTATTTTTTTTGTTTTTTTTTAAGCCGTTTCATATTTGTTGTATTTATTTTTGTTACGTGGTGTGTTTATGGCAATATAAAGAAACTAAATAAGTAACACACTGATGAGGAAGAGATTAATTGTAAATGTATGTCTGTCTATCTGTCTATCTATCTTTTTGTCTGTATATATGTCTGTCATTATCTCTCTCTCTCTTTCTCTTTCTATCTGTCTGTCTCCTTCACACTCTTGTTTTTATGTTAATTTTGTTTTACAAAGTAACAATATATTATAAAAGTGAAAAACAATAAGAGGGATATTATTTGATATATTGCACACTATTATTATAAACTAAGAAAACAGTCAAACTTTAATATAATTTAGCCTTGAAACAACAAAGTGTCATAATATATTTTTTTCTTACTATTTTGTGTATACTACCTATAACACTTTTTAAAAAAAATATTGTGTTGTTACCGTGTTGAAAATATTTTCTATAGTGTTATTATATTAATTTACTTTTCAAAATGTTCAACAATCTCAGAATTGAGTAACCAATGCGTGGTAGTTTTTAAAGAAAGTTTAAATACCAATGCAGTTTTGTCAAGTATATTGTTACGCAGAAAATTTTAATGTTTTCGCAAGAGCTTGGGTTTTTATTTCTTAAACGCATTAGTATGTGTTATATTTAGCTATTATAGCACTATTTCTTTTTAATATCTAAGTCATTTCTTCGACTCTCAACAATAAAAACTTTTACCTTAGAAAGTTAATATTATTAACTTTCTTTTGGGCTTAACTCAAATTTTCAAAATAAAAATTATAAATTTGTATTTTAGCTAGATCTCTTTTTTAGCCTATTTTGTGTTACAGTTTTTAGAGTATTACCCCAATTAATGGTCTCACTATGAATTTTATATTAGTCTTATAATACACGTGATTTGAATATGATCTAAATTATTCCATAAGCTTTAGTGATTGAATTTTCTGTTGGGTCAGTGTTATGTCTAACCGATTTAAGTGAGTCAAAATATAAAAATCGTATCTCGTTGTTTTTCTAACTGATTTTTAGATGGGCAAACGTCATATGTAAGATTAGATCCCCCGGGCCAACTCTAACTTAAATAATTAAGGATTATATATGTTGCTTTTCTTTGGATTATATATTTGTAATCGAAAAGCAGTTAATGAAATCAATGAATCCTTAGACTTTTTTTTAAAAATTATTGTTTTTAAATTACTATGGCGTTTCGGTAAGTAATAATTTAAAAATTGAACTTCCAGCAAAATATCCATTGTTTATTTGCGACGTAATCATATTGGCGACTTTCAAAACGGCGATTGAATTGTGACTGTTTTATAACAGCGACTGCTATAGCGACTTTTTCTCCTTTGCTTATGACAGTGTTTGAAAAACTTACCGTGCCTAGCCTATATAGCTAATCCATATTAAACGTTATTTTTATTTTTTTTTGTTGATATACTTTTTTGCTACTGAGCAGTTGATTGTGTCGGAATGAGTGCTTTTGTATATAGCATTAAAAATTTCAATCTATAAGCAAGTAACTAGAAGTAAGAAAGATCATGTAGTAGTTGTAATAATGTTCATAATAGTAATAACACTTACCAATTAAGAAGGCATGTCACGATAATAAATAAAACGTTAATTTGTAATTATTTTTGATGTGACTTTATTAAATTCAGAAATAAACGTGACTTGACTTGACTTGACTTGGTATATTTTTTAATCCTGTTTAAAACCAACTTTTTGAATCTTGTGAATTGTTATGTTGCCAGTCCAAATTAAATGTTAGTTTTAAGTCATCTTCTGATACATGTTGTTTTTTTACTGATATGTTGTTTGTTGGATTTTAAGAACTATTTTTAAGTGTGTGTCTGGCACAAAGTTTAGCTGAAATGTAACTGTTGGATAAGAATAAATGAAATGCAATTTTTAATTCCTTTTGGCCTTTTATTTTTAAACGAGCAGTCGCAAGGCATTGTTTTTTTCTGTTCTCAACTGTTACCAGTTGATTGATCAATAATTTTGGTAAATAAACTTGTCTGAAATGTTAGGAGAATGGTTGAACAAGAATAGCTATGCTTTAAAGTCGTTGTTATAACAATCTCTCTTGTGTTACAGTCGCTATCAATGCAGTCGCAGTTTTGACAGTCGCTATTTGAAACTTTGTCGGAAAGTTTCTCTTACACGTTTACACAATTTTAGTAACAAAGAAAATTTAGGTACAACAAACGAATAGTTATATTTTCCTTGTTTTAAACGTGTCTATCTGTTCTTCAATTCAAGTTCCGCTTTTTGGATCTTATCTGATTTACTAAACTCTGATGTCGGATGCCAACTCTACATTCACCGGAGACTAATTGTACACATTGATGTTTTAGAAATTTCTTAGGTAAATTCCCAATTTATTTCATTTGAGCTGATATTTTAATTATATATTATTATAGGTGTATGTATATTGTAGAGAACCTCGTTACTCGTGTGACTAAACTCTTTTCATTCTTTGTTACTTCTTGTTACATTCGTCTTGTACTATCGTTCTCAAACATCGACTTTAAGACTCCAGTACACTTACTAATTATGTTTATTTCTTCACTTCTAGTTACTTCTCACTAATGTAAAGCGACTGTCCTAAGTCAATTCTACTATCTGCTGTTTTCCATCTATGTCTATAATCTACTCTCTGCAATCTTCTCTCTTCTATCACCATGTATATAGTTGGTATTGTCCTATAACTGACTCCTCAGTCTATAGGCCACGCATATGTCCTAACAACTTCCGTCACAGTCCATTTGTCTCCAGTCCGTCACTCAAGTCCCACCCTCCCTAGATTTAAACTGGGGTTGGCCGGTTTGACATAACCGTCTCTGGTGAGACCACCACCACTTACCTACCCCCATCCAGACGACCTGCACGTGTGGTCATCCTTATCCTTATCATTGCTAACTAACTGCCCTTAGGATCTCCATAATATATATATATATACTAGTTTGTTTTAGGGCGCCTTAGGCGCCCATTTCAATTTCGCTCAAAGTTAAAAATTGTTGCCCATTCAATCTATTTTTTGTATTAAATTATTTTGCAATTCTAATAACTCTAAACTCATATTAAAGCATTTTAATGAATTTTAATATATATATATAACAATAGAATTACAATTATTAATAAGAAAAAAACAAATCAACGGGCAAAAATGCAAAAAAAAGCAGATTTAAGGAATCGAATCGGCGTATTCGTTTCCAAAAAATTGCTAAATTGCTTATATAAGCGACTTAAATTGTTAATTATGCCAGTGAATGTTTTGTTATTTTAGCGTTTCTGTGTTTTAGTTGCTGAAAATATGAGTGATAACAATGACGTCATATAATATTTTTTTAGCTTACTAATCGCCACACGATTTTTTAACTGCTAATATTAATCTGGAAACCAAAATGATTATGATTTTTAGGTCTATATTTTCAATTTTTAAAAAAATCAGAGTGATGTCCCTTTGCGTTACGGAATGATAAATAGAAAGTTTATCATATATATATTTACGCTCAATTATCGCTGACTGACTGTGGCCTAACGCTAATTTAAAAATCGTGTGGTGATTAGCACTGTAAAAAAAAATATACATACTTTGTGTACATTTCAGGAATATTTCCTATTTATCACACAAGGATAAGTTACTTGGGCTTTTGACAAACAAAAAAACCCCTATTATAAAATACTTTGTGTACATTTAAGAAAGTTTAATATTACCTATTTATCATACAAGGACAAGTTAGTTGGGCTTTTGAAAAAGGTGGGCGCCGAAGGCGTCCTTAAAAAAAGGGGGCGTAACAGGTGCCACGGCACCGCAGCACAAACTAGTATTATAATAATTATTTGAAAACAATTGTGGTATATTTAAAGAAGGACTTTCATTTTCAAAAGGATTAAATTCAATAGGATTTTTCCTATCGCTTAATCTAGTATAAAAAATTCATTGTATTATTTTTCTGGCGAAAATTCAAAGTTAAAACAAGTTTAATATGAATGAACATCCTGCGGCTGTGGACGTTTTCTTTGTTGAGCAAACTAAGAGGTTAAATTATAAGTACATATCTTGCGATTTAAAAATTGAACATTCACGGCTTCAGACAAACCCTGGCCATTATAGACATTAGAAGCAAGTAGCTTACACAACAAGCTGATTAGAAAATTGTACTGGGTTAAACCCTGGACTGATGATAAATGCTTTTGTGGGTAAAGGCCTGTTTCTGGGATTCGTAAATTAGATTATTTTTAAAAAAAATTAAAAAACTTTTTTTAAATTGTTTTTTTTTGTTTGTTTTGTTCCTCTATTACTTGAAATATTCACTTTAATTAAATTCTAATTTCATTTTATTTATTTTCCAATTTAAAGATTAATATGTCACCTCTTCACGGTGTTTTTCATATGCTAAGGTCATATTCAATCCCACATTAATTTAAATGATGGATGTACACTTGTTTTTTTAAAAGTTCAACACATTTTACTTTCCTTGATCTTTTGTCTTCAAGCAAATTTAAGTATATCTTTTAAATTGTTGCCATCTTTCCATATATGAAAAAAAGCCTCTCTCATTGCCACCATTTTTTATAAATAAAATAATGAAATATACAATAAAAAGTTGATATTTACTAATTAATTATAGTAAAAATTTTAAGCAGTTTCTCTTTTTTTTTACGTATACGAACTCAGACATTGATAGGAATGATTTTGATAGTTGACTCTCGCTGTTCTAATTTTCTACGATTTATCAGGGCGTTAAATATTCATTACAAAACATCAGTAAACAAAAAATTAGTATTTTATGGAAAAGGTTAATATTTGTAAAAGTCTTTGCGAAATATAATATTTAAATATTTTTCTGATAACTCTTATGTTTGGAAAGGTGCAGACCCAACTATCTCCAAACACGACTGCTCTACATGAAATGGAAATGTGGTTAGGGAATTCCGAAACCTTATAAAACGTCAGCAAAGACGTCCGCAGTGGACTTTGTTGAGATCAACACAATCTGGAAGCCATTGGCTACTTATGGATTGTAATTGGAAGTGCAATATTTGACAAACATCTATTGACCACTGACATTATCCGGGTAATAGAGTTATCAACTAAAATTCAGTTTATTCTAACGTTGCGCTGCTGGAGTTTCACACCTGGATAGAGTCCATCAAATTCAACTACGCCATTTTCTTCACTATCCATGACCTCCAGTCGAAAGTAAAAATTAAAAGTTATGAGGGACCTAATACCATTAAATTTGTATTGTATTTATATAGTATCGTTTAGCAACTTATGTATGGTTTAATAAAATCTACAAGTGTAAATTCACATTTTTAAATAGTAATTATAAGATATTGTGTCGTAGCAAACTTAATAGCATAATTAACATATTAAATTATGTTATTGTAATATAAAAAAAATAATATAGTATACTTTTTGTTTTTTAAAGGAGAACTTTCGATATGAGTTAAATGATGTTTTTTTTTAATCTGTATTTTTACATTGTAATATGAAATGTATTTTTCTCAGAACTTAACTATATTAATTAATGACCCTCTCGTGTTTTGTTTTCTCTAAAATTAATCATTCGTATGTGTATATAGAAGAATTATTATTATGTGCTTATTTGTAAAAAAAAACAAATTACACCATCATTAACGTACGATTCGATTAGGTGACTGAAATGCTTGTTTAATAGATCAAGACAGTCTTTGGCGACTCGATCATTAGTTTATTTACTTGCGTTTTAAAATAAATATTTCTAATTCACTTCTTAAGCGTTCCAGTCCTTTATATTTATAAAATGAATTGCAAAGTAGAAGTTGAAGTGCAACTGTGCATTTCGTAATGCATGTATCTCTTGAACTGTGATAGGCGTGAAGAAATCTAGTATCTAAGTGAGAAAACTGAGAGAACATTTAATTATGTTGTGTGCCTTTAAGTTAATTAGCATTACATACTGTTATTAATGTCGCAATTGTTGTGAGCAAAATTGAATCAACGTTTTCAGGGTTTAAGTAATTTAAAATAACATGCTGTTTTTTGCTTGCGTTGCAACTCAAGTTTAATGCGATCATAAGGATTTGGAATGCGATAAAACTTTCAAAAAATTATACTAAATACACAAACAGTAATTTTATGTTCAAAATGCTAATTTGTAATGACACACATCTTTGGTGTATCCTGTATTGTCAAATTCATACCAGTGTTATTTGAAACTATAAAAAAAAATAATTTAATAAATCTAAAAATAGGGTATGACATTACTTCGTGTTATCAAAGCCTTTCCCCAAATATTTACACCGCATTAGTTAAAATTTTAAAAAAATAATACCACATCATCAAATATATGCATTTTAAATATGGGTGTTCAATGTTTTGTATGATTTATTTTCATGATATATATACGTGTCAAGTTTGATTGGGATTCTGATTCATTCTTTTACAGAGATAAAAGGAAAATATCTACGTTTTAAAGCGAGAGATTGTGAATTCTGTGTTATCTGTGAAAGTCTTAAAATAGTGAAGCGTAAGGTCAGTAAAACTAAAAGGGGAGTCTTGTGCGTGAGCTCAGTATTTCCTTAAAAATGGGCGGAAAAAGAAAGCATGCCATGGACATTGTCCTAGAGAATGAACCTTGTAAGAAGTCATGCCGCATAGTCATTAGCCCTGAATATTTTAACTCATTCAATAGAAAAATGCCATCACGTGATAGTAAACATTTACTACCGGCAATAACTGAAGGTGAAAGTAAAAGCGATTATCAAAAGAAACCCCCTTAAAATTCAGGGTTCTTCTTCGGGGCATTAGATTATTTGGAGAATCACAGGAAAATCAGTTCCTCAATGAGTGAATGTGAACCATCCACATCCATACTTAGTGTGACAATAGTAGACTGGGATGAATTTGGTTTGGGTATTAAAGCTTCATCCAATGCAACCACATCAGTGGTCAATGGGAGCTGCAAGCCTCACAGGTTACATTTGATATTAAACCTTCAACAATAGGAAAAGGAAATTTGGTTGAATGTTGATTGTCTGGCATCGAAAAATGGTACAACTTGGCACGTGGGAGCTCAGAGATGAAAAGTGAGAAGGGGCGGGATGCAGGCAGATGAGAAATAAATGACAAGATGTTTATGGATCCAGTTGCGGCTAGCTCAAATATCACCATTATACCATTACATCATGAATCCTACACAGATAAAAACGAGCTTAGGTCGTGGCTGCCTACACTGGACAGATTTTAAAACCCAAATAATTGTTTTACAATATCCCTTTTCTACAAAGTATAAAATCTGGATGAAAAATAAACAGCTAGGGCTCATGGACGCAGTTGTTTCTAAAGATGGTCATTCCATGTGTTATACAATACTTATGAATGACTGTGTGGTGGCAAAAGCGAGTGGAAAGACCTTAGATACAGCCAAGGAAAGTGCATCAGCAGAAGCTTTGGACAATCTGAAGAAAAATTGTTGTACGATTCAAAGAAAAAATAAACAGAAGAATGTCCACTGTTTCTGTGTATCTTGTTTTGTTGGAAGGTCCAATGTTTGTTTATATATTGTATTGTTGGAAGGTCCACTGTTTGTGTATATCTTGTTTTGTTGTAAATTTTAAAAGTTGTAGATCAATCAAACACAATAATGTTTGCTGCCAACTGCTAAGGAAGATAGGTTGACAGGGAAGGAGACTTGGAAGTTCCAATGGTGTGTTGAGCAGCACGCTGTCAAGAAATGACATAGACAATATTCTCAAATTATTTTCTGCCTCAAAAAATTGTGATGACATTGCTCTCTCTGAAGAATTTACTCACAATGACATCAGAATACTGAAAGAAGAAAGTGTGAAATACAAAAATGTTAAATTTGAAAAAAAATCTGTACTTGATGAAGAATCAACCTGCTGCGCAACAGTTAAAACACCTGACACTGAACAATGGGGAATCGTGTCTGTACAAGCTTTATCCTCCTGGCTACCCTAAAAAATGTTAAAAGATGATTTCTCAACGAAAGTAGTTGATTCCGTGACCGCTGAGGATTGTACCTCGTCACAATCTTTGGAAGATTTCAAAGAAAGGGTCACTCACATCTTTGAGGCATTCACTAACTCTATTAAATTAAAATTCATCAGGTTCACCCAAACACTTTCTGTTGAGCACATAGTGTTTTAAGCAAAACTGCTGAAACATTTGATCAACTTATGACAGATGTGGGAAATGTAAGACTCAAAGGTGCAAATACATATGCAGTTCCTGACCAAACTCAGTAATATACAGTTATTATCTTGCTGATTCTATTTTGACCCTATTGGTTCCATCCACGCAAACGCAGCTTGCTGGAATTCCATTTTCAATATTCTTGTTATTGTTCAAATGGTGGCTGGTATTTATGAACATTTATGTCATTAGTAAGTTTAATTTTTAATGATGATGTTCTATGTTTATCATTTAATTTTATTATATATAATTTTTCAAGTACAAATTAATTCAGTATCTTTTAAGTTTCATTATCTTCTGTTTTGTAATTAATTAATGTGTTTTAAAAAATGTAATAAATCACAAATTTTCAAACATAAAAAAAAACAAAAAAACAAAGAGGAAATTATCTAGCAAGCCACAAAAATATTGTCGTTATCATGATTTGCAAAAGTTAAATGCAAGTAATACAAATTTTCATCTCGAATGTCGCATGTTCAGTTTATCATGAACATTTTCTAAAAAATTTTATACTGCGGCTGGTACCTGCCGAAGAGTATAGTTTTTATTTAGCTTTGAATACTTATATTACCTACAGAGTTGAGCTGCAAGGTAAATTTTATTCTACAATTACTAATTATAACATGTTAGCATACAAGGAACATATATGTACACTACAATTATATTTCAGTTGATTTTTTTAAATAAACATTACAAGCCATCTCCTTCACCGAGAGTCCGACCCCATGTCTCCCACGAAGGCTAGTGTGGATGCCGCTTGACCTGTGTGCCCTAACTTCTATGCTCTTTGTGTATGTACAGCTGTAAGCACAGAAAAACGTCATGCAAACATTTCTGCTGAGATCAACAGCTATTTTAAGTCCTTACTTTAAGTTATTGAAATGCATGTATCATCCGATTAACAAACGATTTGACACAGTTTCTATATCGTTTTTTCTGTATTTGGTTTCCGCAGATATTTTAAACTCACTTTCATCTAAAGTTCAGATTTAAATATTTAATAATATATTTTTGTGTGCCCCATAGCATTTTTTTCAAGGTCGTATGGGGGGTTCTAATGTTTCCATTAGAACATTCTCGTCCTTAGTAGATGTTGGCGGCACCCACCCCCCTCCAGGTTAGTGGACGACTTTCTTAGCGATAGTCATTCATCAACATTTTTATAGTGGCTTTAACGTGGGCTAGATCCTCAGATAGTGAGGCGAGCGCATTACTGACTTCGTTATATAAATACAATTATTCCACATAAAACCAGGGTGTTTTTTATTATCTGTTTCTTATTCCCTGTTATCAGAATCCTTGAATTAAATATACAGCAGACGTGTACATTTGTAATGGGGATATAACGAATCAATTTTGATGAAATCTCTCAATAATAATCTACAATTACAATCGTATAGAAGTTTTCATTAAATCTGATTATAAAATGTATTTGTATACGATAGATGAAGAGAAAGTTCACGGGAGTCATCATCAATGTATTACATCATAATAAAAAAAATCCTTTTTATATGCCTTTTCACAGAGGCGTCACTAGGGCTGGTGTCACCAGCGGGGTAACTCATGGTATCAACCACTCAAGATATAACTCAAAAATCTCCTACCAGTCTGCAAGTGCCAAATAACATGAGCATACATAATTTTACTCTTTTGCTCACCTTTTTAGTGTCGGCACCTATCCCCAGTGACGCTTCTGGACATTCATGCACTGATCACAATGAATTAATTTACATTTAGTAAAGTACATTGTGGATATATTCACTCTGGTTCACTGACTTTGACTAGATATTTGTATTACAAGCATTCAATAGAAACAGTTGAGACCGAATATTGACAACGGTAATGAATTGCACTATTACATATGAGTTACTTAAGTATTGTCACGGTGCATTTATTATAAGTCTTTAATGTTTTGCTTAACGCGGGAATAACTCGTTTAATGTTAATAGCATATGATTTATTATGTCGAACTTCACTTTATTGAGTTAATACAAGTTTAAAAGAAAATTATTTCTGTTGCTAATTTCTTAATTAACTAATGCATAGTATGTTTGAAACTTACCTTTGTGTATTGTAATATATTTAAATACAGCATTTACTTTTAAAGTTAATGAAAAGTAAAAATAAAAGTAAAAGAGCTATTTAAAAAAATATACATATATAAATCAAATATTATTTACTAATAGAGGATAACAAAACACGAATTAAGTGATTAAAACAATAAATGTAAATCTTTATTAAATATGCAACGTATATGTAAACATTTTTGCCAACACCTTCATCGGCATAACGAAATAAACGTAATCACTTAAAAGTAATCTACATTATATGTAAGTGACTATAAAGTTAAAAAAATTCACTTATAACCAGTATTGCATTTACACTTGTATTTATTATTGGCGTGTGAACTACTTTTAATGTGGAGTACAATCTTACCCAAATTTCCTCATTTATTGAATACAGATTACATCAATGTATTTATACCTTAGGATACTATTTAGTAGAGACAATCAATAAAGTAACAAGGAAAAACATAAACACAATTAGGCTACCACATATTCATTAAGTATGTAATCCATAATGTTATAAAATACATTGTCTGTTTATAGATTGTGTGGCTAATAACAACAATGCAGCAACTGTTATATTTTCATTGAGACATAAATAAAACAAAATGATTTCAAGTTTCACTTTTTTTTAATTTAAGAAATAAAATTGAATTTAAAAACAAAATGCTCACATAAAAAATATATCACAGTATATGTACTTATTATTTGGCATCAATCAATAATAATAATTTTAATAATTAAAATTAAGGCTATCGAAATTTTGTGTACAGATAGTTATTGGCTAAAAGAATGGAAGAGTAATATAAATGTATAGCAAAGAAAGACATAATAAAACAAACATTTATATAGTAGATATAGTAAAATGTTGCAATTGTATGATTAGGCAACAAATATATTCTTCAGAAGTAATTATAGTTTTATCACAGGCATACTTTTATAATGTTTTAAAAAGACCGTAAAATTAAAAAAAATACATATAAAAAATGTATACAGTCAGAGAGACAGCAGGTGCGTCCACCAAGCCGCGTAGTTTAACGAAAGAGAGCTCACATCTACTGACGACACAAAAATATTTGAAATTGGAATGATAACAACATTTATTTTCCTCCCATACTCCCTCCCCTAGCAGGGAGGGAAAATATATTTTTAGAAGAATTATTTCATTTTCCCATCCACCAGTTGTAGGCAGATGTTAAGACAGAGGGGATTACACTTGCAGCGTATTCAAGCACGGGTTTTACGAGACTCTCCGAGTCTTTGCTGTTCTTAGCCTCAAAATATGTTTTTTCCAAGTCTTCCATGACCTTAGATGCACTTTCCTTTACACTTAATTTCTTATAATTCTCCTCAAGTTTTCTAATTTCTTCTTCTCTTTTCTTCAGAGCTTGTTCCTGAAGTTTTAGATGTCGGATTTCGACATCGAGTTCGGCTGTCGTTTTCCCAACACTTTCATTGGTTCTAGTGTCATTAAGTTTGGATCTAACTTGTTGACACTGTTCCTTCTTCTCTTGAATGGATATATTACTTTCTATCTCTCGTTTCTTAACTTCCAAGGCCTTCAGGATACTTTCAAATAATTTATTAGTATCTCTAAGCTTTTTGTTAGTCTTACCCTTTGCCTCAGTATCTGTCTTCAGAGCTTTTATATCCTCGTATATTTTGTGCAAAGTTTCAATCCCCGTTAAATCCATTTCAGCATTCTTGACCTGGGAAGTTAAAATTCCGATTTTATCAATAACATTCTGCTTCTCTTGTTCCTTCCCTAACTTTGCAAGTAATTCTTGGCGCTTTTTTTCAGCCTTTTCAAAGTTTTCATTTGTGTATCGCTTTCCTTTGGTTGACAGGGTGTCAATTATTCTAATCAATTTCTCTTTCTGAGCTGTTTCCTTCTTCAAATCCCTTGTTCTGTTATCAAACAGAATCACTCTTTTTTGACATTCATCAATAAATTTCTGGAAGCCATCATTCTTTTGCACCTTAATCCAATCATCAAAAGAAAGATTGTTTTCTATAATTTCAGGAGTTGTCTCAAAATCATCCCCACCGGTAAATACAAATATGGCATGCTTTTTTATAAAATCTTCACCCAATAATTGTTTAAGATTTTGTATGGTTTCGTTATGTTCCTTACAGAATCTGTTTCCAAATCGCATCACATAAAGAATGGCATGATACCCTTTGGGATTCTCTCCTATGGCCGTATGTATGGCTTTTAAGAATTGTTTGAGATCTTCTTCTGGATTTTTTTTCGTGTCTCCAAGTCCAGGAGTATCTACCACCTTAAAGATACGCCCTTGAATCTCAGAGTAATCAGATTTTGATTGAAAAGTTTCGGAATCTAAACCACTTGATTCTTTGAAAGATTTTCTTCCAAGAATCGTGTTTCCCGTGGCACTTTTCCCACCACCTGTCCGTCCAATCAGTAACATATCTAATGAGTTATCAAGGTCCAGGTGAGTCATTGTTTAGTCTGAATGATTAGTAAAAAAAATGTTTTTTTGCAAATTAACGAAATACACATAGAAATGAAAGTTAAAATGGTATATATATTTCATTAAAAATTTGTATTTCTAATTATTTATTTTTATTCATGTTCAGATTTTTAATTAAAATAGATAATCCTTTATAAATAAAACTTAAAAAGTGTTTCTTAAAAGCGCTAAGACAAAATTTTACAATAAACGAACTAAAACAATTTACCAGATTGTATATCCTGTTATGACCAAGAATGGTTGATTTGTTGTTTTTTTGTAAATTTTTCAGCTAGTCTTTTCCCTCTCTTGTCACATAAGCTTTACGTCAAACCGCTTGCACCGAAATGTTATTCCAATTGTTGATTTTGAGATTCGAGTCTTATAATGTTACAAATGACCTTGACTTTGAAGACTTTAAAGACCTTGAATACTGTTATATCACAAACGAACGCATCAGGGGCGTGTCAGAAATTATTGATGTCCATGCCAATCATATATATCTGTTATTTATTTATCGCAAATTACTTAACTAGTAACGTTAGAAAAAGAATTATACAGATTTCTACGCGATGTGTTAAGTTATGCTTTCAAGTATTTCGGATATAATTTGTTTTAATTCAACTTCAATTTTTTTTATTTTTTTTTATTTATTTGGAATTTGATATAGCACTTGATTTTTTTTATTAAGGAACCTGCTAGTGACAAATGTGTAAATTGTCCTATACAAATCTTCTGCTGTTAAGGACATAAATCTATTTCAAATGAAACTAAAGCTAAAAAATTTTAATAATGATATATTGTGTTATTGTGAAAAAAATTTCTTTATCTTATTTTTAAAAACAAAATCATTCAATAATTCTTGAAATTTTGCATGGTCTATTAATTATGTTTTTCTTTAAAGACACTCAAAAGAATATTCTATTAAAAATGAGAAAAATAATACTATTCTCACATCACTTATCATGCTATCTTAACAGCAGCTATCATGATTTATTTACTTTGACTATGCTATTACATTTTTACAGCGTCTATCATTTCATTTCTTCGCTGGGACTATCATGATATATTTTTGGATCGATCTATAATAAATCTCTTGTATGCGACAACTGTGGTAAATGTTTAATTAAGTTTACTTTTCTCTTACAAAATGTTATTTGCTGACTATGCATATCAAACATTTTTTTTTGGATTTATTAAAATGGTATCTGATCCTACTAATTATTTAAATTTTGAACGATTATAGCTACGCCTATGATGAAACTGCATGGTTTAAAAAAAAATAACTATTCACAAGTATGAGGAGGTTTTTTTTAATATTCTTGCACGCCGCCTCCCTTTTATAAGTTCGTCCTCTGTAACCCTGTTTCTTTTAAACATAGAGATTAAGCTTTTATTTGATATAGTGATTATACGTTTTTGGCACCACTTGAATTTGAAAAAACCTATTCAGTACTTATATCCTTTCAAATAATTGACATTTTAGATCCCCCCCCCCGATAATCCTAATCGGCGCATTCATCTATTGATCAACACTAAAACTTATTGAACTTTAGCAATGGATTGGTAAAAATATTAATAATGGTTAACCCCAATTTTATCGAAGTTTCACATACAAAAAAAAATCTTATAAACCTGATATCCTTCATAGTGCTGCTGCCTTTCAAAATTTCTATGACCATCCATATAATATAATTATTTGCATTATGAGACGGGATCTACGTTAAGTAATGCCACGTCACGATTCTTTTAACATTAAGGTTTTTAGAATAAGTGCTTAGCTTACCTATATGACACGTTTCGTCCAGGGCTATTCAATGTATCTATTTGAGGTCACTCATGAATTTATTAATTCAGATATGTCCTTGATATTTAAGACACAATGTTTCTGTACATAAGTGTCAAAAATTAAATAGCAACAGAACTTGGTTTAATTACTCATAAAATGTATCCCAATTGTAATTATTAAATTTATAATATAATATATATATATATAGATATTCAGCTGTATACTGTTGCGTCTCCAATTGTAATTAATCACAAATACATCCTAACAAATATTGAAACTTTTTGAGGTGTGAGATATATGAGCATGATCCAACTAGACTATTGCAGTTTTTTAATACAGTGTAGGCGTTATCTCGTTTCCAATATCTTTTTCATTCAAAATAACTTGTTTTAAAAATTAATTAGAGCTCAGGAACTTCTTTCAATATTAAGTCATAAATCAAGAAACATGTTTCTTATACTTTATGATATCGGTTGAATTTGAAATAAGTTACTTCCATTGAAATATGTATTTAATTTTTTTTTAATTCGTAGTTTAGTACAGTGTTTCTCAATTATTTTATGTCTGCCCCCCCTCCCCTCCTAGGAAGAAAAAAAACATTTCGCGTCCCCATCGCGTGACAGTAAATAGTATCATTTGTCTATAAATTTGTTAAAATTACACCATTTCGCACCCCCGTAAGGGAGCCTCGCGCCCCACTATTTGAGAAACACTGGTTAGTAATACTAAGATCGCAACACTTCGTTCTTTCAGCGAAATAAACAAACATAATATAAAAATGTGTCAATAACACTCACAGGTCACAGCAACGTCAATTTTTAAATGCACAATCTAATAAATTTGACCACAGAATACTACAGATGACTGTTGACAGTTTTTACTATTTACATTCTAAAATTACAACCACGCGCCCTCTCCCCATTTGTCTTAAAAGGAAAGAGCTAATATTAAAATCAGCATGTCCCTTTTTTATCCTCCAATAGTAAGCACTTGATAAGTCAGAAGTTATTAGGCTTTTGCTCGCTGCATAGACGGTTACTGGTGTAATAAGACTCGCCAAATATTTTCTGCTTGTAATATCAAAATTACGTTTTGTTTCTATTATATTGAGATCACAGTTGCACCTTTCCTTTACACGTTATTATTTATATCCCTCTTCATTTTTTTCTTATTTGCTATTCTCTTTTTCTCAGAGCTTGTTCCGGTTCTTATAGACATCTTCAATCCTCATTTACAACAGTCAAAGCTTTTGGACATGTTCAATTGTTCTACTAGTGTCACCAAGTTTAGATTTAATTTGTTGCCACTGTTCTTTTTTCTCTTGAATTGATCGGTTAATCTTTATCTCTTATTTTTTTTTACGTCCAAAGCATTCTGGATAGTCTTAAAACTAATTTAAAGCGATACTGACAAATGATAGTAATGTTTT
>CALYLW010000985.1:183949-377130 GCA_944989445.1 Ampullaceana balthica
GGGGGGGGGTCAGCTGTTACGTCCTTTAGGGGGCCAGATAGCTGAGAGGGTCTTCCGGGAAGACCCATGAAGAGCACTAGGCTCGGGGCTTCTGATTTTCTTCCACATGTAGATCATATTATTTTATGAGATCTCTTCGTCATAACCAGCATGATATTTGTGTGATAGGTCTATACAATTATTTCTGTATCCTCTGACTAATTTCTAGACTCACTTATAGCTCAAGTGCATATTTATACATTTGATATTAAAATTACCATTATTCCACAAAGGGAAGTATTTTTTTATAATAAGCTTCCTATGCCCTGTTATCAAATGCACGAAATGAACATACTTGCATACGTTTAGATTTTTAATTGGGATATAACTAATTAATGTTGATGAAATTTCTGAATAAGCATTTACAAACACAATTGCATATGTCAGTTTTTACATTAATTATGATGATAAAAATGTATATTTACACGATTAATAATGAGAACATTCAAAGGAGTCATCCTTATTTTAATCCAACAGAATAAGCAAAATATTTTTTAGTTGCCTTTATACCTATTCACAGAGGCGTCACTAGGGTTTGTGTCACACAGTGCGATAACGTGTGGTGTCACCCAGTAAAGACCTACCCAAAAAATCTTTCCTATTTGAAAGAAATGTTTCTGTATAAAAGTTCTTAATTAAATTGTCGATTTTGTGGATTAAACTCAATTTTGTGTATAATAAGAGATTCAAATTCTGTTTCTTTTTTAAACTTAATGAAAAAAAAGCCTTCAAAAGCATAATTAAATCAACATACCGTATATACTCGCATATAAGCATCAATTGCTTATAAGCAGATCCCTTAAAACTGTTTTAACTTGGCCAATTTTTGCAAAAATATGCACATATGCCGAACTCAAAATGTTTTAATTTTTACCACGTTTTTGCCACGTTTTTATTATCTTGCTTTCTTTCCTGTCCGGTTCCTGTCCTCAAAATATCAAATTTTCCAACTTAAAATTTAACCATTTATGATGGTCCCTACAGATCTCAAAATTGTACACCCACATATAGATCTTGGATGACAATGCATTGTTTCTAAATTTCAGATCGAACGAATGTACCGTAATTAAATTAAGCATTTTTAGTATATCTCGATATAGCGTCTGTGTCCATCTACTATTGTTGACATCCACGTGCCACCGATGACCATCGATAACCACATCCTTGTGTTTACAGCAAGGGGAGTTCAGTCAGTTTGTGTCTGTAAATATTTGTCACCCGATGCGTTTAAAGAAATAAAATGTTTGATATACTCTATGATTTTACACTTAGACCAAAAAGAACAAAAATAAATAGAGGTAAAATAAGATTTTTAAAAAAACACAAATTTTATAAGTGGACTAAAAAGAAGAAAATAATTTTACAACTTATAATTTCAAGTACTTTGATTTAATATGACTAAAAACGTGGGGCGGGCGCTTATGATGTTTTACATATGCAGTTTACTCATTCTCTGACTTATAGATCCCCACGTTTTTAGGCATATTAAAAAGTACTTGGACTTATAAGTTTTATATTATTTTCTTCTTTTTAGTCCACTTATAAAAACGTAGTTTTTAAAATTATTGTTACCTCTATTTTTTACTCTATACTTTTGGTTCCTAAAACTTTGTTACTATAATGATGTAAAATACTTACTTTTATGTTACAATCCGTAAACAAGGCTTGGGCTTGCGGTGACGCCCACATGATTGGTAGATAAGTGGTTTAAGGGGATTCCTGCATTCCCTTGAGCCTGTTATTTCTAAGAAATCAGTGTAAAGATGACGTCGGCGGCACTGCTAGCTGTGGGATTGTTTATGGATCGCCACTGGTACACACTAAACAACACGGTCGCGTCACTCTCCCTTTATTCTACGCATTTGCTTATAGAGTATGTCTAAACACAAAGCTATGTTTGATTACACTTTTAGAGAGAATTCCTATATTGTTAGATTATAAAAAAAAATAGATACAGGAACACACAATGTGCATATACAGAAATAATTGTGTCATTACACTGCATGAGATTGTTATTATAGTACTAGCTAGGAAAGCATAGATATAGGAAATGTATTATGTTTTTTAGTACTTTTTATTAATTTTATTCTATATGTTACTAAAAAATGAATTCTCAATGGTAATATTTTAAAAACAGTATTATTATGAACAATGCTTGCATTAAATTCTTAGAAATAACTTATTACTAACATGGTAATTATAATTGTATTTATTATTGGCGTGTGAACTATTTTTAACGGAGAATACAATATCACCCAAATCTCCTAATTTATTGAAAATAATTATAATAATGTATAATTTATTTATAAATCATGGTACCAGTTAGTAGAGATTAGAGCTGCACCAGATTCACTGGAAATCCTGTTGGTTCCGGATTTGTTTGGATTTATTAAGTAAAACGCAGTTTGGGTCAGATTTGTAAAAATGGCTGGATTCCGGATTTTCCGGAGCTATTACATATATTTTTTTTAATGTGTTATCAATGTATAGGCCAGCCGGATTTTGCCGTATTTATGAAGGGAAATCTTGCCAGAGCTGGAGCCAGATTTGTAAAAATGGCCGGATTTGAAGGAGACGGAGCCTAAATCCGTTATACCCCTAGAAGAGACAATTATATAAGTAGAGCAACAAGGAAAAACAGAAACAAAATTAAGCTACCACATATTTATGAACTTTACTAAACATAAATTTATTAATTAGTGTGTATGGTTTTTATTTTAAGTGTTTAAATATTTCTAAAAAAAAACTTGTAAATTTAACTTCTAATTTGTGTTCTATTTTATTTGAAAAAGATATGACTATTTTTTTTTCATTTTTTAATTAGGTTAACCCGGTAGTTACGAATATGTAATGGCCCCATACAGAGGTGCTGCTAGTAAAGGAGATAAAGATATTACAAATGAAACTAAAGTTAACAATGTTGACTTAAATACCAGATGTTTAATGGCAATATTTTTGCATTGGTAAAAAAAGAGTCTTTGTCTTATTGATTTTAAACAAAACTAGTTTTATTATTTTTTTTTACGTTTTCTTGAGATTGCAAACCACTCATATTACTATCAATAACATTGTGTATGCTAATATACGTACATTTGAATGATGTAATTGTATGTTATGGACATGTCATAGGCTAAAATAATTGAAGGTTTATACTAATTCTTAAGTAGTATAATGTCACTGTAAAATATCTAGTGATTTTGCCCTACTTTTGCCTTTTCATTTTAAAAGCAAAGACATCGTAAAGTACAGAAATGAACAACATCTACACATATATTATCTTTTGAATCGGCAATACCTAATTTGTTGAACACTCTTACGAAATGTTAAAAAGAATGTGGAAAATTAAACAATCCCCCGTAAAAACAAAATATTTAGACTATAAATCTCCTATATATGAGACATAACTAAACGTATTGATTATGTTCAAACGCGACAAACATATTCAGACTGATACAGACTGATATCCACTTGCTTTAAAACCGGGGGAAGGGGGAGGAAGTGTGGACATCGATGGGTGGCGTCAACGCGTGAACTCAACTGGCACGTGGCAGAAAAACAAAAAAACTCTAAAATTGAATTACATATGTTATATAGAGATAAACTAAAAATGAATTAATTTAATTACAATACGTTCGATCGATCTAAAATTTTGATACGATGCATTGTTTGGTGAAAAAAGTCTATGTGCAAAATTTCACCTTGATAGCATCACGGGAAGTGTGTCATTTTTTACTTTTGTTTTTTACTCCCGCCAGCCTGCCAGACGACAAACGACAGAGAGAGACAGAGAGAGAGAGAGAGAGAGAGAGAGAGAGAGACGGCGGTGAAGTTATTATAAGGGATTTAAAATGAAACAACTGAATAATTTGAATATTAAAAAAAATAATAATAGAGTGTTTCAATAACAAGGGGCAACAAACATTCTAGTCTAGCTTGAATAGTTCTGGCGCTACAGAAAAAAACAAATCATTCATTCAATCATTTATAGTCGGGCTATGAACCGAGGTTTAAAAGAAAAAGAAACTCTAAGTGTAGTCAATTTTTTTTTAAAGTAATAATAATACAAAAAATCATATCACTATTCTTGCTATCTCAACGGCACTTTTCATGGTTTATTTACCATGATAATGCTATTAACGTTTTACAGCGCCTATCATTTCATCTCTTCAATGGGACTGTCAAGCTCTCCGTTTGGATCCGTCTATAATGAGCCTTTTGTATGCCACAACCATGTGAATCTTTGCGTAATTCAAATTAGGTTATATGTTTCTCTGACAAGTAGTGTATTTATTAAACATGCATAGCAAACTATTTATTTAGTGCATTATCATGGTATCTAATGCTACTCAATCTTCCAACTTGGAAAATTTAAATATGCGCCTTTGATTAAACCATATGGTTTTAAAAAAGAACTATGCACTAGTCAGGAGAGGTTATGTTAATTTTTGTCTACGTCGGCCCCCCTTTTATAAATCCATCCTTTGTAAACCAGTTTTTTAAAAAGATATACGTACGTAAAGCTTTTATTTGCTATGGTGATTTCATCGATCAAATCTTTCAACTACATCTCAATAACATCATCAAATATCTTTTGTGATACCTCTATAACCTTTATACACCTTAAATCTTCAGCTGGATAAAAGTTTCTCGTGACCACCTGAATATGAAAAACCTATTCAGTACTTATATCCTCTCAAGTTAATGACATTTTAGATTTCCCCGATATTCCTCATCGACCGCTTCATCTATTGATCACGACTAAGACCTATTGAACTTCAGAAAAGGGTAGGTACAAATATTCACACCTGTTAACCCCACTTTCATCGAAGTTTCAAATACAATCTTTCAAACCTGAAATCATTCACAGCGCTGCTGCCTTTCAAATATTCTATGACCATCTATATAATATAATACATTGTACTACGAGGCGTGTTATACGTAAGTAATGCCGTGTCACGATTCATTTAACTTTACGTTTTTTCAGAATGTTTTTCAGTGTTTAGCACCCTTATGAGACTTTTGATTTAAATGGTCCAAGGCCATTGATTTAATCTTTTTGAAGCCACTCATGAAGAATTTAAATTTACATACGACATTGTTATATAAGAAATAGTTTTTCTGTAACATAAATGCAAAAAAAAATTAATAGAAATAGTTCTTAGTTCACTTTTTCTATAAAATTTATCGGATTTTTAATAATAAAACTGCAATAAAAGTGTGAAATATTGCGAATATGTAGATTCTATGTATATGCATCTTAAATGTCTCTCTCCCTCTCTCTCTCTCTTGAATATAATTTTTTTAAAGAACACTGCAATTATTTGTTTGATTTTTATTTACATTTTACGATAAGTTTTCACAACACAATCACACAATTGTATGGTATCATGTACCAATATATGATTTCTATGTATATAAGGATCAAATTAATAGTACAATTCTATCCATTTTATGATTAAGTTGAAACAAAAAAAAATACTAATCCCGATTCGGTCTCTTTCATCGATTTTTTGTTTAAATTTGGAATTATCGTTTTACGAAATGTTTTGAAACATAAGGAAACGTTGATTTTGTTTTTAATTTACTGTTTTGTTTACATGGTAAACGACTTTTATCATACCATGTATTGTAAAAATAAAGAAAGTTTCACTTTAATATTTGCTTTAAATTTTAGTACAATAGAATACTTAGCAGAAACAAACTAAAAGAAAAACAGAAGAAAAAAATGCATTTTTTTCTTGTTTTAAACGTGTCTTGTTGTCCTTCAGTCGAGTTCTGCTTTTATAATCATACCGATTAACTAATTTCTGATTCTTGGATGCCATATCTAAACACACTGAAAGCTAATTGTCAACATGGATTTATTTATTTTTAAAACTGCAATGTAACTTCCGAACTGATTTCATTTGAGATGATATTTTATGTATATATATTATAGGTTTATAGGTATTTGAAAAACAATCGTGGTATTTTGAAAGAAAGATTTCGTTTACAAACGGATTAAACTCAATACAATTTCTATCGTTTAATCTAATGTTGAAAATCTATTGAATTATTTGTTTGACAAGAACACACAATTGAAACATATTTTATTATGAATGAACTCCTTGCTGCTGTGGACGTTTTCCTTTTTGATTTAAACAAAACTTGAATAAAAACATAAAGTGCCGTACAGCAAACTAACAGGGTTAATTATAATGAATTTTTTGTGATTTAAGAATGGCACAATTAGTGCTTCAGGCCAGTGGCGTAGCGAGGGGGGGGGGCAGGGGGGACATATGTCCCCGGGCGCTACGTTAGGGGGCGCCAAAATGAGTATTAAAACTCATTACTTAATTTTATTTTGATGTAAACTATTGTATCCCAAATACGTTTTCAAGATTGAATTTTGGAGCTCCTTCATTACAAACTAGTTTGCAAGCATGATTTTGGCGCCCCCATTGAGCATTAAGGGGAGCCATTCTACTCATAAATATATGACACATCCACAATGATGAATTTCTGATGGCGTTTAAAACAAAAACAGTGAGTTGCTGGGAGTGAAACTAGGTGAGCAGTAAGAGGCAAAGGCGATTCTATTAATAGAACAGACAGAGACGACACTAAAAACAACCGAAATGACCAAGACAAGAAAAAGGAGTGGCTTAAAGCAGGGGTTCTCAACCTGTGGTCTGCGGAGCACCAGTGGTCCGCGAGCAAAGCATGAAATTTACGCAGTGTATGATTCATCGGGAAAGACTAGCAAGTAAAAGAATTAACGTAGACTTAAATATATATTTTTAATCTTGCCTAAATAGTAAATTTTAAATTTTATCAAGGCTCGTCTATTAAATTCTCGTCTCTTTGATTTCTTATGTTCGAATATAATCTTGAAAATTAACAGTTGCTGATGTGTACTGAAGTTTGCTGGTTATCAGACTGAGAATAACGTGATGACGTAAGAGAGTTTCTTGTAGAAAAAAGTCAAAGCTTGTTGATCATTTGAACAATAGCTTATGGGTTGCTGTTCTGGCTTATTTGGCTGAAATTTTTGAAGAACTCAATAAACTTAATTCAACTCGGCAAGGAAAGCAGACACATTTAATTACTCTCAGTGACAAAGTGTCTGCTTTTACGAAAAATCTTGATCTTTAGAAAAGAAGATTATTTCAAGGTACCTTTGAGATGTTTGATCAATTGTATGAAACCACCGAGAAACCAGAAAATGCTGATATAAATAAACAAACTGTTGATAAATTTGATTTCTGGTCATATTCAATCAATGAAGAACCAATTTAAATTCTACGTTTGTGATTTTTAACGTTCAGTGGTTTTTCGTGGGTGTCCAGTCCCAAACTCGGACACATTCACTCATCAAATAAAAAAAATGGCCAACATCGTAATTAAACCAATTCATTGAACCGTCCAGCAATTCCACTTTGAATATGTTGCATCAGAAAGTGGGTCTAATGAAATTTTGAGTACTCCTAACTGTCTCAGCTAGCTTTTAAAATACGTTTACCCTTTGCAACTTTGTAAAAATGGATTTTCTGAATTGCTTACAATAAAAAAACAAAACATCGTTCGTACTAAATAAACTAATACGGCAGTCTTTTTAATACAAACTACTGTTTATGACTTAAAGTTTTTTTTATAGTAAACAAGTATAATTAAATAAGAAGACTATGAGACTAATATAAATGACATTTGTTCGTTACAAAAGAAAGCCATTACAATATTGTTTTTGGAGCACGCAAATCGAAGCATATTAGTATAGTTTTACTAACTAACAGGTATATTACCTATAGCTAGCTATATACACAGTAAAATTATATTTAACTTTCCAGCACGGCAGTAGAACAATTTTTAGTAGTGGTCCGTAGCTAAGACACACATTTTTCAAGTGGCTATTGAATCTCAAAAGGTTGAGAACCACTGGCTTACAGAATGGTTAATTCGCGTCCGTTTGCTGCATGCTGTGACTCTTTTTTTAGAAGATCGTACTTCCCCAATCCCAATGTGGAGGGAGTTAAGTGTGGGAGAGGAGGGAAGGTCTCTCCTCTCACGGGCTTCCATCGGTTTGTCAAAGCAAGTTGGATTCCTTTCATATGAAACAGCAGACACCGCCTCTCTTTCCTGTCTCTCTGTGATCAAACTTGTTGCTCAATATGATCCACTGTTAGAAAAACACCTACAACATGCCCGAGATAATCCAGGTTCAGTATATTATTTTTCATCGGAAATCCAAAATGAATTTATCTACCTGCTTACATTGACTGTAAGGAATCAGCTGTTGAGTGAAATCAGAAAAAAAACAAGTTCTACGGTATCTAACTTGACTCAACATTTGATCTGGGACACCGGGAACAGTTTTCTCAAGTCATCAGATTTTTGGATGTGGATTTTCAAACTAAAAAAGTAACCATCAAATAATCATTTTTAGGTTTTGTACAGATACATTCCAAAGACGCAGCAAACCTGCTTGAAAGAGTTATCGTAGAAAAACTGGAATCTAAGAGCACACCATTAGCCGACTGTCGGTCACAATGTTATGACCATGCTGCTGTAATGACTGGGCATACAGCGAATATGTGCCAGAAATCACAGAACATTCTGCATCAACTGTGACAACCACAGCTTAAACTTAGCAAGAGTATACTCAGATAAACAGGATCCAGTTACTATCATGTTTTTTTGGAACAGTTGAAAGTATACATTTTTGTTTTCTCTCGCTCAAAAACTCGTTGGGAAGAATTAAAAAGAGTTGTGCCAATCACAATGAAGAGGGAGTCTGAAACACGTTTGAGTGCACGATCAGAAGATGTTAAAGCTATCTATGAAGACTAGATGAACTGGTAGGGCTGTTGGAAAAATTATTAGAACATACAAATATGACGCCTGACACCAGATGTGATGCAGAAGCTTTGCTAGTAGGTATATTAAACTTTAACGTCCTATTTTTGTTAAATTTCTGGAACATCATACTTGGGAAAATTGATCGAGTCCAGAAACGGATGTAGAATCCTACTGTGAATTTCAAGGAAGCAGAATTTGATCTTGAATCGTTTGAGCAAGATTTTGTTAACATTCGTGATAATTTGAGCCAGGTTGCGGTAGACAATGGAAAGGAAGATGCGCAACTTGGGGAATAGAGGTTGACAGAAGGATTAGACGACATCGGAGGATGCCTGGAGAATTAAGAAGAGATGCAGGACTTTCTGCAGAAGAAGAAATTTCACGTGATATGAACAGCGTAATTGATAGACTCCAAAAAGAGATATTAATACGGTTTTTACGTCTAAAAACCTATACAACAAATTTGGATTTTTACTAGACGTCAAAAATCTTCTTGCTGAGACAAAAGTCGATAGACTTCGTTAAAATTGCTTAGAATTTGCTAATTTCTATGACACTTGCGTCAATGGTCATGAATTGTGCACAGAACCGGAGACTGAAAAATGCTGCTCAGTAACTGGACTGAAGTTCTACCGGAAACTCTTTTGGATCTTCTTGGTTTTATTGTTTCATATGGAGATGACGTATTTCCGAATCTGCGCATTTCACTTCAAATACTTCTAACAATTGCTGTTTCAACTGAAACTATGATCAGTCCTTCAGCAAACTGAATGCTTATTTTGTCTAATTTACGTGATCAATAGGACAAGATCGTCTTAGTGATCTTGCACTTCTTAGCATCGAAAGAGAAACACTTGAGAATATTAATTTTGACAACGTGATTGACGAGTTTGCGCCATTCAAATCAAGGAGGATCAATTTTTTGTAGACTATGTCTATTCGAATCATGTATATTTAATAGAGGTTTTTTTCAAATAAATTGTTTACAACCGCATAGAGAAATATTATTCTGTATTCTATTTCATTAAAATACCAAATGCTTCGAAAATGAAACATATAACCGTAAAATTTCAATTTTTTTGGGGGGAGGGGGGGGAGGTCCAACAAGGGGCGCAGATTTAGTGCCATGTCCCCGGGCGCACATTACCCTAGCTACGCCACTGCTTCAGGCCAACATTAGACAATAGAAGAAAGACGCCTACAAAAGCTGATTCGAAGAGTTTACTGGGTTCAGCCCTGGCTTGATTACAAATGTTCTTTTGGGTTAAGCCTTGTCGTGAGATTCGTATATGTGACTATTTATACGCAAAATTTAATGTGTTCGTCTACTACTTTTGACATGTACTTTTTAATGCAATGAATTTCTTTTTTAATGTTATTTATTTCCCAACTAAGTTTATTTTTGCTTCTCTTCACCGTGTTTTTATATGGTAAGGTCATATAAAATCGCATATAAATTTAAATGACGTATGTGCACGTGTTTTTTAATAGTTTAACTGATTTTCATGTATTTTTAAAAATATAAAAATGACCTCGAGTCAAAAGTAAACAAAAAAGCCATGGTATACGCCTACATTTTTGAGGTTTGTAAACATACTTGAATATAAGTGGTTGAAAACACAATGGATTACAGAGCGTCAATGCACTGAGCTTACGAACTGGGTCAGTATTGGCAGCCAGCACGACGGGGATTTAAACAAATGTGACCTGAACTTATAATATGTCATAAGTCCCATCTAACACCCAGCCACCACACCATGTGACGATCTTTGTCCCACTCAGCCAACAAAATGAAAGGCAGACAAAAACTTTGAGACAGAACTATTAAAACCTCCAGCACACGTCTGCTGCAGACGTCGTAGCGCCTTAGCTTCAAGATATGATTAACGTCCAACAACAGTGCAAGAAATTACGGTATATTATATATTACTCACGCTCCTTCTGAACAAAAGATTACTGCGTTCTTGATTCAACATTTTAACCTTGTAAAATGAAATTTAATTTGGCTCATTCGTCAACAGATGTTATAACGGGATCATTATGACTGACATATGTGTATTGTAATTATATTTAAATCTGTGTGAAATGCTTGTTAAAAGATTTCAGCTTGCGACAGGATCATTAGTTAATATATTTGGTACATTTGTTTCTCTAAAGTATCTTCTATTTTTCCCAGCCCTATATTTTTTATAAATATGAAAAGTATTATAGAGGGTGAAGTGCAGCTATGCAAGGCTTATTTCATATTTGTCTTCAACTGTGTCACCCGTCAATAAAATATAAGAACTAAGCGAGAAGACTTAGAGAAAAGTTTATACAATTTATATTAAATTGTCTCCCTTCTATTTCTTAAGCTTAAAAAAACTGCATCGTTCCTAGGACTCAGAACAACATATTAAAAATTATACATCAAATCTTTGAACAGTTAAGTTCTTTACAGTGACATGCTGTATTTGGCTCGCCATCCAATTCAAATTAAATATGACCATATAATTATAAAGAATTTTTATAATTTATATTGCACTGTACCCCAAGCAAGTATCTAGACTAGGACTGCAAAAAGGATTGTAACTTAAATACCAGATAAACAAACAAACATTTGTGTGAACAAAAAAATAATAATTTTGATGGCATATTTCATGTGTGTATCTTGTATTTTAAACTTCACACATGTTCAAACTGTAAATATAAATATGAATACAATGAATCTTAAAACATTGCATAACATTACTTCGACTTGACAATTTTTTTTCCCAAAAGGCTGCAGCTAATGTGCTAAATATATTAAATAATATTATTAGCATCAAAGACATAAATGATCTAGCAAATACTTATCATCCTTAACCTTTGCAAATATAAATAGACATTTTCAACAGATTTAATTATAATTTTTTTTGTCTTATTGAAAGAGTCGTGAATAGATGTATCGTATCATACAATATAGTTAATTAAATGATCCATTAAAGACTTCACTACATGTCAATGTGAATGTAAATCTTATTTGCTTTGAGTTTTTAAAAATCAATAAAATACAACGATTTATATTTTAAGACAGGGAAGTAGAGTTTAAATAAGCATTGTTTAAGAATATGCTAGTACATTTGCTTTTAACGCCTCAGTTAACAATAAATAAATATATGTTATTTTAAATAGGGTAAGTATAGGCCTGACAGGACTCCCAGAGCAACTCACTTAGTACTAACAATACATATGTATATGCTATTTAAGGGGGAAAGTATTGGGCTGAGAGCACGTCATAAAACAACTCACTTTGTTATTACAATAAATTACAAGCATAAACCGATCGTCTATGCAACCTTATATTTATTACGTCAGTGTGACAAATGTTTTCCACTAGTGTACAGTGATCAGGGTTTGTACCATTTAATACATTTTAATTTATTTGTTAATATAAGGCCACCCATCCGATCCACAGACTCTAGTGGGGAAGTGGGCCATTCATACGTAACAATAAGAAATATCGTACACCCGACCAGTTTGACCTAGACGTGTAAGAAGATAAATTATAATTATCATTGTGTTAAAACGAGTGTCACTTATCACTTAATGATACTTATTTTTTTTAGTGTAGTCGACTGTCGATCAATGTTTCTATAATTAGTGATGCAGAGCCCACCCACCACACACAATAATAGCTGATGATCAAGAGGTCGGATGCCGTTTAAAAAAAAATTATTTGTCAATTGCCAGGAAAACGGCTTCAGTTCACAATAATATTTTAACAATGTTCAAAAGACCGTCTTAAGATCACACACACATCAAATGTCAATAGCTAAGAGACCTGCTTATGTTCACACACAAAAACCAATTGTCAATGACCAAGGGACCTGCTTACGTTCACACACACGTCAATTGTCAATAGCCAAGGGACCTGCGTAAGTTCACACACACATCAATTGTCAATGGCTTAGGGACTTGCTTAAGTTCACACACACATCAATTGTCAATGGCTAAGGGACCTGCTTATGTTCACACACACAAACCAATTGTCAATGACCAAGGGACCTGCTTAAGTTCACACACATATCAATTGTCAATAGCCAAGGGACCTGCGTAAGTTCACACACACATCAATTGTCAATGGCTAAGGGACCTGCTTAAGTTCACACACACATCAATTGTCAATGGACAATGGACCTGCTTAAGTTCACACACACATCAATTGTCAATGGACAATTGACCTGTTTAAGTTCACACACACACCAAATGTCAATTGACAATGGACCTGCTAAGTTCACACACTATAAATTGTCAATGTTTCAAGTGACCAGCCTTATTTTTATACTATACGTTACAGTAGCGCAAAATATGAAACCAAAATTAAAATTGTAAATAAAGATATTTATGGCTAAAAAAGCAGGAAAGCTTCGGAATTAAAAATATAAAATATTGTTTGTTCGACGACCAACGTTAAGACGCATCGATCAGCCACAAGCTTAATTCCGTTTGTTCATGCAGGCTAAAACACATACGATATTAGAAATTTGATTTACATGAACTATACAATTAAAAACACAGCGATAATAATTAAATTTTTCAATCTATAAACACTAACCTATCTTAACATTTTATAGAGAAAATGCCTTGCACATATGTGTACAAAAGTGAAGTTCGAGCATAACTTAGCGGGGACTGTGTGTATGGATTTAACACCGATAAGTGATGAATTTCAAATGTAAATTAATTCTTCAATATCTGATATTAATATCATCTTCTGAAGTTAAAATATATGTGTTAGAAATTCTGTTTGTTTTTTGGACAAATCTGCCATTGACAAATTGCTGGAGTGAGCTTGAACTTTTGAAAATGTTTAGGAAGAGGTCTGCAGTGTTTTTGTTATATCAACAAACTATGGAAGTCCTTAAAAACATATGGAATGCATGACTTTAAAAGGTTATTATGTGGAAAAGGACATGTTACCAGCCAAACAAGGTACACGCACGAACAAAATCGCAGCTCCAATGGCGCTGGATGCAATTGAAAATTGGATATAGGAAATATCGGGCAGCTTCGATTACGCCATGAATGATACCGTCAGTGATTTTTCTTGTGACAGTCCTATTGAGCTCAAAGGTTACACTTATATCGATACTGCCTGTATACGATAGACGGGTGTTGTCCGAATTGAAGGCTGCGACTGACTAGAGTACGAGCTTTACTGAAACTCATGAATTAGGTCAGTTATTGGGCAGTGTCCACGACGGTAAAGGAAACGACTGTGACTTCAAGTCGCAACAACTCATGAGTTTGATCAAATCTCCAGACACCAAGAATAGATGGGTTTTTCGGCTTGTTCGGTAGCGCAAATCTCAAGGAATTGAGAAATCTCCGCCTGAACTGTTTAAACGAAAGGCACATCAAGGCCAATTCAGTCAAAGCGCCCAGACTTAGGGATCTGCGAGGAGCACTGCAGTAGGTATATCGGGACTTACTTGTTCCGTCCATATTATCAAACTTACGACGATAAGCTGTGCACTCATCTGTGGTGCCATCATAAGTTCATCCCTGATTTTTATCACTCAATGACTTGCGAAACGGCCAAGGGTACGTTTTGTGGACAAAGTAAACGGCAATGCCATCATGACGGATAACTGCCTTATGGATATGCCCCAAACGTTTTTGGTGATGGGCTGAGGACCTGTTCGGTTGTATTAAAGTGAGAGTGCAAACAGGCTTATAGATTACTAGATGGATAACATGTAAACAAGGTATGAGTGAGCCTGACAGGGCCTAACAAAACTTTTGGGCAAAGAGCCTTCTTCATCGAACAAAAAGTACTCGGGGGTAGTAGTTCTTGAAAAAAAAATGCTCTTAAATCTTTTGGCAAAAGATATGCTCTCATTATTGCAAACAAAAATTCCGGAGATGTTTTATTAATTTCTTAAAAACGTGTTAAATTTATATGGGATTGTTTTACATCAATGTACCAAAATTAAAGACTTTAAACTATAGTGTTTGAAGACGAAACACAAAATAGCTTTCTACATGAAAGATAGACCATCAAACTTTGATAGACGGGTTGAAAAGATAGTATAACACTTTTTGGTGGGATTTCAATGATGCTTGACGTGCATCTGCGATATATTTTTAACATGGCTTTTACGGAGGATTTGAGTTGGACAACTAATGATTTAAATCGAAGAAAATGTCAACTTAAATGAAAGACTACATTTTGCTTTGATCCCGGTCAAACTTTATCAACACACTAAGATATGTTTAGTAGTTGTCATCACCATTTACATATCTATACATCTTATCTTATCTTATCTTTTTACAGACGCTCCTTCTATACAGAAGATTATTGCGTCCTACGCTTATATATGGTTTGTGTTTAGTCCTGCATTTTTATTAGAGAGTTAAATGTTGAAAAAGTGTTGGTTTTCCTGGATTATTCAGGCAACCCATTCAACGCCCGAATTCCGGACGGGAAGAAGGAAAACTTGTATGTGTTTGTTCTTGCATACGGAATAAGGAAGGTGTTTTTATCCTTATGTCTATCTGAGGGTTGTATTAATTTATCTTTGTGTTGTATTTCTATATTAGAATTAATTGCTTTATGTATGATTACTACTTTGCTTTTGGTTCTTCTATCCTCTAGTGTTTCAAGGTTTAATGATTTAACTAATGGTGTTATTCTTAACTTTTGTATTTTCTAGACAATTATGTTAGCGAAAGATAACCATTTCTACCACCAATTACCTAAACGCTTAACGACAAATTCTTTGTTTAAAACTAATTTACCAATGCAATTTAAAATTCCATAGAAATAAAAAGGCAATAAACATTACTCCCCTAGGTATAGAGCAGTGGTTCCTAACCTTTTGGGGTCCATGCACCCCTTCAGATGCCCAAACAAAGTTCATGCACCCCCTCGTGAAAACTTGCAGAAAATGTATAATAAACTATGTTTATTTTAGGAACATAACAGTTTTGACAATAGGCAACAGGGAATTTAATCAGAGATCTGCTGCTTCTTATGAGCAATCGGCGATTTAAATCTGGGGACTGTTTTGGACAAAGCAACTATCATTTCATCCCCTGCATTCACACTTATTCCTTTCCTTGGTTTTAATCGTCAAAGGTGTGGAGATTCCTGCTTCACAGAGATAGGTTGTGGCAAATGGAAGTAGAGTCAGTAATGCCCTCTTAGCTAGTTGTGGGTAGGAATCTAGCTGAGCGCACCAAAATTCAATCAAGGTATTGCAACTGAAGGCACTCCTCAGTACTTCTCTGGTTCTCAAATCAATCAGGTAATCTTTAGCAAGGTCACTGTCATCAATGTTGTCCAAGTCACAGAGAAAAGGATTGCGAATCCAAAGGTCTTTCCTGGCAATTTTTTGACAGAAATACCCATCAAAGGACCTTTGCAATATTGAAAGAAGCTCTGAAATTTCCCCTTTGATGTTGTCAGGCTTCCCTCAGTGCTTCCTTCTGCAGCAGATATTACAACTTCATCCAAGAGTGGAAAGTTGGCCAAGTTGGACATTCCTAGTCGTCGCTGGAATAGTGGCACTTTGTTAAGAAAGGCTTGCAATCTCTCAGTAGCATCCATTACAGTTACAGCAGGTCCTTGGAGCGATGTGTTCAACTCATTCAAGATGGTGAAGATGTCAGCCAGGTATACCAAGTAATGAATGAAATTTGGACAGTCACACTTGTCAGGAAGGTCACTCTCTTTTTCTCGCAAGAAAATGGCAAGCTCAACTCTCAGTTCTACTAACCGAGAAAGTATCCGTCCCCTGGACAACCAGCGCACCTCAGTTTGGTAGAGCAGAACTTCATGCTCAGAGCCCACCTCCTGACAGAACAACTTGAAGAGGCAGTGGTTCAAGGCATGTGAGCGGATAAAATTTACAACTTGGACTACAGTAGAAAGAACTGACTTCAAGGTTGGAGGTAGATTTTTGCATGCCAGGGCCTGACGATGAAGGATACACTGTGTAGTAACAATATCTGGAATTTCATTCTTTACCAGTGCTAAAAATCGTGACTTATTACCGAGCATGGAGTGAGCACCACCTGTACAAATTGAAGAAATTCTTGACGTCCAGTCAAACTGGTTTTCAGTGAAGAATATCCTGACTAGCTGCTGCACATCAGAAGCTTTGCTAGTAGCTAGGAGTGGCTTACAAAAGAGAAATTCCTCCTTCAGCAATCCACTGTGAACATATATCTCACAAATGCAAGAATCTGACTGCATTGTGCTACATCAGTGGATTCATCCAGCTGCATGCTAAATGGAAAAGGACTGCTTCTTATCTTGCACAAGACTTGATGCAGAATTCTGCAGCCATGTCACTAATCCTGGAATGAATAGTGTCATTGGACAAATGAACTTTCTCAACCTGCTTCCTCTGCTGCTGACTGGTGACCACACATCAGTTCCACCATCTCTAGAGCACAAGGCTTCACCAAAGTTTCTCCAATGGTGTTGGGCGTGGGGCTTCTTGTTTTTTGCAATAAGATATGCAACCTTGAATGATGCCTCCAGTGCAGGTTTATGTGACAAAGAAAATCTTGGTCAAGGTACCTGAGGTCAAGAAGGGAGCTCTCTTCTGCTTGAAGACCTCGAACACTTTCCTTGGAATTGGATGGATGGACTTTCTCTAAGTGCTCTCGTAGTCTAACAGGCTTCATGTTGTCATTGCACAGGGATTTTTCGACAGTGGAAGCACTGAGGCTTTTGTGTTCCATCTCTCTCTCTCTCTTTTATATTTATTAACGATTTTGAGGGGGTGATGACAATCGGAAAGTCGTACCAGTCACAGGCAAATTTTTAACCTACGAAGTTGATGTTTTTAATGACCGTAATGGGATGCTCAACTAAAGATTTTAGGTTTCAAAGACGAATATTGACTTACATCTAACGTTTTTAAGACCGTTGCAGCGTACCGAGCGATAAAAGTGAAGGAAAAAAATCCCAACGGTCACATCCGCTCAAAACAGTTAGAGGGTCACTGGAAGCCATATATCTGACGTATTTGATGACAAAATTAAATTATTTTTAGAAAACTGTGACGTAAACAACACGAAATTCGAGGAACATGCGCGAACGAGTATCAAAAGGGTTGTAAATGGGCTCCCTTTGACGCTGCATGCCTCGCTTATGATTGACATTTTCAGATTATCAGTTTTTCTTTCTTTTTTTCCCTTCTGTTTCTTTTCTTCCTCTTTTTCTTTTTTTTTCGCTGAATGGTTCATGCACCCCCTGGAACCTGCTCATGCACCCCTTGGGGGTGCATGCACCACTGGTTGGGAACCCCTGGTATAGAGCGATCACGGTGGGGACCAATCTATAACGAGAGGTTGACACGTATGTATGTTAATTAGGCTTAACAAATAATGGCTTAAGACTTCAATTTTGTTTCTTATTTTATCATTTAAATAAAAAATGAATTTAAAAAAACAACAACATTAAAACAAAATAAATTTTAGATCCTATTCTAAGCTCATATTCTCCAAAATAAACAAATGACTAATTAATAAGTTGTCTTATTAATTTCGGTTATTGGAGATAGTGGATTGCTAGCAACAAATCTTTAAAAATCGTCCCTATATTCTACATTCTACAGAATACAATGGATATGAATATATTTGAATTAGACAAAATAATCGTCAGTATAGAAAGAGTGTCTTACGTAAGAGGAGTGTCTGACATAAGACACGGATATAAGATAATTTACATTCAGATAACTTTCTTCTGCAAAATTAGCATCAAAACCAAATTGGACTTAAGTTACATTTAAGGTCAACGTATTGGTGTTGTTTATTTCTATTCTAAGTTCGTGTTACACAGCTTTTTGAAGACATTTGAAATAATAATACTCGGTTATAGAAGGAAATGATTTAGAAGTTATATTTTATAGTGTAGTTTAAATGTTGGTTATCAAGGTTTGGTGTGTCACTTTTTGCTTAATCCATCTGTTGGCAATATTTGGACAAAATATATTATGTAACTTATAATTTATTCAAAACAAACACACATACACACACAAGAAAAAAGGAAATCATTTTTAGAAGCCTGGAAAAACTGATGCAATATGTAAAGTTCAAAATCGTTCTATATTTCAACCTGGATCTAAATGAATATTAGTGTCAAATTTTATTCGAACTCCAATCAAATATTGCTCAATCTAACCAGCCATATACAAAGTAGGAATATATATATATATATATATATATATATATATATATATATATATACGTGTATTAAAAGTTATATTTCATTTGATTTTTTAATAAACATTACAAGCCTCCGTCTTCACCGAGATTCCGAACACGACTTCTAGAAAACCAAGTCCACATGCCGATATACTGTGTCACAACTTCTATGGTGTTTGCGTATGTACAGCCGTCAGCACTAAATGTAACAAACCGAAAACTTACATTGAATAGTGTCTGCTTTAATCAGCGATTATTTTTAGTCCTTACTTATTGTTATCGAAAGGCATGTATCGATAGATATGTTGGTAACGATTTAGACCCAGTTAATAGACAGGTTGCAAAGAATGATACTAGCAAATAGAACAACTTCCAAAAGAAAAGCATTAGCTGGATTGTAAATTTAATTAAAAAAACATTTTAAAAAAGATTTCACGGAGATAAAAAGAAATAACTTTTTTTTTAAACATATGTTTTTCGTTGTCTTTTATAAAACTAATTTTTATAATGATAGTGCTGTGAACATGAAAAACTAGCATGAAAATGTACAGACAGAAACCAAACTAAACAAATAAACAGAAAATATACTTTTATCAATAAAACAAATTATAATCATTTAATAAATTTATAAAATACAAATGTTTTTAAGGACATGAATGTCTGATTTTAATTTGCTGATTTAAATTTTAGTGACTGAAGACTTCACTTACAGCCAGGGCTGGATTAACAATTAGGCAAACAAGGCACGTGCCTAGGGAACAAAGCGTTTAGGGTGCACCACAAGTCTTCAAGAAAATGTGTATATTGTCCCGGTAGTCACGCGAAATCGACATGGCATTAGCAAATCTCAAATTGTAATCTTGAATCGCACATTATTTAATCTTGGTCCCACAACCTGGAGGAAAATACCTTTTGCCCAGTGTGTTTGTTTGTTTGTTTCATGCTATTTTCCTTCTAGGTTATTTTGGTGCCTTTTTCTAAACTTTTTTATTATGATATGTTTGTGCTACAACATTTGCACAGGGTCAGTCAAGCACTACAAAATGAGCACGCGAACTAGAAAACGTGTGTTGATTTGTTTTCTAAACTAGCAGATCATTTGCATGAATCTAGGAATGAATTTGAAAGGTTTGAAGTAGCTGCAAAATAAATAACTCCAGGGGGGATTATAAGTTAACTTTGTCCTGTCATCGTAAACGAAAGACAGTGTTCATTGATGGTGATGCCCCTGGGGTATTTCTGAATGCCAGTGACAAATTCGTATATCTGCTTTCTACGCCATTGTTGACAAACATGAGATATAGTTGAGGTATATTATTATATAGCAGTTCAACTTTCTTGCTTGGTCGAGCTACAATAAACATCTCAGTGTTGTGAAGGACAAATAAATGTTTATCCTGAAGATCTGAACAATAATTTATACACTGAACTACAGCAGTTCCACTCAAAGATGTCACTGGAGTTGGTGTCTGCCTACACCTTCTCCGAGTCTGTAAGTGCCATGTAAAGGGAAAATACAAAAATTTACATGTTGACGTCACTCCTTGTGATGAAGTCACCCGTTGCGGTCCGTACCTCCTGCATCCCCTAGTGACTCCTCTAAGTCCACTCATATATTTGTCACAAGTTTCATGCATCAAAATATAAAAACTGAAACAACATGTTAAGTCATGCAGAATTATACAAAGTAATAGAGAAAACAATGGACTGTGCTATTTCCCAATCTAGAAATCGATTTGCGCATATTTTAAACATTAATGGCTACGAACTGTTCAAGTGATCGCTCTTTTTCTAAGTTGTAACGTTAAAAAATCCAAGGGTCTACAATGAAACAAGAAAGGTTTGATTTCATATCTCTACTGATGATTGAGGCAGACCTGTTGCGCAAAATTAATTTTGATGATGTACTCAAAATGTTATCTGATGTCAATCTAGGCACAAAACTTTAAAAAAATAAATGTATTCTCTCTCTCTAACTTTCTCAGATCCGTCTTAGCGCATAGGCCCTTTGGGCATTTTCCCGGCGGCCCAGGAGCATAGAGTCCCCATGGGAATATGTTTATTAATATGTATTATGTATATTTATTTTTTTATTCCTGCGGGGGAGGGGCCTAAAACTATTTCTTTGCTCAGGTGCCCAAACTGGTAAAGACGGCTCTGAACTTTCTCATCAATTAAAAATGTTTCAGTATTTTGGTGTATTAATTATGTTTATTACAAAATTAATTTAATACAGACATATATTATTGTATGTTTTATGGTGAGTGATGGTAATACAAACATGTAATAACTGTTTTTCTTTGTTAATTTTTTCATAATATTTAACATAACAGTGGTCAGTGTAGGATCGGGGGCCCGGGTCAGCAGGGGGCAGCCATGTGGGTTTGTGCCTAGGGCACCAAGATGGCTTAATCCGGCCCTGCTTACAGCCAGTTAGCTTTAAGAAAAAATGTATTTTAAAACATGAACTCTTATAGATTTTAAGGACTGTGGCGTAGTTCAAGACACAATATGTATACGGTATACGTAATAGGTATATTTATTTTTTCTGCTTATGCGTCTATGCTTTGATAAGAAGATAAGTATGTCCTTCACTTACACTTATTTCCAAGAACAGCATGTGGCGAACAAACGAAAATACTTCTACCAAGACCATGCAAATGTTTAACAGACACGTTTAGGTAATCATATATATATATTTTTTTAATTCACATTCATTATTGCTGAAGTAATACTGAATAACTCTAGCAATATTTCTTTTAATTTATAAAACAGTAATGTAAAAAAAAACACACACTCTTTTTATAATTTGTATAATTAACATTTCTTGTAAATTATTATGACATGTTTCATGAAACATAAATTTAATTTATTAGCAACGAACATAAATTACAATAATAAAAATACATTTTAATTTTTTTTTCTGAATGAGCTTTCATGTTAAAAATTTAACTACTTCATTTTAATTATAAATCTATAAAATTTTAGTAATTTAAAAAAAAATGAAGGAAAAATACATTCAATACTTTCTAAATCACCATGTGGAGCATGTGTGAATAATTTATAAACAAAAAATATGTTTATTACATTTTCTATTTTAAATTACATTGGTTAAATATAATATATCAAAAAATGTATTTCGATTTTTTATCGAATTATTAAATTATTAACAATTTAATTGATAGTTGCCTGATATGTTATCTTTGAAATGCAATGTAATAAAAACATATAAAGAAAATGCCTATGAATTCAGTATTTAAAGAATAATCAAATTCTTAAAATTAACTGCCATTAAGACCTACAAGACTGCACTAAGGACACATCTTTTCAAACATAACTTTTAAAATTTACAATCAAAGATGTCTCTGTCAGATAAACATACGTTATGTGCATCATCAAGTCATTTTATGTTTTGTTTCATTAAAATTTCATACTATAAAGTGAATGAAAAAATAAATGAGTGTGTCTCTATTTATATGCGAAGCGCTATATTTTAGGCTGAGTGTTTAAGATCTGCAATATATAATTTGTTGTCAAATTATTATTATTTATAAAGTGTATATCAGAGGCGCCTTGGAGATATAAAAAATGTGCACACCACTTTATATTCATAGTATATCAAATATTATTTTATGCATAGTTTTGGTTCTAGGACAGAAAAAAACATAAAATAGAATTGTATCGCAAAAGCAACAATAAAATTATAAAAACTTACTTTAAAAAATCAAAAATGAAACCAGGAAATATTAGAGTTTAGTTATATCAAATATATCATATCCTAATTCAACAGGGATGTACATTTGCAAGCACCGGCCAAAAACATTATCACATACAACAAAAATCTTAGAAAACAAAGATCTGTAAATGAAATGTGTGTGAGATTTCTGAATGAACACCTTGCTAAACACATTGCGTAGTTACATCTAAATATTTCACTGTTGATTGTTTTAGATCTTGTAGTTACATCTAATCGTTTACTGTTGACTGTTTCAGATGGCGACTTGTAGAGCAAGGGAGCGTAAGACTTGTGTCGTTGTTAATAAATTAAATTGACATTTTCATCGATGTGACACAACTTATATTTCATTAATTTTAAGCACATAAGAAATCAAAGTGATTGCGTTTGTGTGTGTGTGTATGCATGTGTGTGTGTGGGTGTGTGTATGTGTGTGTTTAATGAAGCCTTACCTTTTTGAAATCATTTTTAAAAAATGTTGTTCTTTTATTGAAAATGGGAGATCTATAATGTGTAAAAGCTTAAAGATACCATGCCTACGAATGTGTTTGGCCTCAGTTATGTCTATATATATCATTAGAACAATCTAAACCGTGCAGGATTTATGATTTAGAATAACTTGAATCTACGAGCCAGGAAACCCCTTACTTTGAATAATTAGAAGTAGTTATTCCCATCCCATAGCAATGGGTCACTCATTTTAAATACACACCATACCATTTTATTACATTTGTGTAAGTCAATATTTTGTGAGGGGAATGTTTTTATAAAATTGGCACTAACTAAGTATTCCGTGTCTGACTAACATTTCCCTTGTCTGACTAAGATGTCTACTTTTATAAAGATGTATTATTTTTAAAGCTTGAACTTTGATCATATCTTATCTTGTTTTCGTTTAATTACATTCAGATATTTTAATATTACTTTGTTAATTTTAATTAGTTCTAAACACCGGTGCACTTTTATACATGAACCATGGCCTTGCTGAAGTTTAAAATGACTCATTTGTATGACTGTTAATTACAAAAGTGCTAATTTATGTTAATTGCGCCAAATGCTAACAAATATCTACTCTTGTTCCATCCAGTGAGCATAGATGCTCGAGTCTGGGTCCCATATACAAGTTCACCTGGAGCGATGGATCTCATCCTACGCGATGAGTGGAGTAGAGATAAAACGGTGGATCTGGTGAATTGTGATTATATTTATAATATATATGTATATATAAAGAATAAAATAATTAACAATAACAAATTAAAATTTTGATAAAGTTTGTAAAGAACGTGAGCATTTATGACAACAGATCAATAAGACAAATTAATAAAACCAATAGAATTAAAGTGAAAGTTCAAAATTTAAAGGTACTAAATAATTTGAGCTATGAAAAAGTAAAAATATATGTATAAAAACATAATGATTTGCATTTAAAAATTGACAATAGTTTGTATATGTAAAAAAACAAAAAAAAATCAAGTGAAATATCTCAAGACGGATAAAAAAGTATTTTAAAAAATAAAAATAAAAAATAACTGAATGTGATTTTTTTAAAAGCTTGTGTAAATAATTAACTATTAACTAGAACTCCTTCCAAGCGAATGATTTCTTCATTAACTTATCATAAAATATAACCAAACAATGTGATTTACATTTTCTCAAAATCTGTTATTAGATCAAGAGAGAAATTATTCAAACTAATAATGTCAACATTAACCCAGATGACTACGTACTAGTCGGCCATCTTTATACTGGGGAGAAAAAAGAGATGCAAAATGATGACTTGATAACCGTATATCTTGATTATCTCACGTGTGGTTACATCACATACGATTTGAGAAGGTGTCAAGAAACATGTTTATCTAACGCCTCCAATAATTAGTTGCCATTGATTGTTGCATTTTTTGAAGATTTAAAAAGAACAAGAACAAAATCTTAATATACATAATAAAAAAGTAGCTTACATTTATTAGGCTCTACATTTTATCTTACGGATATATTTATAAAACGTTGAAGTTACGACATTCATAAAGTCCTTCAATTATCTTTAATAAAAGAAATAATTATAAATATCAATACAAAATATTTTTTAGATTTTTTTTCTATTTTGTATAATCCTTTCTTGCCTATGCATGGTGACTGTTTACTTTTTACTTAAGCTAATACAACTTTTTAAATAAAAATTGTAATAACTTTTACTAACTTATTTTAACAGAACATATTTTTTTCTTAATTTTTATAATTATGAAAAAATAATTATAATGTGTTTATATTCTAAAATTGGTGATACATATTTGTTAACTAATAATTGATAAATAAATGAATTGACGACAACGATCTTTGTGGCGTTTGCTTAGAGTATGTGCATGTGTTTGTATGTATATGCTTAAAGTACTGATGTAATGATTTATGATGTGCCCTTTTTTCCTTTTGATAATAAATTTAGTGGCATAACATATTGCAATTCTGTGTATAAGAGAACAAAATTCAATTGATATTGCATATGTAAGTTTTAAAAATAGCCGTATTGACATGAAATTACATTATTAATGCATCATAAAATGTCAGCAAACGATCAATGTCTTCTAGCTTTTCTTATCAATACTTTAGGAGCGTCTGCATCGATAAGAAAAGCTACAAGATATTGGTCAACGGACTATTACGGTCTGTTGACAAGTGACACAACTTTCACAGGACACGGCTATATGAGGGTTCAACGCAATTCCCAACCAATTTGTTTCCATAACTATTGGTTTAATAATCATTTGGATCCGGTCGACTTAGGGACACCCTTTGCACCGGGAACAAATCCTTACTTTCACGGTTCGAACTCGTGACCATGGGTATGCCAGCCGAGCGCATGCTAATCGACCACAATATTTTACAGACAATCTATGTACATTGAACATTACTATTTTATTTACCTTTTTATTTGGACTTTTGGATGTCATGCACAGTTGTTACCATTTAATAAACTACATACAGTATATAAGTTAAATTTTCAAGTACACTTGGTTTAGTGAATATCACATATTTCTAAAATTTCTAAAAATTCTTCAAGAAAAAGGGCTGTTTCTGAGTAAAAGAATTTGCTCGATTAATCAGATAAAAATGTAATTGATTATTTTGATTAGTTATATTTCTATAATGTATATATAGATCCCATTAAGTTGCGATTCATTATTTGCGTAATCAGTTAAGTCGTGGTGATTCAATGGCTCCAAAATTGTGTGACGTAACACAGCAAAATCGTTCTGCTATGCAAGAAATAAGAAAGAAAATCATTTTTGTACCTATGCACGTCGAAATAAATTATAATAATACTATGTAAGTAACAAAAAAAAATTATTAATAAGGTGGTCCATCCCGGACACTGCGATCCTGCTAGTTCGACCAAAGGACGTTTCGACCCCTTCGTATCTACACCGTAGAACTTGTTTTTATTATTTTTTTATAGATATACTTTTTTAAATTTATTATTTTTAAAATTAATTTTTGGTAAAAAATTAATTTAACTAAATATTATTATCCAAAAAATTAGTATTGAAAAGTAAATACGGTTTAAAATTGTTATTTGTATATACACGGACAACCAGTCAACATTCAACGCGAATTCATGATTGTGATAAATGCGCCATTCCTGTGACGTAGAAAGTCCTTCCAAACCTATCCAACTCCACCCACACCCCGTCCGATGTAATCGGAAAATAAAAAGGCAATCTTATCTTATCTTATAAATATAGACGCTCCTTCTATGTAGAAGATAATTGCGTCCACAGACCATGACAGGTGATCTGTTGACAAGTGATGCAGCGATCACAGGCCACCGCTTTGAGGAATCCACGCTTTACCCAGCCGCCTAACTAGTGTTAGGTACCCATTCGGAGCGGGGTGACCCAGGGACGCCCTAGGCCCCGGTAACAAATCCTTGCCTTCACATAGATTCGAAACCATGACCATCGGTACGCAATAAACAAACTCGACCACCGCGTCCCCCAGAGCCTGCAATGTGGTCAGATAGTCCTTTCTAAAGGTGCCTGAATTCTCCTTGCCCCAAATTACTCTATTTACCTACCCCATAACCCTCACCAGCACACGACTTGCTGTAGACGGCACTGAGTTTAGCATTCGTTACATGCCATTATGAAAACACCTGGACAAAATGTAAACAACAATGATGTAACGTTCAGTCAGGTCATACGGGTCCAGCAGCTTGAATGTTATTGTCTGCTTGGCGGGGGTATTAACCATTGAAATTTATCAACTTAAATACTGACAACTTTGTACGTCTTATTAAAATCAGTATTTCTGAGAGGAAGGTCTTCACGTGTTAAGGAAGACGAGGAACAGAAGTGAATGGGAGGGCGCGTTTGTTTGTTTTTGTAATGGTTTCAGAGCCTGCAAAGTGCGTCGTTTAGCATGTCGACACCTTTACAAAAATCATTTATTTTTGTTATCACAGTCAAAAATCTTTGAACGACTTAAATATATAAATTCTTAATATCCAGTAATAAATAAACTCCTTTTTAGGTGATTCGGGATAAGAGTGGAGAGTATGTGTTTAATTTTTAATGGAACATTAAAAAAAAATGAGTGAAAATATTTCACTGTGTAGAAACGAATGGGTAGAAACGTCTGGGGTTAAAACGTCCTGGGTTCGAAACGTCCTGTGGTCGAACTGTCCGGGGTCGAATCAACCGTGGTCGAACCATCCGTGGTCGAACCGACCGGGTCAAAACGTCCTGTAGTCGAAATTGCAGGGTCGAACCGTCCGGGGTCGAATCGTCCGGAGTCAAAGATTCCGTAATTCTATCAATAAATAGGGGAACAAATATAAATATTTCCTTAAATTTTAATCGATCTAATTAATATTAATGGATTAATTTTTTATACTGATGAATCGATTAATGATAATTAATAATTAAAGTCAATTTCAGTTAGATATACGTGCAAAATTATAAATTTTCATTTTATTATTATTATTATTATTATTATTATTATTATTATTATTAATATTATTGGTTTATTGCATAAGAATGCTTTTTACTGCCCCACTCTTTTTTTAAATGTGTATTTTTAAAAAAAAATCAATTTAATTTTATTTTATATTTATTTCATGAAGTTTTTTAAAAGAATTATCCGATGACAATTACGCAAAAGGATATTTTAAAAACCAAATAATACAAGAAAGAAAAATGTTGTGTGATGGAAATAACCCCATTTTGTGTGTATATGACTGACTTAACCTTTTTTTGTGTGTATTTTTGTGGGATTTTTTTTTAAATTTAAAAGCGTATCACAGTCCAATTATATATATTAATATAAATATACATAAATATATATATAATCATACATAAATATATATATATATATATATATGTATACATTTTTTATAAATACTTTATTTTAATTCATAATTATACATTAAAATACGATTTATTTATTGGACGGGTTTAAAAAATGTTAAAGTACACTGAGGTAATACTTCAATCAGAGACACATAAATGCGGGTATTTCCGATAAGCGTGGCTTATCGGAAACGGATGCCTATCGGAAATTTCCTCAGTGACATGTTCAACAGTTAAGGTCCAACGACTAAGGTACTAAAGTGAAGGTTATAATAAATTCTATATTGTATTTCAAAATTTGAAGATATCTAAATATTCTTAATTTAATCTAAAATAAATATATAAAAACGAGGTAATATTTATAACTCATACACATACTCGAAGACATAGATCTAGACAATGTATAGTGAAGGAGAGTGAGAGTGTGATTGTAAAATCTAAAAGACAGAAATGGCGGAATAACGATTTTTAAAGAGGAAGACAACCACAACGTATCGTGACTTGCGATCAGCGTTATTTATAGCTTATATTCATTTCATTGTGAAGGTATTTACTTTTGAACATGTTATGTCAAATTATTAATAACTTAATATGACCTGCGGTGTAGCATTGGCCACAGACTTGCTAATAGATAGTGCAAAGAAATAAGAAAGGGAAAAAGAACTGGCACAAAGAATTACATTTATATTCAAAAATAAAGGATATCGCTTTATTTATAAATAACTCTTCACAATAGCACATTTAAACTACTACTAATTACTAATACTAATAGTAATAGTAATAATAGTAGTAGGAGAGTAGGCTAATTAATTTTGAAATTGAATAATTTTTAATGTTTTATTAACGTTTTAGTTTTAGTATTATTATTTTGTGTGTTTTCATTATATTCAAATAGTACATTTGATAACTTTAACTAAATCTTTTCATTTAATTATTTAATTATATATATGCATGACTATGTATGAGTGATAAAATTAATAAGTCTTAAGCCATTTCCGACAACCGCTCTTATTTTTGAAGGGGCGATGACTCGGTGGACATTGAAATTTTCACATTACGGATAATTTTGAAACTTTTTTTGGGTCAAGTCCATTTTTGATGAAATAAAGTTATTCTGAGTGGAAAATATATAACCTACATTATGTTTCAATATAAAACTTGTAGCCATAAAGGTTATTTTTTAAATTATATTGTTCTGACATACCTGTCAAAAGAATTAAATTTCTGCTTGAAACACAATAGTAATCCCTTCACAATGGATACCGTCGTGTTCGAAAATTTCCGATGCACACGTCACCGATGACGAAGTACGCTTTTATTTGTATAAATGTGACGTAAAACGCAAAAAACCGATAAAACCGTAAGAGTCGAGTCAATTTCGCCATGACAGTTTTTCCGTAAATTTTCGACATGCGCACAACGATGCGCGAATGAGTATCGAAGTGCCTATATTTAAGGGGCATTTCTTTTCAAATGTGTTTATAAAATTTAGCCTTTTGTGTTAAAAAATGTTCAAAGACAGTCAGTGTATTTCGAGTGTACAGAATCAGCACTATGTTTTCACGATTTATATCTTAGTAAATTTGTACCGCAAGAACTTGACATTTTTATATAGATATTAAATTTAAAAAGCTTGCATCAATCAATGTGAATTACAATATCGTCGTAAAAATCAAAATTATTTCAAACTTTTCAGTGAACAAACAATGTATTAAAAAATAATTACATCTTTATCCCCACATAGATTCTTAAAAATTCTTCCTCCCATAATTACACTTATGTTTTAAAAAATACAATACATATATAGATATATAAATGGATAAACAATATTTAAGAATAACACAAGGACTACTATTTTTCCTTATCATGACTATGCTATTTCCTTATCTAGATTAATATCCTAGTTTTGTTTAAATAGACTCGTCACGGCTATTTTCTCAGTGCGTAGATTATGAAATACATAATTAGATGCTTCATGGGCGGTAAAAATAGTGAGTTATTTTGGGAAAATTTAATGTGATATACATTAATTTTTTTGAACAAATAGGTATCAAATACTTCTCATGAACAGTGATATATATAGAAAGACATAATTATTATTTATTAATGGACTTTTCTTTAAAAATGTTATTCGAATATTTAGTGATTATGTGGACAAGTTTATATATAACTTAAATTGTTGAAAATACTCTTTAGATTGTAAAGCGTTAAACTCACATGAAGTAAAGTTCTTGACGATATCAAATGGCGAATTTCGGTGAGTCTTTAGTAACATTTATTACAAGCACAAACACACACACACACACACTCACATATATATTATATATATATATATATATATATATATATATATATATATATTGTTTTATTTTACTATAAATAGTTATTAAAACAGTAATACTACCATACCTAGTAACTACATTGTTAATTTAAGAAGCCATTTTTACTCATTTATTTTATAATACACAATTATATGTGATACATATTAACTATCTTTGCATTTTATGTTTTGAAAAAAATATATGTTATAATATTTTAACTTTAAAAAATTTGAACGATCAATTTATAATATGTATGTATAAATTACAAATACACACTGTTTTCTTTTTAACTAAAATCCTGAATCTAATATAAAATTCAACTAAACATTAATACAAAAATCCAAATGTGCCTAAATATATGTTGCGGCAAATATTAAACTTAATTCTAAACAATTTCTTACCTTTTTATATTTGTAATTTGTAAGTATTATTCTACATGCTTTATGTGTTGCAATTTTTTTTATTCTTCGTTGTTGTTCTTCATTTAGAAGCAAGTGATATTGATTTTATCATATTAATATATATAAAACACGAAAAGCCGATATAAGTAGTTCTGTTTAGCATTTTATCAATTTCTTAAAAATTTTACGAAACTGTCAAAGTAATGAGTCTTGTTTCAGCTTGTAACTATTGATCTGTAAAATTTTCAATTCACTGGTTATATTGAATTTGGTAAGTTTCAGATAAATGCTTTTTGAATGTATTGTGAGAGAGACGCTTTTTTCAACCTAAGTTATTTTTAAAAATCCTCCAAATTTGTCTTGCACAATGGTTTTTATCATGTCAACATTCTTTCATAATCTCATCAGAAACAATTCTACTTATTTCTTACTTTTTAGAAATATATGTGCATAATTTTTAACAGTCTAAAAAGTGGTTTATATTTCAACATTTATATGAGCCGAAATATGTCATATGTAATTTAAAGTAAAGTAAAATATAGAATAGTACTTCAATAAGATGTTGAAAATAAAATACAAGATACATGAATTAGAACTTTATTATGGTAAGTGCACAAGTAAATGATACAGCTAAGGCCTCCATCGGCAAAATTTAAGAAAACACTATTTTCAAATAAATTAACATTTTATATTACTTACTTGACCATGAAACAATTATTATTTAGTAGGGCTGCGGAAATTAACGATTAATTTCTAGATTAATCGTTAAAAGTTTTTAACGATTAAATTTTTTTTAACGATTAATCGACTCACCACTTATAAATGTGCTCGAAGTCAAAAAGTAAAACATTTCCTCCGATAAATATAAACTAATTTCCGGACGATTACACGAGCATTTTGGTTTTAAACTATTAACTGACGTGAATGTTCAAAATGTTGATAAAGGTTATTGTGTCCATTGAGGGAAATCGTTTGCCTACCATGCAATGTTCCCTATAAGTCTAAGCTTCGTTGGTCGGTGTGCAAAGTTTACACACACAAAAACTAGTGTGCAAAATTGCACAACGTCCATTTTATGTGCAATATTTTACAAAATTTGCTGCGCGGTGATTCTAAACTCCTTCGTGGCGTCGGTCAAATATCTGCTCAGCAATGCTGCTTAAAGGGAACATTGCTATCATGGTTCTAACACTTCACTTACATATCACCTGCAAACCAAACATCCACTACAGTATCAGAAACTTCAGCTGAGACAATCTTAAAGCTATGTGAACGATTGTTCAGTTCCTCTGGTGATATTGTCAATAAAACCCGCTCATCACTTGAACCAAGTAATGTCAATAGACTTGCCTGTTTGCGTTGTTGGTTAAAAGATGTCATTTAAAGAAGACATTCCAGGGTTATTTCAATTTTCCACAAGTACGTTTAATAAATGTTACCATAAATGTCAATTTGTTGGCTTTAATCGAAATTAACAGCCCTATAATTTAGTAAAGATAACAGAAATTAAGGGAAGAATGGTGAGCATATTTGACATATCAAAAATGAAGGTTGGAAGAAGAGGAAGAAAGTATAAAAGTTACAGTTAAAATCATTACTGAAAAAAAATGTTTAATTGTTAGGTAAATTGTGAAAATGTGTTTCAATTCGTATAGAGCCAACATGCAAAACAGTTCTATTAATACATTTTCTATATAGATCATATCATATGTTATGCTCACTTATAAAAATACCAGAATCTGAAATATCTGAAATTCAGTCATGATTAGCGCTGTTAGAGTTGTTATTTATACTGCAAATGAGTTGTCTGCAGTAAATCATACTTGTAAGCATGTAAAATATGTTTTAAATAATTGCAGTCTACTCTGTAAAGTGTTTAGGGTGTCGTCTGTATTGTGAAAAGCTGTCGTTGCGAACTTCGACGTGCAATTGCAACGGTTTCCATTATTCTTTGAAAATGTGTTTCAATAAAGTACTTTTTGACTTATAGTAGCCTATTGATATATGAAATATATTTCTCCTTAGTGAAAAAAATGTGGGTGAAACTGCAATTAGGATTATAGATAAGTAGCTGGATAAAAAGTAAACAGGCTATGAGTGAGCCTTACAAGACGTAAAAAAATAGCAAACGTTTGAGCAAAGAGCCTTCTTCAACGAACAAATAGTACACAAATAAAACGAATATAAAGAAATACAAACTGAGCTGCGATGAAATCCAAAGAGAGAAATGTTCCTCTTTATAATGCCAGAGTTTAGGTTATTTCTCCTTGTCAACAATTTTTACAGCATCAGTTTTATCAATAGACAATAATACTCATTTTTTCCAGCATATGCAAAGCCTTAATTTTACATTTACAAAGAGTTGATTTGACAAATCAAGAGTTTTGTCTTCGGACAAGCCGCCTCTAGAGATGTACTAAGATTTAGAAGTCCATTGGAAAACATTTCGTGCACGGTTGCACCGGAAATCGAAAGTCGGTTTTAAAAATAACAGCAACTATCAAGGTTTTGATTCAATAGTCAACTCATAGTTTACACAATTAAAACAACCTATGTTTAGTATTTTACCTAACTTGAAATGCTTCTAAATCGTCTTCACCAAAAACGTCGCTGCAAGGTAAACATGTGAAACGAAGAGATATATCTCTCAAATGATTTGTATTCAAACTAAATGATTACATATTTACAAATCTTATCTTATCTTATCTGTTTACAGACGCTCCTTCTATACAGAAGATTATTGCGTCCTACGCTTATCTATGGTTTGTGTTTAGTCCTGCATTTTTATTAGAGATTTAAATGTTGATAAAGTGTTGGTTTTCCTGGATTCTTCAGGCAACCCCTTCCACGCCCGAATTCCGGACGGGAAGAAGGAAAACTTGTATGTGTTTGTTCTTGCATACGGAATAAGAAAGGTGTTTTTATCCTTATGTCTATCTGAGGGTTGTATTAAGTTATCTTTGTGTTGTATTTCTAAATTAGAATTAATTGCTTTATGTATGATTACTACTTTGCTCTTGGTTCTTCTATCCTCTAGTGTTTCAAGGTTTAATGATTTAACCAATGGTGTTATTCTTGTCAGTTTCGAATTTTCTCCAGTAATGCATCTGGCAGCTCTTTTTTGAATTTGTTCTAGTTTATCAATGTTTTCTTTGGTGGATGGTTCCCATACAGAAGATGCATATTCTAGTACATTATGTAATAATGAATTGCAAGTATTTTAATTGAAATATTTTACAAGCAAGCAATGTTTAGCTGAAATAATAAAATATTATTGAGAATACGCAAATAATAAATTGATTGAAATAATGCCGCAATAGTCTTTGATTTATTTAGCTATATATTATGCTAAAATAAGTACAAGTATGCTCTTTTCTAAAGGGGACATGTTTAATTCGAACGAAAATGTGTATGCTAGCGTTTATATTATTTAAATCTAACTTGTGGATCAACCTTTTTTTTTCAGAATCAGCAGATGACGGTTTGATTATTCGTGTTTTATTACCGTCTGACATAACTCCAAAAGAAATCATCATTCAAATAACTGACGTCAATGGCGATGACCTCACAGTGAAGCAGGTAATTCATAATTCTGACATCACGCTATTTTGATATATACGTAAAACATGAGCGAAAAAATAAGTTGATACACATTAATATTTTCAATCAATGACCACATATGTATTTCCCATTTTTTATTCCTTCACTTGATCCAAGCTTCAAAACTACGTTTCAGAAAACTCTTTTTGAATTTGTCATAATAATATGCTCCAAATTGGACACTGGGAATAAAAAAATAAAATAAATACAAATAAAATAAAATTCTAAAAAATATTTTTAAAACTTACACTGAAATTTGTGTTGCACCACACAAATTGGCTAGTTAAATACGGATTTTTACAATGTTTCTTTAGAGGAAACATTTAGAAGTAATCGTTTAAAAAAATCATATTTCAGTGACTTTTGTAAGAACAAATGTTTCTTTACTACAATAAAATCAATTTATATCAATAGACCGCATACTTACATGCATCTCATCAATACAAACAACCACTAAATGATATCATGCTTGACCAGCGGAATATTTCATTACACTCTTTTATAGTATTTTACAATTATAATAATCATTTTCTTGTATTCCTGTTTTTCTTTTGTTTAAAAATGATAGCACGTCAAAAATAACTTTAAAAATAGAGAAGTTGAATGTTCAGTATTTTGTTACTTTAAATATATATAATATATGTATATATATATGTGTATATATTAGGGATGTTAACGGTTAATTAAAATTTAATCATTAACTTTTGACAAATTAACGATTAATTAATCGTTAATTTCAATTGAAGCACAAATTAAAATTTATGATGTCATAAGTAACACTTATTAAACGTTCTTGTTAAAATCGAAATAACACTGGAATATCTCCTTTATATGTCATCTTTTAACCAACTACGCAAAAAGAAAAGTGTGTTGACATTATTATTTAGTTCAAGTGATTAGCGGGTCTAATTGACAATATAACTAGTGTCGCTGAACAGTCATTATCAAGGAACTGAGTTAACTGGTATGCATAAAACTGTCTTGGCAAGGAATGACATTTTGCGATATCGGTGTTCATTAAGTTTCCACCACTGTTGATAGTTGAATGATTTGGGAACGTTCATCTTTAATTGGTAACGCAGTAATTCATCAGAAGAGTTGTGGTCATTTTCTATCTGTGAGTCAGACTCCATTACTGCTATTAGCTTAATACGCTTTTCAACTGGTTTGATAAGTAAACGAAGTGTTTAAAAAATGGTAGGCAAACTTTATCAACATTTTGAACATTCCCGTCAGTCAATAGTTTAAAACCAAATATTCGTGTAATCGTCAGGAAATTTGTCATTAATTATCGGCCGCTATTTTTTATTAATTTTTTTTAAAAAAAATATTTGACTTCCAATAATTTGTAAGTGATGGGTCGATTAATCGTAAAAAAAATAATTTAATCGTAAAAAAATGTTCACGAATAATTGAGAAATTAATGAGAAATTAATGGTTAATTTCCGAAGCTCTAATTTATATATATATATATATATATATATAATTGATTTTGATAAACAATAGTATGATTAATTTTTTAATTGTTTTGAAAGGTAAAGAAGTCAATTCTAAACAGATATGGAAATCATAAGCCAGATGCTTACACGATGATTGGCACGATTGATGGCGCTAAGCTTGAGGAGATGTACGACGACACATACTTTACTGATTACTGTGAATATATCACAAGTGGATTGATACAATTTAAGCCGCGTTAATGCACATGGTATTTGACCAAGTTCTATGGCTAATAGCCACACTTCTGAGAATTTGGGCAAAAAAGTAAGTTAAATTTGAAGAAGAAAAATAGAAAAAAGAAAACAGCGATCCATATGAAAAATGTGCAAGTCACTTTGTTCAAAATAATTATAATTAGTTGATTGGATTTTTTTATAATAGTGTTTATAAGCGTTTCAAATGACAACGTTTTAAAAAATGTACAAGTTATTAACGAAAAGAAAGAATATTTTAAACTAATAAACAAATACAAGTGCCCTCCATAGATACTAGTAATGTTACTACTCGTCTAGACACATTAAGTTACACATAATAAAGTAGGAGTGAACAATCGTCTTTTAAAATGCTTGCTCTAAATTGACGAAAATGGATCCAGGCCAGATAACCTTAATCATTATGTTCAATATTGTGAGAGAGAGCCATATGGGAATATGTTTGATGTAAGATGTAATTTCAACATACTGTTCATTTTAATTCAGTTTCATCATGGATATATATATATATCAAGATCGTTAAAAATAGAATGGCAAATAACATATCTCAAACATATTCGAAAAAAACAACATTTGGGGACCCCGGCCCTGAACAATTGGACATTAAAAGTGCAGTGCCCTGTGTTATTTTAATATGGGCTACCAAGTTTTTGTATAAAAAGCTTGGTTAAGATCCATTCATTTACTCAGTAGCTATCACATAAACTAATTTTTATATAGCAAAAAAAAACAAAAAAAACTTTTAAACAGTAATCCATCAACCACCATCCGTAAAGTGAATAATTATTATTTAAATGTGGTTGTCAAAAGTATTTTTTGGGTACAATCTCTTTCAATACCAGCAACAAAAGTTATTTTTTGTTATGTCTTGCATATCAATGAATTTTAAATAAAGCTCCACATTTGCACCATCAACAATGCAATTTAGTCACTTTTTGAACCAGAGAATGTTATTTTCCTTCTTTTTTTCTGAACATATTAAAAAATTCCTTCATCTATATCTATAAAAATAATTTATGTTATTTAGATTTATTGCAATTATTTTATTTTTGAAATAGACACCATCTAAATCAGCGATTGTGACCAAAAATAATTTGAATCTGAACATACAAACACACGTTTCTTTCGTCTTCCAGTAATGACATTTCTCTTTAAAATCATTGATGATTATGTGGGGCTTGCGACATAGGTTTAAATTATTTAGTTATAGTTTTAGTTATTTGGGATGATGTCAATCAAACTTGAAAACTTTTGTAGCCAGATAATATTTTCCAAATGTGTCGTAACTCTTTCGTTTTTCTTTTAGAAGGTCTTAAACAGTTTCGCCGATTCAAAGCTAAGTGATCTTCATAAAATTCACATAATTTACAAATATTGTTAAAAAGGACATCATAGAACTTACAAATTTAAGTGATTGCTTGAAAATGACCATTTCAAAAGAAATGACTGGTTTCACAATAGGTCGAGTGGCATGCCCGCTCCGATTGCATACCGATGGTCACGGGTTTGAATCCATGTGAAGACAAGGATTTGTTCCCGGGGCCTGGGTAGTCCCTAAGTCACCCAGGTCCGAATCGGTACCTAAAACAAGGTTTGAGAAAAAAAGGTGGCTGTGTAATAATCTTCTTTCTAGAAGGAGCGTCTGAATAGATAAGACGATGCAAAACAATATTTCAATATTTCCCTTACTGTTATTGCTGTTTAGTAACAAAGCACAATTGTTGATATTTTGATGCATAGCTGACCCACCAAACCCCACCCACCCCTGCAATAATTGTTACTACATTAATGGCGGCAATACGAGCCAAATTAAACAAACGGTGTTATACCTAACCTCAAGTTTATAGTTTTATGCATGCCGTAAGCGGATACCACCCTTTCCGTTATCTGAGAGGGCTCATTCACACAATTAATAAATTATAATGTTGTAAAAGGATAAATACAAATATACAACGTTAAACAATACCAGCAAAAACGTTTAGCATTACGATCTCTAAAATTTAGCATGCGTTGTTTTTTAGAGCAACTTAATTTCCTAATGTGTTTAGAAAGCTAATTTCTAAGGTGACAAATAAGTTGCAGCTTTTATCATACTCTGTTTGATGAAGTGTTCCAATTTACTTTTACATCTAATGCCATATATTATAACCATTTAGGGGTAACAAATTTATGTCAGATATTTTTTTGTGCAGTAAATAATTATGTAATATTATTAAAAAATACTTTTGGTTTTGAAATTCTTAGTAATGGCTTTATTGTCAGCAATAAATTTAGACATTTTTCTTGACATTGACGTGACAAAGTATACAACATGTTTCTTTTCCTATGTTTCAAGAATTTATGTAAACCTTTTCTTTCAACGGATTTTAATTTTGGCGACACAATAGAAGCAAACGATAAAAAAACATGTAATATGTAGATACAATAAATAAACGTATAGTCCACTAAATATCACGCTCACAGCTGACAATAGATTTCTGTGCTTGTTGAGAACACGTGTTGATAAAATAATTGATTTAAACTTAATATTAAGTTTCTTGTTGTTTTCTTTTTAGTGAGCAAATTAAAGTATTGTCATTTGTTCTTGATAAACAACTGGCCCACGGCTCGTTTTGAATAGTTACCATAATTATGAGATTCACATGTTTTTCCTTTTTAGAGAAAGCTACAGAGTATGGCATCTGTCCGTCTACGAAAGACGATATATTTATCTTTATTATTTGCAGCTCTTGGTGTGGCTGATGAGACCAATCCTTGAGTGGCAGTCTCTTCTGCATGACACACACACACGAAAGCAGTGGGGCAGTGTTGCCTGGCCTTTCTCCTCGCTCTTTTCCCGACTGCTTCTGCCCTAGTTTGCTCCTCTGCTCTTAGTGATCCTTCTTTCACTATAGCCCGCCACATGGACCTATCCTCTGCCAGGTTTTCCCAGTTTTGTATATCAATGTTGGCTACTTTCATGTCTCTCTTGCATATGTCCACGTATCTGAGACATGGCCGACCAACCGACCTTTTCCCTGTCGCCAGCTCGCTGTAAAGCACATCCTTGGGTATGCGACCAGTTTGCATCCTCTTGACGTGTCCAAGCCAACGGAGGCGTCTTTGGCTTAATATTGCTGCAATACTACTCATGCTTGCTTGAGCCAGGACCTCTGTGTTGGGGACTTTCTCTTGCCATTTGATGTCTAGGATGCGGCGCAGGCATCTGAGGTGGAAGCTATTGAGCCTTCTTTCATGCCTGGTATAGGTGGTCCAAGACTCGCATCCATAGAGGAGTGTGCTCAGTACGCAGGCCTGGTATACCTGCAGCTTAGTCCTTGCTGTGAGTTTGGCATTGGACCAGACTCTTTTGTACAGTCTAGCCATAACAGTTGCTGCCTTCCCTATCCTACTACTTATCTCATCTTCCAGTGAGAGGGTGCTCGAGATGTTTGATCCCAGATAAGTAAAACTGTCAACAGCATCCAGGTTGCAGTCGTCAATGGTGATAGTCGGGAGAGAGGCAGCATCCTGTGCCATAATGTTGGTTTTCTTTATACTTATGGTCAGGCCAAACTCTTTGCAGGCAGCGGAGAAGCTGGATACAAGGTTCTGCAGGCCGTCTGCTGTGTGGGATATTAAGGCGGCATCGTCTGCAAATAAGAGCTCGCGCAGCAAAATCTTCCTTATTTTGGTCTTGGCTCTAAGTCGGGCAATATTGAATAATCTCCCGTCAGCTCTGGTGTGTATGTATATCCCCTCGCTGTTGTTCTTGAAGGCATACTGGAGTAAGATGGAAAAGAATATTGCGAATAGAGTAGGTGCCAACACGCAGCCTTGCTTTACTCCACTACTTACTGGGAAAGCCTCAGAGGTGGCACCGTTATAGCACACTGTGCCCTGCATGTTTTCGTGGAATTGCTTGATGATGTTAAGCAGATGTGTAGGGCAGCCTATTTTTACTAAGATCTGGAAAAGGCCGCTTCTGCTGACAAGATCAAAAGCTTTAGTTAGGTCGACGAACGCGATGTATAGAGGCATATGTTGCTCCCTGCATTTCTCCTGCAGCTGGCGCAGAGAGAAGATCATGTCTATGGTTGATCTTCCGGCTCGAAAGCCGCACTGCGATTCTGGGAGTACACGCGATGCTAGGGTCTGCAGGCGTGTTAATGCAACTCGGGCGAAGGCCTTTCCAACTATACTGAGGAGAGAGATTCCACGATAGTGTTGCAGTCACTCTTGTCTCCTTTATTTTTATACAGTGTAATGATGTTGGCATCTTTTAACTCCTGTGGTATCCGCCCCCGTTCCCAGCACAGAGTGAGGAGGTCATGCAAAGGCTGTAAAAGTATTTCTTTTCCACATTTGAGAACTTCTGTTGGAATTCCATCATTACCAGGGGCTTTCCCGCAGGCTAGGCAATCTATGGCTCTACTTAGCTCGACCATTGTGGGTAGGCTATCGAGCTCTTCCATGAACGGCAGGTCTGGGATATCGTCCAGGGCAGCAGTTGAGACATGGTTTATAGTTGCGTACAATTCCAGGTAGTGCTCGATCCAACGTTTGAGTTGCTTGTCCCGATCAGTGATAATTTCCCCTGCTTTTGACATTAAGGGTGCTGTCTTGGAGGTCAGAGGGCCTGTTGCTTGTTTTATATTCTCGTACATAGCCTTTGTATCGCCTCTATCAGCAGCTGACTGTATGCTGGAACTTAGATTGAGCCAGTACGTGTTAGCGTAGTGGCGAGCTGCCTGCTGGGCATTTTTCTTGGCGCTCTTAAGGGAATGTAGAGTTTCTGGACACGGCCCGTCTTTATAGGCTAAAAGAGCCTTTCTTTTTGCATCGGTGACAACTGGCCCACGGCTCGTTTTGAATAGTTACCATAATTATGAGATTCACATGTTTTTCCTTTTTAGAGAAAGCTACAGAGTAACATTTGTTAAAATTAGAATATTATTTTTTTTCAAAGAGTGTAATGTCTGAAAGGGGAAAGTTTAATTTTGAATGTAAGGCTTTGATACTGATATTCCCTGAATAAATGATTGAGCCTTTTGATGAGCCAAGTCTAATATGTATATATTTGTATAAAGTAGTCAGTATTTCTACGCTATAGTGACATGGTTTTAATATATAACACATTTAAATGATATATTTCTAGTAATATAAAAAATAGTTTAGATATTTTGTTTATATGATAGTTGTAAATAATTAATTTTATTATATATATATATATATATAATAAAATTAATTATGCATATATATATATATATATACATATTTAATGAATATACATAAATACTAGGGGATGGCCGGATATGGTTTTGACTATTTCTAGATCCCGATAGTTTGGCCCTAATATTTGAAGGATCTGGATTAAGTGCCATAGCTAAGGGGCTGTATTTTACTACTTTCTATTTAGTATTTTATTATATTTATTAACATACTTATTATCCAACATATTGAAAACAGATGCTATCTACAATGAAAGTATGTGACACTGTGTAGTGTCAACTATGAACATTTTACAATGAATTGAATGAACGTATTTTGAACTGTGTAGCGTGTACCAAGCGAACAGCGTTGTACTGAGCGTGTAGTGTGATGTACGAAAAGTCATGATCTAAGACCAGAATAAAAACTGTTCCCTTATTTAGACAATGTATGTTTAGTATGCTGTTAGTTAACTTAAATTGTTGTCTAATACAATATAGTGATGTCTATACTTGTAACTTTTTAACTTAATATTTCTTCTGGTATTGAATTTGATTGTTTTACTACATTATGCATAGATTTGATTGATTTCATGATCAACGCTTGTTAATTTGCTTATTCTGTTATATATTGATAATTTAATGTTTAACTTAATTTGTTATGTAACTTGTTTGCATAATTGTAATATTCACAATAGACTTGGTTTTAAAAATTATAAAACTGAATAAGAATAAGATATAACACGTGAGAGAAGCACAATTTGTATTTCAAAGTTCGCAAATCAAAACACAATTGATGTCCGGATCCTATCCGGATCTGCCATAAGTATTTTGCCAATCCGGATTGTCGCGAAAATCCCAATATCCGACCCGGATATCAGGCATACCGGATATCCGGTCATCTCCTACTAAATACCCGTAACAGTTCTAATTTACTTTAACTTTAAGTCAAGTAATATATGTCAATAAAATTCATGAAATTTTAAAGGTGTTCAAGTTTTAAAGTGTCTTTTTCTTAAATGGCAAAAATTAAACTAAACCACACACACGTATTTATACATAACTTTACGTATATAATTAATAAAAAAAAAGAACTATTTTTATGACAATATATTGTGTATTTTCGTCTTATTTCTTTTATTATAATAATAAATAAAATAATAATAATATGCATCATGTGTATGATTAAATAAAAAACTGCTAAGTACATCACTGGAGAATATTCTAAATTAACAAGAGTGACTGCATTAATTAACTTATAAGCCATAAAAACACTAGCAAATAGAGGAAGAAAGAACTTATAAGTTAAAGTACATTAATCAACGAACGCATATTTCGAAATACAACAGGCATATATTTTAATACACCAATCAGATGTACAAAGGGATAAACACATTTTTACTCCGTATGCTCTCAAAGGGAGTGCTCTTCCATTACTTCTTCAACTTTGGCATGGAATTGGATGCTTCATTAAAAAAAGGAAAACCAAACCACAATCAACATAAAAATCTTTTATATATATAAAATAATGAAAGTATGTCTGTGTACATGTCCTTTATAGCTGACTAAACCATTTGGGACTTTTGAGTACGCTCCCGGGAAGGTAACTGACAACTTCGTTTTCAAAATGTATCACTTATGGGGAGAGGAGCCTTGGGCCCATAATGTGATATTTTCGTATATGAGCTATATAAATATTAGTTTAAGCGTTAGAAAATTAGCAAATAATTGGATTTTGACCAAACTTGGTATATAAAAACTTTAGATGCTCTATTGAATTACTATAGGGCATTGAACGCCTAATTTGGGGGCACAGAAAGTCTTTTTTACTAAACGTTTAATATTGTATTCCCCAATCAATTTTACACAATATTAAGAAATATAGATAAATATTTTATTTGAATGTATTCGTTTTTAATGAGATCGTTGCAATACACAATGGGTCTGTTAGTATCTAAAGAATTACAGGACAAGACATAAACCATGGATACGCGCAGAACGTAATAATCTTCTGTATATAGAAATAGCGTCTCTAATAGATACTACGAAATAAGATACAATGCTATATGATAAGACAAAGGGAAAAACATAGTATGGGTTCTTTTCTTTACGTGCATCATTTGAACAATTATTATTCTACATTTAATTCTCAAATTTGTATTTAGAAAGTTTGAAGGAAGCAATGAGTTTTTAAAAAAAAATATTAATGCCGTGTTATAGAAACAATCAGCAAACGGTTTTATCCAAAACAGAAACAATTCCATCCAAAGATCTTTCACTTTAAAACTATATTGACAATGATAATATGTACGGCTCTCGGAGGGTTATAAGACAAACTTCCATTTAGCACAGAAGACTTCTTCAGCAAAGTGCCTCTAAAGTTTATTGCCTGAAACGGAAACGATACTTTGCCGTGCGTTTACCTAGTTGAATCTGGAAGTCTTAAAAAGTAGAAATACATGTTGAATAATTTATCATACCATACTATTTCCTTCAACTATTTACATTTCGATTCTAATATTATTCAAGTCATTACAGGAATGGAATTTTATCCAAACTTACATCGATCTTTAAAGGAATATGTGATGTAAAATGTAAATTTTAATCTCGATCACTGATAGGATCACTTCAGAAAACTAAAAACACATACGCTATCTTTGAGCTAGATAATGTATACGGTACATTTTTTTGGTATGTCATTATCTACTCTATTTGTAATATGTACAAATTATTCATTATTTTTTCCGTACTTGTTTCTAGAGATGTGTTGCCTTCAAAATGCATGTTAAATAAAGCTTAAATCAACAATGTAATATGTTTTTAATAAGAATCTTAAAGTATTCGACGATAAATCGCAGTCTTTTTTTTAAATCTCACATTATGCAGAATGTCACGAAGTGTATAGTAACTAAATTATGCTGTAACATTTAACAAGAAATGACATATATTTAGTTGGGCTGGAACTGATTAAAAAAATATTTGTTCAATTAATCGGGAAAAAATATAATGGATTAGTATACATTATTTATAACTTAATACCGCATATACAGATCCCGTTAAATCGCGATTCATTATATCGCGAAATCGGTTAAGTTGCAGTAATTCCATGACTCCCACATATTTTACGTAACACAGCAAATTCGTTCTGCTATGAAAGAAATAAGGAAGAACATTATTTTTGTTAACGTATGCACGTCTAAATAAATACTAATAAAACAAGGGAAAGTATGTAAGAAACGAAAAATGTAAATCATGAAAAAAGTTTTAATCGAATTTTAATATATTATAACAATTTGAAATAACTTAAAAATATTAACGATTAATCGATTAATTAATGGTTAATTTCCGAAGTCCTAAAATCTATATATAGAAGTAGTAGTAATGCACAAGGCATTTAATTCTTAATAAAAAAAGGGAATGACATAATACAAAAGATAAGGTCAAATAATACAATACTCAGATGTAGGGATTTTAAAAAATCTGTCCATTTGCCATTTACATTAACTCATACAATCCCTCTTTTTCGCATAATAGCAGGGCACGGAATGTGTTATAAAAAAAGTATTATAATAAATGAAAAAAGCGAAAAGTTAATCCGTACTAGAATATATGTATTTTTTATTCTAAGGAATTGTATGGAACTTGTCATAATTAAATTTTTGTAACATTGAAACAAAAGTTAAAATGCACACATTCATGTGAATTACCGAATAACAAAACGATTACCAACTCCTAAGGGACCACACACAAAAAAAAATATTTTGCGTATGATGCAATTATAAAAGTTAAAAATCAAAATATATATTATTGATTTAACGGGTCATTCTAGACATAATGATAAATCTGACCTAGTGCTACAAAGTCGGATGAACAATGTAAACAATTTTAATTTAAAAAACCCGTAAAAAACAGGTTTTTGACTAAAATTCCTTTATGTACGAGACATAACTAAAAGAATCTGCTTTGTTTGCAAATTCAATACGTGCCTCATTTTTAGACTGAAGTTCAAGAAGTGCCTCTGCCAACCCTTGAGATTCATCTGGTACATACTCAATGTCACATCGAAATGGATCAACAACACAACTGAATTTATGTGAATCAATAGCTTGAAAGTAAATAGTGAACTGCTCTTTGATGCGTGATAATTATATCCTATATTTTGTCAATGTTATGTTTCCAAAATCTTCCAAGTACAAGGCCAACATTCAAAAGACCACAAACTTGTTTACTTCTGCATTTTGTTTCCAATATGAAAGCTTTAATCCAAATGCTGCAATCATTTCTCTGGCTGTAATTATATTGATATGTTTACTCTGCTATATACGAAATATGCTAGATGTGCATCCCAATAATAAATCGTAAACTTATCCGCCAGTGCATGCATTTGACCAGCCAGAAATATTTGAATTTCCGCTTTCAGAGCCCACACTCTGTTCAGAACATTTCCGCGTGAAGGCAACCATACCTCGGTGAAATAAAGTAAGTCTGTATATTCAGCCTCAGCATCTTTAAATAAATCACGAAATATTCGTGCTGGCGGTGCATGTCCTTTAATGAAATTTACAATCTGGATAATGTCATGCATGACCACCTTCAGTTCATATTCCAAATTTTAATGTTTCACAAGCACAGATTTGACGATGGATCATACAGTGGTTAACTTCAATTTTGGGATTTCTCTTTCTTGCAAAAGACGAAAAACCACTTTCACGAACCAACATAGCTGGATCTCCATCAGCAGACACAGCAATAATGTTTTCCTATTTTAATTAAGTTTTTCAAAGTATTCATTAACTTTATGGAGTACATCAATTCCTTGAAATCGCAGTTCAAGCGTAACACAAAACAACATTTCCTCTTCAATTGTTTGTAAACCTTTGTATCAAATATATACCATAAACTGCGCATTACTACTCACATCAGTGGTCTTATCAAGCTGAATAGCAAAGAATGTACTAGCATTTATAGTAGAAAGTACTTGTTCCCGGACATTTTCGGCCAACGTAGAAATTCTGTCTTTGACAAATTTTGCTGAGAAATGTACTGAATTTAGTTTCATAGCTTCTTCTGACCAAGCATAATCTCTGCCATTTTCAAAACTGCTGGTTCAACCAATACCTCACCGATAGTCTGTGGTTTAACCATTACCTCACCGATAGTATGTGGTTACCTGTTTCGAGCATTCAACCAGGCCACCCCAAAAGAAGCTTTTGCTGCTGAGCGTTCATCGATGGTACCACTTAAGTTGCTTTCCAGTCTCTGTCTTTTTGCAGACATATCCAAGTTGACAAAAGTATTCCCGCGGTTTAGAAGACAGATGCGGGTGTAATTTGTAGAGGTATTTCTGCAATTGAATCTTTTTAAAGAGATTTTTGAGTAAGTACTTTCAAACAGACAAGACACTGTCGTCTCATTATTCCTTTGTCTTCTACTTGGGTAAATCCAAACGTGAGGAAATCCTTCGGATATCTTCTTTTTCCACATTTTGATGCCATCTGTTAAGTTGTTTTTAATTATAATTAGAATCATATTCAAACATTCACGTTTTATTGCAATGTTTCAATCTTTCGGTGTATTTTTTTAAATTATTAATAAGCAGACCGGTGTTTGACCTTTGTGATGCCACAGAAAATAATTGTTAAACTCATATTACATCGAGATGGTGTTTTCAGCTGTTAATCAATAATATTTGACGTACTAATATCTTATTTATTATGAATAAATCGTGCCTTTTATAAATATACGTAGAAATGAAGGATTTTGATCAAAATTAAAATTATAAAAAAAAATATAAGATAAAAATTGTTCGGATTTTAACGGCTTTTATAATATGTCCCCGATTGGTCTCCGTTACGCCCCCCCCCCATTTCCCTCGTCACCCCAAATGGGGTAACTTACCCCTGTTCGCCGATTCCTGTACTATATACTTCAATATACTTCATAAAACTACGTACAAGTCTGTTTTTAAAAAAAAACACTATTTAAGCACACAATAAACAAATGCTCACAGATATTACTATTTAAGTACTTTATTTAGCAAATATAATGGACATAATTACGTAATTACTCATGCTGGAGTAGCATGTATAATCCTGACAATGTTATATAAAGGAATTTTATCTCATGAAGTACTATATTTATACATATATAAATATTTCGATTCTCCGTAAGATATAAATTTAGAACGAAAATAGGGGAAACTCCGAAATTATCTACATAAGTTGTGCACATAGGTAAGAATAAACATATTTTTCTTAACATAAAATGCATTAAGTCTTAATTTTTTGATGATTTATTCAATAAAAAAATAAGTCATAATTTTATGATTAATATTTATAAGTTTTAAAATCACGCAACATTGTTGTTTATTCTTTTTAGAGCGAAACGCCTCACACTTCGGTGAACCTAAGGTTTTACAATATCAAATGGCTAATAACCGTAAGACTTAATTTATACAAATATACAAATATATGGTTATTACATATGTGTGCGTGCCATTACTATGAACTCCAATACTAACTTGTATAGCTGTCAATATATTTTATTCTAGTTTATGATACAAAATATGTATAATGCATTTTTAAAAAATACTTAGCGTCTTTCGGTCTTAAAATATAATATATTTTATATTAAAATTAATTCTTAAATAATCTAGCAAAGAATATTTTAAATGACATGATATATTACAGCTCGAAATGATCATATTTTTAACGAAAACTCTGAACCTAATCCGAAATTAACATTGAACGTAAATTTAAAACTGTGAAATTCCGATTACTATGATTGTGTTTGTTTTTATAGTAAATGTAAATTTTAGGAACACGTTTTCAGAGTTAGCGGATGATGGCTTGAGTGTCTGTGTTTTACTTCCGGCTGACATAGCTCCAAGAGAAATTAATATTCAGATAACTGACGTCAATGGAGATGACCTTACAGTGAAGCAGGTAATTCAATATTTTAACATCTCGATGGGGAATGGTAAATCTATTGCTTGCTTATTAAGTGATATGACAGAATATGTATGTACACATAAATGTTAGAGTTACTTTCGTAAGGACACGAAAAGCTCAAGTGAAGAATCAGCTATGTCACATTTTTCTAGTTTTGAGATATTCCAGATTTAAATTTCAAAATTATGCAGATGTCATATAAATTAACTAAATAGATTATAATTTTTAATAGCGTAATACATATACTTTTTTCATTAAATTTCATTCAAAACATTCTATTTTTGATCCTCTATCAGATACAGGGGATAACTACACAATTTTCAAAAATGTCACAAAGCTGTTTCTTCCCTTGAGGTCTTCAGTCATATTTCCACATTATTATTATTCTTTGTCTTGATCCAAAATTCAAAGCTATGCTTCAGAAAAGTATTTCGGACTTAAGCACTGATTTTAATTGGATATTGAGAATTCAATACAGCAAAAAACAAAAATTATCTAGCTGCAAAGAAAGTACCAAACTATATTAATTTTGTATAATGTTTTATTTTCGATACATTTATAAATAGCAGCTGTTTATCGTTTTAAAACACATTGATTGAAAACAAATGTTGATTTTCCAGAATGGTTAGTTTCTAGTTTCTAACAAAGCTTTCTTATTTTAGAAAGAAAATTAAAACATGTATTCAACTTAATTCATATAAATCGCATACTAAAAACACATTATCAATACACACTAACATTCTAGACTTTCATGTTTAAATCAAATCAAATATTTTATACTTCTGTTTCTTAATTTATTTATTTTTTTTTAACTTTAAGAATCTATTTCTTTTCAACATGATTTTTAAACTAAAAAATGGTTTGGTCTCAAAAATGAAAATAATAATTCAGAATTTAAATTTTGTGCATCATCATATACACTTTTTTTTAAAAAACGTTCATTAATTTATCATTAATATGATTTTTATGTTTGCTTAGGTGAAGAGCTCAATACTAAAATCGCATGGAATACATACTGCAGATGAGTACATAATGTTTGGCAAGTTAGATGACCATGACCTTAAGGAGATGGTTGACCATAAATACTTCACTGACTACATTGATTATATCACAAATGGTGTGATTATACTTAAGCCGTGTTAAATCTTTAGTTTGTGTTAGTTAACATTCATGTGATATTTCACCTATTTCTATAGCTTATTTAATAGCCAAAATTTAGGAAAATTGCTGCAAACATAGCTTAGTAGATTTGAATACAAACTAATACAGCAATCAACGCTAATTAATGCAAATTTTGTGTTGAATTTTTATCAAGTTAATCATTAAAAAACTATAATGACTTAATTGAATTTTTAAAAATAATTATACGGATACATTTATAAATGAATGGTTTAAATTCGAAATTAACTCCACTTTGTAATAGTTCAACGTAAGAAAACATTTAAAACTATGAATATAACTTCACGTTCTTTACCGTAAATATTAGTATTTTTACTTCTTTTATAAACAACAATAGTGCTGGAACTATTAAAATAGAGTTGACAAATTTGACGAAAATGGATAAGGCAGAAAGCCTTAATCATTCCGTTCAATATCTGTTGTTTTATTTTAAAGTCCCATAACCTCGTGGTCGTTATAACCCCGTAGTCGTAGGGGTTTCTAATGTTTCCATTAGAACATTCTCGGGCTTGATAGACCTGGCGGCGCCCATCCCTCTCCAGGTCAGCGGATGACTTTCTTAGCGTAAGTCATTCATCAACATTTATATAGTGGCTTTAACGTGGAATCGATCCCACGCCCCTCAGCTTTTAAGGACGACAAAACTCGAAATATATATGAAAACGAAGATGTTTTTTTTAAATACTACTTCATCAACTTGTTTCCATGTAGTTACTAATTACTTTAAAAATTTTGTTTTAAACTTTTTAAAAAAAATGAACAAAAATCCCTTACATTTAGGAAACACAAATTCATGTAAATGGCTGTAAATTTTAAACGTTTTCCTGCACCGAGAGTCTCATTGAAAGACATTTTAATGTTTTGCATATAAATGAAATCTAAATAAATTTCCACATGTGCATCATCAGAAATACAATCTAACATATTCTTAAACTGAGGATGATTATTTTTCTTTCAAAAAAAAATAACTTTGAATTTTGAATATAAAAACGATTTCCTTCCAGCTCAGCTTTAAGCGAAGACGTTTTTATAACATTATTTGAGGATTATGTAAGTTTTACAACTAGGTTTTCTTAATTTGTAACTATGGTTAAAGTTTATTAATGTGGGGCATTGTCGAACAAAAATAAAATCTTTAATAGCTTGATAATATCTAACCAAAGTCATAGCAAGTCTATTGATTTTGAGTTATATAAATTTGTTTCTACAAAGTGTTTAGGGCCATACCAAAGCTAAGTCACATTCAATAAAATATATTGAATCAAAAATAATTCTTTAAAAAAAAATCCTAGAACTAACGGATTTTAAGTGAATTCTTCAATAATTTCATTTCAGGGGAAAGAAATGATTTCATTATTTCTTAATAAGCATATTGACAATCTCTTTTTATTTATTATTTTATACATGCCCAAGAAACAGTTATAGACTTCTGAGAGGTTGTATTCACATAGTGAATAACACATTTAGCGTTCTTAATTTAACGAACAGACATGTAGGCTATCATATGATATAATGAACAGCTCTTAGCATCAAGATCTATAAAATTCATTCTGTCTTTTTCGTAGAGCAACCTCATTTTCCAAAGTGGTCATAGTCATACTTCAAACAATGTGATTAAGCTGCTAAATAAACGTTTACTATTTCTGACATCTAATGGCATATATCATAAATGTGTACGGGTAACATATTATTGATTTTAGCTATTTTTCTCGAATAAATAATTATTTAATCTAATAACACATATTTCTTTTAAAATGATATTACTGCGTTTAAATTTTTTATTTCACTAAATATGTTTTTAGCCTTCGTTTTTAAACATCTAAGTTATTCTTTAAATTGCAAATCAGAAATGAATAAATAATTGAAATGCTTGTCGTACCAAATCTTATCTTAACATTTAGCTCTACTCTACACTATTATAGATTTCTACTTATATAAAAATTTAGTGCTTAAGCGCTATATGAAAACTATTAAATGATTGATTGATGATCTTTTTGCTAATTTATATAAACATATTTTGAAATTGTAAGGGCATTTTAATAATTGATGTGGTTATTATGGCAAAAAATACAACACAAAAAAAAAGATAGACACACACACACACATTATATATATATATATATATATATATATATATATATAATATATATATATATATATATATATATATATATATATATATATATATATGTGTTACAGGTAAAGTGTGAATTAAATATATATGTATATATACAATATACAATTTATAAAACCTTGAAGAAAAAACTATTTAATGTCAATAGAATTTGTATTTTAAGTTTACCTCGTTATTGCATATTATTATTATTATCACTATTATAATGTGTAAACATTTTCTAAATAGAAATATCATTGTTTTGCATCAATAAAATTATAGTTTTTTTCCTAATGTCAATCTCTTACTTTTACTATATATAAAATATGCGTAAGACATATCTGTCTGTAATAACTTGTTAAATGTTTCTGTTTGCGAAGAAGTGTTGCGTTCTTTTTTCAATATCATTTATGTGTAAAGGTACTTTTGTAACAATTATTTTTATACACCATAGTTTGAGATTGAAAAATAGGCTATCAACTTCATAGGTTTATATTTAGCTTTTTCTGTAGTTACATTATGTATTTCTCATTAATAGTGGCAAGCAACTAAATGGTCGAAGAAAGAGAGCAACTGATTACAAGAAAGAAAACACGAAGCTCTAGTTTAAATTAAAGAAAGAGAACAACTACTTTTATTTTTTTAATAATATTTAAAATAATAATAAATAGTAATTACAGAAATAACGCACTTAACGCATAAAAATGACAAACTATTAATATTCTCATACACGAATTATCAATAAAGCTGAAGTAAGTTTGAAAGAATTAAAAATCACATACAATTGAATATGTGCATGTTGGCCTTAAAAATCTTCTCTCAACAGCAATCAATCTTTTATGACTTTATATTTGAAATAAGAACAAGAATATTTAATTTTGTCTACTTGCTTTGAGATTAACAATTTAAAAGTTTATTTTTTTAAAATTTGTTCTTTAAATTAAAATTAACATTTGGTTGGCCGATGACCAGTGACAAATTATTTGAATAAATTTAAAAAGACAAGAACTCTTCTATATCTCCTACTATTCATAATGTTCATTGATTATTTTCCCTACATCTTCTCCATTGGAACTAAATTTGATTTAATTTTGTTTATAATGTAGACCTAACTAAATCAGAAAAAAAGATAGCAAACATTTAGAAAAATACCGAGATGATTTATTAAATTTGGAAAATAATTGAGGTATGTATTTCCATCCACATATGAGTCAACAGTTAAGATTAACTTTAAAAAAAGATAGAAACATAATAAAAAAAATAAATGCGAACTGTTTCATTAGTACAAAAAAAAATTTTTTTTCTAAAAATGCTAAATACTTAGGAGCAATAATACATGAAAAAATTATTATTTCATCACAATTACAATGAAGAGGTTTCAAAATCAAACATAACCTTAGGGTTTGTAAAGAAAAAACTCTTACAATCGCTTTTAAATTATAAAGCGAAAACGTTATTTTAATTTAGCTAAACCTGTAAACGAAAATGCATTTTCTGTATTTTGAATCCATCCATGGAAAATAAACTCAGATAAACTATATTATTTTTTTAAGAGACCTGCTCGATATATCATTGGTAACATACAAAACAAAACATAGACAAACAGCATACAATTAGTTTAATTATCTAACAGAGAAACACTGCAGATTAGAATTAGAAGAATTACGAGCTACGATGTAATAATACTTACAACAGATAATTCTAACTTCGAAATTAAACACAAATATATTCTAATTCAACTATCAGATACACAAAGGAAAAATCATTCTTTTTCTATTTCGCATGCAACAACAAAAAATAAAGCGTTTTTAACTTCTTGCATTCGGACGTAAAATTGGTGGCTTTATTAAACAAGTAAAACGATTCACTTTCAAAATTAAAAATATATAGTGAAACTCAAGACTAGACATCAACCGACGGATGAGCGTAGAAGATAACAATCTTCTGTATAGAGGAAGTGTCTCTAATTCTAATAGATATGATAAAATCAATTGAGATTAGATAAGAAAATAGTTATTATGAGTTGTAAGTTGTAATCTTGAAGGGCATCCTTCTAGTTATTTGTCATTATACGTTTACATTTTAAATTTGGTTTTAGAAATTGTAAAGTACGCTCTGAGACAAAGAAATTATTGATTTTATTTGATCCCATTAGGGTCTATCCAAAACAGAAATAAAGCAAACCAAAGATCGTATAATTGTAGTGACAACGAGAAAGATTTATGGCTTTCGGACGTAAATAAGACACACTTCTATTAAACACAGAAGACTTCTTAATGAAAGTGACTCTAAGTTTTTTGACAGAAGGATAAACGGTATTTTGCCTTTCTTTTACCATGATACAACATTCATATAGACGTAGGGATTAAAAAAAAAGCTCTTCGTGTTACATATACAGTAACAGACAAATACAAAGTCTTCTTCGCGCACAAACTTAGTGCGTGAAAAAAAAATAATCATCAATCATCAATATACATAATTCCCGTCGTCTGTATGTATGTATGTATGTATGTATGTATGTATGTATGTATGTATGTATGTATGTGTGGATGTAATGCTACTAATTTTAGAAACCAGCGCACCAAATTACTGCACCAATGCATCAAAAGGTGTGCAAATTAAAGATGCCTTGTAAAAAATTATTATATGACATCATTGTTTTAGCTCATATTTTAATTTTGGAAAAGGGAACAATGTAAAAAGAGGATTTGATGATGGTTAATTATAAAATTAAAAAAAAACAAAGGGGACGCCGCAGGCGCCTTACAACTCCTATTATAAAATACTTTGTGTGCATTTCAGAAAGTTTAATATTTCGTATTTATCAAACAAGGACAAGTTAGTTGGGCTTTTGAAAAAGGCGTGCGCCGTAGGCGCCCTAAAAAAAGTGCATTTTTTCAAAATAAATAAATTTCAGCTGAAAACTTCCGTCATTTTTGACGGGTAATACACTAGTAATAAACATAATAAATAAAAAAAATAATGATAAATAAACTATTTTTATGTTTAAATAATTTAAAAAGTAATAAAAGATTAAACATGTTAGAATAAACACAAATAGTTTTATTCTAAGGCATTGCATGTGGTAGTCAGATTAAAAGTTTTGTATCGAATTTAAGTGAAAGTCGAGATATGTGACAAACTACCAAAAACATTTGGCTTATAAATAGCAATGTCGCTGTGCCTATTTTTAATGAAACCATAAACACAATTATTATTGGGAATTTCCTAAATGACAATCTAACAGAAACGACATTACAACAACCTATAAGCCAAACAAGAATTGAAACGTACTGAATATACTTTGTTTCAAGTATTACAGAGGTAACTTTTTTTAATACAAAAATGAAGTAAGATATAAATAGAGAAATATTCTTAAATGAAGCGAAAAAACAATTCTACTGTATTACTATTGCATTAATGAGTCTATAGGCCAACGTAAAAACTGAACACTTTTTTTTTACGTCAGAGCTCTATTTAGGCTTTAAGTAAAAACAATACGTAACAACTCATACCTCTAATATGAAAAAAAAACCTCATTTATAATAGATATCAGATATTATATAAGGACCCATATATTGTATTAATTTTTGCTCAAAAAAATAATCATTATAAAAGATAACATTATGAATTTGATGTTAATCTTCTGTAATGTATTATATATATATATATATATATATATATATATATATATATATATATATATATACATGAAAATATGTCTGTCTTACCATTAGGAATAATTACAGCCTTCATTTAATCGTCTAGACACTTTGGAAGTTGTTGAGTACACTCACGCAAAGGTCAGTTGCAATTTATTATTATTTTCCTTTTAAAATTACCACAAAAGTGTCGTTTTCGTCAATATGAATAAAGACACACACGAAGTTTTAAAGCCACTGGGTAAATTCATAGATCAAACTTGGGACATAAAAACTAAATGGTCCTTATTAAAATAATATAATGAATTGTGCATTGGGCTAGTCATATCTATTCCTAAAGGGCAGGGATTACAAATCTATTTTTTTTAAAAACATTTAAACTATAGTCTCCTTTTGATTTTACATGATACTCGACAAATATTGACACATATCCGTAGTACTTCAATTTAAATATAGCGTAGTTGAACTGTGGATCATTCACCACTTTGGCAAAACGGGGAGGGTGGGGCAATGATGACGTTTTCGGAAAACGTTTCCCTTTAATAAATTATGTACATAAAATTATACACTTAGGCTATTGTAATTGTTGATTAGATCGCCATGAACATTTCGAACGGTTTAACTAATTGATCGCAAACCTTTCTAGTATATTTATTTCTTCTAAATTATAACACAATAGTTTAGTTTTATTTTCTCTGTTGTGATTTTTGTTAAAAAGCTGCCTTGTTACGCTGGTCGGAAAAAAATTACCGTTTTTTGTCATTCGGGTAAATCCGATATTATTTGTTTTTGTTTTTTTGTTTAGAAATAAATATTAAAGTTTTTTAACAGAATATAATATGCATGGCTATGATGTAATAAAGTTATTAAGATACCCTTTTGAAAACAAATAATTAAATGTAAAAATAAAAAAAAATTCTTTTTAAAAAGGCCATGGTTTTATTTACATATAGAAAGTGCAATAAGTAGAATAAAATTGCTCCTATTGTATTAGCATGTCAATTTAGATTTTGGTTCATATTACTCAGCTGTAAATCACGGGGAATGTGGTCTACTATAGTTGACTTCCACGTGCGTCCAACCGGAGTTCATCCCAGCCATCGACACAGATGCTATATAAGGATAAACTAAAAAAAATGCATTAATTTAAGTATTGTACATTTGATCGATTTGAAATGTTGATACGATGCATTATCATCCAAGATCTATATGTGATAAAATTGTGAGATCTCTAGGACCATCAGAAGTGGTTTAAGTTAACATTACAAGATTTTATTGCTATACAGCAATAATTTCTGTATAGAAAGAGCGTCTGTAAACAGATAAGATAAGATACGATAAGATGAGATTTGACTGATGGATACAACATACAAACAGTGTGACTTAAATAAAAGCGTGTATAAAAGGAATTTAAATTTTACGGCTGCGAATATTAATGATTAATTTCTCGATAAATCGTTAAACATTTTTAACGATTAAATTTGTTTTTTAATTATTAATCGACCCACCACTTATAAATGTACTGGAAGTCAAAAAGTAAAATATTTCGGCCGATAAATATAAACAAATTTCCGGACTATTACACGAACATTTTGGTTTTAAACTATTGACAGACGTGAATGTTCAAAATGTTGATAAAGGTTTTTGTTTCCATTGAGAGAAATCGTTTGCCTACCATGCAATGTTCTCTCTAAGTCCCTCTTTTTTGTGCAAAATTTTACAAAATTTGCTTCGCGGTGATTCTATACTCCTGCGTGGCGTCGGTCAAATATCTGCGCAGCGACGCTGATTAAAGGGGACATTCCTACCATGGTTCTAACACTACTAACATATCACCTGCAAACCAAACATCCACTACAGTCTACAAAATCAGAAACTTCAGCTGAGACAATCTAAAGCTATGTGAACGATTATACAGCTCGGCTGGTTATATTTTCAATAAGACCCGCTCATCACTTGAACCAAATAATGTCAATACACTTGTCTGTTAGCGTTGTTGTTTAAACGATGTTATATAAAGAAGACATTCCAGTGTTATTTCGATTTTCGACAAGTACGTTTAATAAATGTTACTTATGACATCGTAAATTTAAATTTTTGGCTTTAATCGAAATTAACGATTAATTTATCGTTAATTTTTCAAAAGTTAACGATTAAATTTAAATTATTCGTTAACAGCCCAAATAAAATATTGGTATTAACTAACTTTCTTAAAAATTTCAGATGGCAAATTTCGGTAAGAAATTTCATTATTTTATGTTTTAACAAACAGTTTAATAGTTAATTAATATCATTTTTTTAATGGCAAGTGCCATCATAAAAAGACATTTTAAAAAAATATTTTTAAAAAACTATTCTAAAAGTATAGCTAAAATTTAATTATGCCAAATGTTTTTTTATTTAATTTTCCACTCATTTACTGAGTGTAGTTAAAATTTTAAAAACAAATTCTAATAACAACTTTAAAAAATAGAAAGGACATAACTGTCGAACTCAATAACCAAATGAATAATGTGTCAACTACGATGAAAAATAGCATAGTTAAATGAAAAACTGAAATTTTCTTTCAAAAATTAATAACAACCAATGGAGAAACATACACATTACTGATCAATTTAAATGATTTGTAAGTCCTACTTAGCAATGAATAGAGCGGTTGTTTTATCTAAATGCTAAACGCCTAAAGGAGTTGTTTGTTTAAAAAAAAAGCATTAAAACTAATTTAGAGTTAATAACCAAATAATTTCATTAATTATATATATATATAATTCTTTACATTACAAATATTATTTGTCATTTTTTGTTGATTAAATTATTTAAGTGACATGTGTTAATCTTTAAGTTTTATACTGATAAGTTTCAAAATTAGAATATTTAAGTTACCATTCCTAATTTAAATTAGATTATACACTGCTGTTTCGTTATTTTTTTATTAATTTCAATATTAGGAATTAAACGATTTTATTTTAAGTTGTGCATGTGTGAGTGCATGTGTGTGTGTGTGTGTGAGTGTAGGTGTGTTACTGTTAGACGATTATCTTGAACTAAAATTACTTTCAGAGGCTGCAGATGATGGCGTGCCTATTAAAGTTATAGTTCCACCAAATCAAGTGCTAAAAGAAATTATTGTTCAAATAACTGATGTTAACGGAGATGACATTACAGTAGCAATGGTAATTTGATAAATAGTTGAATATTTTTTTTTATAAACGGCCACTTATGTAACATGTAACGTGTTGAACAATGAAGAGGGTAGATTCAAGTATATGTAAAAATGTCATATACTTTGGAAAGAAAATATTGCCTATGGAAATATTACTAAATTCTTTTTTTTTAAAGTATATATAGATACATTGAAACCCTATTGATTACTATGAATCATCATTCTTGATTTTTATAATTAAATACATTTATTTTTATCAATTTAGTCAAAATAATTAAAGGAAACAAAAATGCATATGTCAGCGGACACCTAATTTAATTAATTTTATTAAGAGATAGGAATGTGGAAATTTCAAGTCTCTTCTTGAAAGAAATTATATTTTGATTTTATAAAATTGTGCTGACATTCTTTCTTTGTAAAATTCTTTCTATTTCCAATTTCATGTATTTGTTTTGGCCCTTTTATTATAACAGCTTTTTTGGCTCACAAAACATTTTTCTTTTAAATTATAAAATCAATAAATAATTTGTTACATCTATAAGTATTTTAAAATACATTTTTATAATTATCTATAATATTACTACTACTAATTTCATTTTATTTTTAAATTCTTGATTTTTAATTTTTATTCATTTTTTAAGGTAAAGGCCTCAATATTAAAATCTGTACAACTTGACGAATCACTAACGTACACTTTCGTTGGCAACTTAGACAATGGACAAGCTGAAAGATTAAAGGATGATAATTTCTTCACTGATTATTTTGATTATATCACTAAAGGTTTTTTTACTTTAATATGTACTAAGCCAAAGAAGTGAGCTAAAGGCATCATAAATTTTCCATTTGCCTATGTAAAGTAAAAAAAAATATATATATTAATATTTTTGTGTTTCTATATTGTAGAATGAATTATTTATAGCCTTAAATTTCGTAAAAGAATCAAAGACAATTTTTAAAAAATGTAATCATTTAATTATTACAAAAACATTAAAAGCAATTTATTTTTTTTTATTTTGAACTGAAAAAAAGTAAGATTTCTTTAAAGATATTATACTTGTATGGTCAATTATGATAATTTAAATCTATTGTGATTTAAAATAGTGCGGCGTATGAACACCATACAATTTCAATAAGTTAAGAAATAAAAATAAATTATATTGAATTGTACTAGTGCAAATGACGTGACATCTATATGTAAAAGAAAAAGCTTCATTATTGAATTTATAAAATTGTTTACATATAAATACATTAGATCATTAATTATAAATAATAAGGTCCCATTCCATGATGACAATAACATTGCAATATCTATTTTTGTCTTTGACCCAATTTACTCTATTAAACATTTCATTATTTAAATTGGTATAATTATTTTTACATTTCAATGAATACTAAACAAAAATACATGAATCTATCTTTATTTCTAAAATTTTGATTCAGACTCATTAAAATAAATTTTAATTTTAATAAATAAATAAATATAAATATATATATATAAATATATATATATATATGTTTGTGTGTGTGTGTGTGTGTGTGTGTGTGTGTGTGTGTGGTAGTGTGCATACCCACACAGTGACGAACCATGTGCACTGCACCGAGATGCCCTAGGGATGATAGAAGACAGAAAGTAGATAGAGAGAGTGACGGTTTGGTGCGCGAAAGAAAGAAGTGAATTTTGTGAATACAGTTCCATTATTGTGTAAATAATAACTGTTAGAACTGCTTTAGTCACACATGTGTGAACCTGTTTCAAATCTAAGCCTCCTCACGGCTACAGTTTTTGGCGCTGCGAGCAGGGTTATAAAGGTGAGGATAGTTGTTAAAAAGAAAACAGTATCACACAATAAATATAGAATGGAACAACAAGCTGAGGAAGTACAATTTACTTGTCTGCCGAGGTTGCCAAGGTTCACGGGTGACAGCGGGGCAGAGCCATTCGGAAAGGAGGTATCACTCCTTTTACAATTTCAGCCCATGTCCCCAGCTGTAGTGGTCACATGGATACTGGGCGCATTACAGGGGCGTGCCCATTTAAATGTACTGGATCGTACGCCTGAGGAAATTAACAACCCAGAAAAACTGCTGCGCAATAAAGTGCAGAACTGGGGTGAACAGTTGGGTGCCACTTTTACCGCAGCGTTTTACCGACGCCAACAGGGCCTGGGAGAGACAGTAGACGACTACGCGGCGGCATTACGAAATCTGTACCAACTGGCGAATTCGGCCCGACAAGGCATCCTGGCGAACGAAAAGCTGAGAGATGAATTTATTCAAGTTCTTCAGCCGGCTTCCCTACGTCGTGACGTATATATAAGGGCATATGCCTGATTAGATGCTGGTATCTCCTATGAAGATGTCCTGAATTAGGCCCAGCTATGGATGAGGGAGGACTTCACTGATGTTGCCACCACTGCCCAACTCCCAGAAGCACCGGGGCCCGATCTAAATCATCTGACGAGTCACCTACTTGCCTACATAGATCAGCAAGTATAAGCTCTCTGGGAAAAGTTACAGCCATCTACAAATTCAACCAGAGATAATCCTGATTCTAGACAAGCTGATTCTCCATCATCACCCAAGTCAAGCCAGCGGAAATTTTGTCGCGAAACAACGCTGTGTCTTTGGTGTAATAGAACATGCCATGTCGAGGTTGACTGCAATGCTAAAAAAATACTCGTCCCACCACAATGGTACACCTCATTTCCTTACAACCTCAAGTGTATCTGGTAACCGGAAAAAAGGCTCGAGGGTCTGAGAGTTTCACTCCAGCCCAACAAGTCGCAACGTCACGCTCCATGTAAACGTCCTCGTGTTCGCAGTAAAAGAAAACGGGGACATGAGGGCCAGCTATAACATCAGTTGTCATCAACACACTGCACAGAAGCAACGTTATGTTGTGAGAGACATGTCGCCTCGTCCACTGAGGTACAGTAAGAACATTGACTGGGGGACTGGCTGTCACGACGACTATAAAGAACGGCCAATCAAGCGCCGTAACAATCGTCGGAAATCAAATAGTGGATATCCAACTCCAGATATCCCACTACTCTCCAAGACGACCTATCAGGCCGATTGCTTTCAGCGGCAATTCCCACAAGACAAAGCTACAAAGCAAAGCATTTGCCTACGCCGTCAGATGTCTACTTTGGAGAGAGCACAAGCGATACTTACAAAGGCCCTATCCGACCCAGGAGAAAAAGATACAGGCATAAGAAGAATCACTCGGCCCCTAGTGCAACCGGCAACAGCACTACACCAACGAACACTGTCTTAACAGAGCCTGTCACGCCCGGACGGTCTCAATACATGGATGACCTGGGTCACGAGTACAACGGTCAGATGGACCTGACCATAACACACCATCACCACTCGCCTAAGCACATTCAACCTACTCAGTGTATCAATAAGTCAGTGTGAACTGAGCTACCAGAGTACCGCGGCTAGGATACTGACTACTCAAGAGTTTGTCAGACTACAAACGCGATGAGCCTACTCCCTCAAACTATGCTGCGCAGATCACTAATTGCGCAGAGATAGTGAACACTTGGAGCTATCCCATGAACAATGTCGATGAAACCCAAACGGGTCTTACCATTGACTTTTGTTGGTTGTATGTCTAATTATGGTGACTATGTATTTTTTAAATGTGATAGATAACATGTATTGTTGATCACTGAAAATTTCTTAGGTACGATACTAAGAGAAAAGTAACCTCATTGAGTGTATATATGAACTACATATTATATATGTTATATAATAGTATTTTAACAGTGAGTGCGCTGGGATTGAAAGGCCTGGGGTAAATGTGACAGTGTGCACACCCACACAGCACCGCACCATGTGCACCGCTCAGAGATGCATTAGGGACGATAGTAGACAGGAAGTAGACAGCGAGAGTGACGGTTTGGTGCGCGAAAGAAAGAAGTCAAAGTGGTGAATACAGTTCCATTATTGTGTAAATAAAAACTGTTAGAAACAACTGCTTTTGTCCCAATATTTGTGAACCTGTATCCAGAAAACATGTGGATGTTTCACGGTGATGGGCAGGAGCAGTGACGTAGCGAAAGGGGGCAAGATGGGACACTTTTTTAGGGGCGGCACATTCCTCGTTGTTAAGTAGTTTCTAAAAATGACAATTTTAAAGACAGTGGAAATTCTTATCAAAATAAAAATAAAAACAAAATAGGAAATTAAGAAAATGAATACAGAAAATATCGTAAAAATGTAAACGTTTCCACTGCCAAACTGAACTGAAATAGCAAAAGGCTTAAGTAGTATGATCTGCTGGTAAATTAATTTATTGTTCAAATTTGACAGCCACTCCTGTTGTGAAAGTGAAAACTTATGTATACTGTCAATTTCAAACATGAGCCAATCAAATGCTCCGGGCGGCACATTATTTGGGGGTGACAAATTCCTCATATTTTGTTAATGAGCTTTTTAAAATTCAAGGAAAGAGTTTAAAAAAAATAATAAACGACCCATATTAAAATGCGGGAACTTTTATAATTCCAAGACTTAAAACTCCATGAGTCCAAAGTCTTCTGACGCTAATGCTACTGAACTAAAAACCAATGGGCTGAAGTAGCATAAAACAGGACGCAGTTGTGCTAGCACATGTAACTGATTTAAATTTGACAGCGGCTCTTCTTGAAGAAGCGAAAATTGATTTATCTTAAAATCCAAAATCAACCTCTAAAATATCTGCAGCATACATGAAATTAATTGATATAAATATACAGGTGTTAAAGAATGACCCAAAACTTGCTGAAACAGTTCATTAAACCTGATTTATGTACTTGCTGCTCCAACTGAAAAAAACTTTCAACTATTTTCGGTACACTAAAACAGTGTTAACGCATTTTTTCAATGCTCACACTACATAGGAACAATCTAATTGCTGCTATAAGCAATGCTTTTCAACAGATTTCAGGATAAAAAATAGTGAATACACAATTGGAGTCTTTTCGAGGATACTTTGACAGCTATAAAAAAAACTGTCAGAGGCAGATAAAGGGCTAAACACACGAATAGACACAGGAACTTTGCTAGTCACATTGAAATATGTTTCTTTTATATATTTTTATAATTTGAAATTATGTACTACCTTGAAAAATGTAATTTACGAAGACAACGTGGCCCAAAATTATAGTGCTAAAAATGCATTGCAGATGCTAATTACAGAGAAATTAATGCACTACTTAAAGGATACTTTGACTTTTTCTAAAAATTGTATGGGTATGACATATCATTATAATTAAAAATTTATTGTAAAAGAACGGCAGAGCAATTTATTGGCGATCAAAGCGAATTTGTCGCCATTTTATGTGGGGAGAAAAATGAAAATAAAGTTATATTCATCATAAGATGCTATTACTGTAGAATTTCATGTAGCGATTTTGTTGTTAGAGAATTCGGAAAACAATTATGACTTACGTACACCAGATAATCTTCTGGACTTTGAATGACAATTGTGAGGGTAGCTTCTGTAAAATTAAGTTAACGAATAATTGATAACTATTATTAATGAATACACCAAGATTGACTAATCTATAGCTATTTTGGCTTTGAGCATCGCATTGCTGATAATGTTATTATATCTAAGATTGTACCATGTTGAACAGCAGTAAACATCAATTTCAATCAAGAAATGAAAGCTCTTCAATTTACTTCTAGTATAAAAATTCATAGAATACTTATTATTAATTTATAATTAAAGTTCTCGTTTATTTAGAGAATCAACATATTTTTTCCGTGGTTGGGGGGGGGGACGCTATGGATGGATTCTGCCCCGGTTGGCATATACCCACGCTACGCCACTGGGTAGAAGTTGATCTAACAACTGTTGTACAGTGACGAGCAGGGTCCGGGTTGATCTAACAACTGTCCAGATGCTTGGTGAGCTCTCCGAAAACGCTTGCTAGAACGGGTCAGACAACCGCGGCAACGAGTAAACATTAAACCGTTCTGGTAAAGCAAGAAAAATCTCTCTCTGATTAAATATTCGTTTAAATCGTTCCTTGGCTACTTTGGTCATCTTGAATGGATGTGAAGCTAGTACGCTTACAGCAGATCTGTTTAGAAGTAACTCTTCTCTAAAGTCAAGATGTATATTGAATATTCAATATTTTAACATCTCCTAAACAAAGCATATCCTATAAAAGCGTTAGGTGATAAAATAAATATATACTTAAGTACATACGAGCTATTTCTATTATGTATAAAGAACAAAAAAATGAGCTGTTGTGAAAGCTTTTTACAAGATTAATTGGGTAGTCTCACAAAGACAGTAGAGTCAGAAACAGTTTAGGGAGGAAGAAAAAGGAATGGGTAAAAGAACAAATGGGATTATGATTTTCAGAAATGAACCGGTCTGTCGTTCATCAATAATTAGCAAACGACCGCAAAAGATTGCTTGGAAACTAAGCATTCTGATATGTTAACAAAACGTCAAACTCGTGGTTAAATTTAAAAGAAGAATTAAAAGAAAAGAGGAGAATGTATAGCCAGCAATATTACCTCTAAACTCGTTGTTCTGTGTGCATATTTGCATACGGACAAAAAATAAAAACCTTGTTCTGACCTCGTGAACTTTTAGGTCTTGTCCATCGTCATCTGTCAAAGGAATCGTTACTTGACCCACGACCCCGTTAAGGTACACATTTATATCTATGCCGTTATCACAAGATTCGTGATCTGCGAAATATATTTTGTTGGTCCAATCTATTTTCCAGTTTTAATATCTTAAAAATACAAACGCAATCAACATTCTAAAGTTTGGGAACTGTAAACAGTTTTATTTATTTTTAAATTTATTTTTATTAGGAAAGTGGAATTAACTCTTATTTATTAGATTTCACAAAGACTTAAAGAACGGAGAAGTAAAAAGAATAAGAAAAGAGGAGGAGCTGTAGCAATCGTATACACAAATATTAACACAAATACACACACTCACACAATCACATAAAATGATTGAAGTATAACAAAGAGCTGTAAAATACGTAAACAAAATTAAAGAAGGTACCTAACAGAAAGCATATAACAGGTGATGTTGGCATCATACAAGTTAAGCTTACAAATCTTAAACAACAAATGTAGTAGTAATAAAGCAGAACTTTTTAGTTACATAACAAGGAGCTGCAGATATAATACAACTTATACGTTAAGAAAGATCAACAGATAATGTACGAAGAATGTAATAGAAGCTGTGGACATTCTTATAAAAGAAGATGTTATAATAATGAGACCTTTATAATATTAAGGCTATATAATATTCAAATACAAATACATGTACCAACAATTTATATATATATATATATATATAAATATATATACAAAACCATTATATATTCCTGTGTAAACATGTTTTCTAACATTACTTAAATCAAAAAAATATATATGCATATTGTATGTAGTCCGAATTCTGTTTCCTAAATTTTAAAATATTTTGTTTTCATAGATACATAGAAGTTAATTGACACTTAAATTGTGGATTAGCAAATGGATTTTTCTGCCCCTTAATTTGTTAAAACTGATGTCTTGATTTTTTTTTGATTTTTTAAAAAATATTTTGTTTTTTTGAGTTGTAAACATTTCTTAAGATTTGTAAAAAATTCAGACGACGAAAATTAAATGAAAGTCAATCTCTTAAAATACTGTTTATCGGGAAAATAATGCTCCTCATATTGCTTACATCATCAATGTACAGTCACCCGCAGTTTGTATGCAATTATCAATGTACAGTCACCTGCAGTTTGTATGCAATCATCAATGTAGAGTCACCTGCAGTGTGTATGCAATCATCAATGCAATCAATTATATTTGAGCCAATTAAATGAATCATTCAATTAGAGTTATATTATAATTAAATCCTGATAGATAATTGTAATGTGATGTCAGAGACCGACATCATCGGTTTGAATTAATAATAAGTTTATACTATTTAGTACTCTTGATTTCAAGTATTATTTGCATGTCTACTCTGGATCCTAATAATCTATGTATACTTTAACTAATGGTATAAAATAAATTTCTTTTTCCGCAATTCCGTATCACTGAATGTGTACTTTAGAGAAGAAACGAACTCAACTAAAATGTAAGTGCAGACAAACACGTTTCCATTGTTTGGAAATTTATCTAAATCACTGCCACAACGAAAAGCAAATGTTCTCTAACTTGACATCTGATTAAGTTGTTAGCCTCTCAAATAACAATAATTTTGTATTTAGACGAAATGTGCTTCTTTTTATAAAGTTCTTCTTCATTTTTAGTGATTTTTTCCTGAATTAAGCTTCATTGAGAGAGCAACAATAAACACCCACGAGGATACGTTGTTTTAATGGCTATCAATGCTACTTTCAAAAAGTAATGTGTATTACATATGACATTTGCTCAAAGAAAAATTGTTACACAAATAGCAAGTACATTAAATTTAAAAAAAATTTGGAACACATAGTCTAAAATTGAGTTGAGAATAATGTGTTTTAATGCACAGTCCAATATTTGTTTGCAGACTAAAGTAATGACATTTCATAGATTGACTAGTTTCCATGAAATTCATAATTAAACTTACTCTAGTAATGCATAATTCTTAGCATTTTAATTTAAATGTGCAAGGGAAATTATACATTTTATTTTACCATCCATCTATGTGGTATCGTAATTCAAACACTATCAGTCAAGACCATGACCCACTCATAGACAAATGCCACTAGTCACAGCCCCCCCCCCTCATCACTCGCTAAAACTACCATAATTTCCTCATTGTATACACAATCCTATGTATAACCACATGCATTCAGTTATGTACTTAATACAATATTAAACTGTACTTACTTGCGTGTGAATTGCTTGCCATATCAATAAGGCTATTCAAGATAAAGAAAACCTGTGTAGGAAGATATATATATATATATATATATATATATATATATATATATATATATTAGAGTGGCCCAAAAAAGATAGACACAATTTTTTTTTCTTTGATTTAAACCCCACATTTGATTACCGCAAAAACAAGTGGTCCGAAATATAAAATTTCATAAATTTCAGATGAAATTTAGAGGTTGCACAAGGTCTCTGAAAATTTAGGTATGTTCTCCATTTACCACATTTTATCCCGAATATTGATGAACCTGAATACAGTCTGTTTTGTTCTTTGATGATTATAATGTGTAACTGTTTGATTCGCGAGACATTATCAGTGTTTTTATACCATCATAGAGAGAACAATAAAACTCTTAAAGACTGTGCTAGAATAACTGTTAGTGAAATTCCTACTATCTGGCAGTAAGCTGCAATTCTAACAGCTTATAGCTACCACATAGAAAATCGTCTTTTAAAAGTCCATCAGCAGTAGCAGTGTTTGAGTAAAGCAAAGAATCGGCGCTCAGAGAAGCAGATTTCAAATGACATTGCAAGTTCTTCAAAAATTGATAAACTGTTTGACATCGCCCATCAGAGTGGTGAAAAACTAACAGAACAAACACAAGATTTAGAATTTCTTCGTGACCAAAGGGAGAGAAGAATTTGATACATGGCTGGAGTGGATAAAGCAAAGTGATCGTACAGCAGTACATTTACTAGCTGCTACATTTCATTCTCTTGGTCACGATGTTAGTGACATGCCATTAAGTCGAAGTACTGTACAGCTTATGAGAGCTGAGATTAGGAAAAAAACACCACATGAAGTTAAATAATTGTTTGATCCACAAGTACCATTAACTGTACATTGGGATGGAAAATTGCTTATAGATCTCACAGCCAGGGAGAATGTTGAGAGATTGCCAGTAATTGTAACAGGACTGCAAATAGAGTGCTTGCTAGGTGTACCAAAATTGGCTTCAGGGACTGATGACAGTCAAGTTCAAGCTGTAGTTGAATGTCTGAAGGACTGGGGAATTTGTGAGAAAGTAGTAGCATTAAGTTTTTACCCTACAGCAAATAACACTGGAGATTTCAAAGGGGCATGTGTTTTAATTGAAAAGCTGCTTCAAAAAAGTCTTATTCATCTTGCTTGCCGCCACTATATGATGGAAATTGTTCTGGAAAAAGTGTTCACCGTATTGAAGATAAGTGGGCCCTCATCTGGACCTGATATTTCACTTTTTAAACGATTTAAAGAGCAGTGGCATTTTATGGAGAAGTGATCCTATGAAACTGCAGATGGGATGACTGAGGTAGACCTTTTCAAAGAGAGCACATTGCAGTTTGCAAATGACAATCTTAAAATTCGTCACCCATGAGCTGATTACAGAGAATTTTTGGAACTGGCTGCCATATTTCTTGGAGGAACACCACCACGTGGGATTCATTTCCATGCTCCAGGAGCTGTACACAGGGCACGTTGGATGGCAAGAATAATTTATTGCTACAAGATGTGGATGTTTAAGAAGCAGTTTAAGCTGAAGCTTTCTGAAGAACAAGGACTGTTTCAGTTACTATGTTTTGTTTCCAGTACTTATATGAAACTGTGGTTTCACGCCCCTCAAGGGCGCCATCAAATGACCTACAATTTCTGAAGGATTTAGAAATATATAACTCTGTTAATTCAGTTATTGGAAAAGCAGGAAAAAAAAAGCTTTCAGTCGACATTTATGGTATCTAAATGAAATTACAGTTGGCCTCACTTTTTTTGGATGAAAATATTGATCCCAAGCAAAAGGTTCAGATGCTTAACAATATGCAAGAAAAACCCGGATCTACAAATCGAGCTCAGGGTCTTGATTCCAATGGATTCTATGCAGACCAGCCCATCAGCTTCTTTGTTACAAACAATACAAAGGCATTTTTCTCCATTCTTGATTTGCCACATTCATTCCTGGAGATGTCCCCTGAAACATGGAGCAGCAACAATGAATACAAACATGAAGAAAAGGTTGTAACCATTTGAAAGTTCTTAATGACTCAGCCGAAAGAGGAGTGAAACTGATTCAGGATTTCAATGAATTTTTATGCAGAAAAGAAGATCAGAAGCAATTCTTACTTCAGGTGGTGCAAGAACACCGACGATTTTATCCGGATGTAAAGAAGACCACAGTGGTTACTGGACTAGCAAAAAGCAGTCAGTTAATATGACATCCATAAATAGTAAACACTTGGCTTTGTTGCATTCTATTATTTTATTTGTTTTGAGGTTGTTATTTCATGTTTAACACTAAACATTCAACATAAACAATTAAATTACTATTTAGTACCAAATCAATGTTTTCATTGCCTTTGTGCAACCCCTAAATATTTCACGATTGTATTCATTTTTTTCTGAAAACACTTTTTTTTCTGGCAGAACACAATGCAGGACTTAAATTTAGAAAAATCGAAAAAAAAATTTTTGGCCACTCTTATATATATATATATATATATATATATATATATATATATATATATATATATATATATATATATATTAGGGCTGTTGACGATCAATTCAAATTTAGTCGTTAACTTTTGAAAAATTAAAGATTAATTAATCGTTAATTTCGATTATAGCCAAAAACTTAAAATGTATGTCATATACTTATTAAATGTGCTTGTTGAAAATCTAAATAACACTGTAATGTATCCTTTATATGTCATCTTTTAACCAACTATGCAAAAAGACAATTATTATTGTGTTGACATTATTTTCTAAAGTGATGAGCGGGTCTAATTGACAATATAACCAGCCGAGCTGAACAATCATTCACATGGAGCTGAGTAACTGGTTTTCACAAAACGGTCTTGCCAAGGAATGGCATTATCGGATATCGGTTTTCATTAAGTTTCCACCATTGTAGAGGGTTAATGGATTCATGAATTTTCATGTCCATTTTGTAACGCAGTAGTTCATCGGAAAAGCTGTCGTCATTTTATGTCTCTGAGTCAAACTCCATTACTGCCATTAGTTAATACGCTTTTCATTTGGTTTGATAAGTAGGCAAAGTTTTAGAACCATTGTAGGCAAACGATTTCTCACAATGGATACAATAAACTTTATCAACATTTTGAACATTCCCGTCATTCAATAGTTTAAAACCAAAATGTTCGTGTAATCGTCAAGGAAAAAAATTGATACTATTTATCTGCCGCTATTTTTAATATTTTTATTTTACTTGTTGACGTCCAATAATTTGTATGTGATGGGTCGATTAATCGTTAAAACATAATTTAATCGGTATTTTTTAAAACGGTTAATCGAAAAATGAATCGTTAATTTCCGAACACCTAATATATATATATATATATATATATATATATATATATATATATATATATATATATATATATATATATATATATATAAACGTGTAGTGATTATAAAAAATAAAATTAAAAAAAAATAAAATAAATAAAATGTAAAAGATTGCAATTATATTTATGTTACTATTTTTTAACGCATTTAAAAAAATAAACATAACTATTTACTGTTACAAGTAAAAGAGATATTACTTAAACTGATCATGAGATTAATTTGCAATATATTTGTAAACTGAAATGACCGATATATAATAAAAAAAATTAATGATAGAGGCTGAAGAGCATTTATTTTCTGATGTTATTCATTAATTTTAATTTGTTAAGTTTTGAATATATTTGGGTACACATTATTTTATCATTAAAATTTATTTTTTAAAATTTATTTTTAAAAAAAAATATTAATTAATTTTTTTAAACAAATTCATGCAATCTGTCTATTTCATTTCTTTCTTTATTTAAAAACTGAAATGATTAAAAATATTAAATAAAAGTAATATATTTATGATCATTGTTACCTTAGGATTTGTTGAACTTTTTGAACTTAAAATTTAGTTATGCTTCAGACCACTAAAACAATATATTAAATTATAATGAGTAAAAGCAAATAAAGTCAAGGAATAAAAGTTAAACATGAACACAATACCAAATAAGTAGGATCGGGAAATTCCAAAATGATTTTACAAAATTAAAAGTAAACATAAATTTTAAAAAAAAATATTTTTTTTCCACAGCAAGAGATTCGTGAAATTAATTTAAAGTACATCTTCGCTTACAAATATGATTTTAGACCTAAAGGTGGTAACAAGATAGAATAATAATTTGGACGTACACAATATCGTTTTATTAATGTTTATTAGTTTACATTATTCTATCATTTCCTGTTTTTAAAAGAACACATGTTTTATTATTTTTTAAAATTATTTTTTTTAAAATAATTTAATGGGTTTGTCATTTCTAAATAGGGAAAACGTCATAGCTCAGTGAGTAATGTTCTATTGTTAGATTACATTTTAGCGGAATATCGTTTTGTAGCATAAAGAAAGTCAAATCACTACGTTCTCAAAATTGTTCGCATAGTAAAATTACGAAACTGTTGGGTTTTTTTTCTTTCTTTTTTTCAGTCAAATAAGCTGACTTACATTAACGAAGAATTAACAAAAAGCTGATAAGGTAACACCCTTCTCAATATAACTACATTTACATATTGAATCGTATATTTTATTAAATTTTTATGCAATGTGTTCTTCTTAGGTGTCGTCCATAAAGTACGTCACGCTAATTTGGACCATTTGTAACTCCCCCCTTCCCCCTGTCACAAATTTCGGACCCCACCCCCCTTCTAAAGAACTTCACACTTTTGTTTTTTTTTAATTAAAAAAATAATTACAATTTAATATATAACACCGTGCCGTCACACACAATAATAGTATTAATAGAAATAGTCACAACTTAAAACGGCTTTTACCGGTAGAATTTACTATATTTTAAGCGGATAATTCATTAGTTAGAGCAAGAAGCTAAACTTAGTGTAAACCTTTGATTTCTTAAAGACTATTTAAAACAATAAAAAGAATCCATGGAAATATCTATATAAAGTTGTTGTTTTTTTACTAGCATTTTCAGAAGCAAAAAAATGAATAAATCCTATATAATAAAATGCAATATTATGTCCGGTCATCGATAGCGATTGGTCTCTCAAACACATATGACTCCTATAGCCAATCATATTGAACACGTTTACGCGGACGTTCAAAACGAGTTATTTTTGGTGCAGTATTTCTTCCAAGACTTTATTTTGAGTTATGTGCATTTGGATTTATAGTCAAAAGCTCTGTTTTTACGAGTTTTTCATTTTAACTAATAATGAATAGTATTTTTGACATGATGCACATGTATGCCGGTCGAGGCGGCTGTTGGAGGGGAGTTACAAAATGCCACCGAACGGGCTTTGTTGCTCGTAAATAAATAAAGCCCACAAAGCTCGGACAAACTCTAGCCAATCATCTCTACTTGACTACTTGGATTTCACCGCAGCTAAGTGTTTTTTTTAAAATTATTATTTCGTTTTATTCGTTTCATTTGTGTACTATTTGTCCGTTGAGGAAGGCTCTTTGCCGAAACATTCGCTGTTGTGTTACGTCCTGTCAGGCCTACTAATACTCTGTTTTTATATTATACATTTATCTAGCCAATCAGTAAGCATGTTTATACAAATATTGGCGCACTCCAGGTTCCAAAATTAACGGAATTTTCCGATATTATATTTTACAAATTGTTACTGCTGTTCTGTTTTTTTACAAGAAAAAAATTAAGGTTTGTTGTTTTTTAATATCTCTTTACTAAATTTTGTGTTTTTTTAACATTTACTATTTTAAATAAAAGAAAGATAAACAAAACAGAACACATTTAGTATTTGTTAGTTAGTGGTAGATGCAAATATTACACAGCAAGAACAACACTAATTAAAAAGAGAAGGAAATCACTTTGGGAATTTGTTCTTCTTTTCTTTTTAAATTTTACGAAATATTGTATGTAATTCATGTAAGAGTAATGGTAATTATTGAAATCATTTCCATTACAATAAAAAAAAATTGTGATTAAAACTAAATGTAGAGGAAAATATATTTGGACCACAATTAATAGGAACAATTATAAAGTGTTAAATGTTTCTGGACATGTTAAATATCCAAACTGTAAAGCAACACACACACACACACATACACACATATGTATATATATATATATATATATATTATATATATATATATATATATATATATATATATATATATATTTATATTAGGACTGATACTGATTAATTTTTTTTTAAATTGATTAATCGGGAAAAATATTTAATCGATTAATTGATTAATTTTGATTAATTATATTTTTATAACGCATATATAGATTCCGTTAAGTAAGTTGCCCACCAAATTTTCCGGGGGGGGGGAGGGTAAAGCGGGACGGGGCCCCACGTAGGGGGGGGGAGGAAGTTTCCCCCCAGGTTTCTAGAGCAAAACATCGGGACGTCTGGTCACTTTAGCGGGACATGAAGTCAGAAATCGGGACGTCTGGTCACCTTACGTATCGGGATCACCGACAAGCCATCAAGTCATGGGAAAGCCGTATCAATAAGTAAAATGTAAATAACCACACAAATTGACGCAAAAACCGGCTTAGGGGCCGTCCATAAAGTATGTCACGCTCCAAGAGGTGGAGGGGGTGTAAGAAAGTGTGACAGCTTGTGACAGGGGGAAAGGGTGTCAGGCCATGTGTGATGTCACTCATTTAGTTTTTATGGTTTTTTTTTCTAATTGACTTTTTGATATTTTTAAAAAATAAAATTTAGATAGCTTTAAAAATACATTTCAAAAATTTTGTGAAACATTTTAATTAGTTTTATGTCAAAATAGCATGAAATGCGTATCTCTTGAATGTGCTGTTGATAAATCTGAATTAAATGCAGCAAGATTGATATATCGAAGAAAAGGAATGGTTTGACAATCATGTTCGCACCAGACAATATTTCTATCAAATTGTGAAATATCAGGACATAAAAAGTTGCGACCAAGTACGAAGCGCATATTTCAACGTTTTATCTTCGAGATTCTTTCTGCTCTAATCCCAATCAACCAAACAACTGATGGACTTAGAGCTTCAGAAATAGCAGATGCGGATTCTAATAAATTTCCTTGTTTGTGGCACAGACTCTCAAAATTGATGCTATTATGCCAAGATCAACAGGAGTTTTCAAAGTACAACCATGTGATCTTTATTGTCCATCTTTGCAGACCAGTGTCGAGTTCTAGGGTATTGTTGACTCACAAGGCTTGAACTCAATAAATCAGAACACAATTAGATGAATCCATCTTTTAATTGAAACAGGAATCCTCCAATACATAATAACAACACAGTACTTCCATCCGCTACCAAATGATCCCTCTAGCCTATCCTCTATCTACGTCATATCTCCCCACACTACGTCACACCAAACATGTGTCAACAATAGTGCGCACCGGCGCATCAGTCTAACATTAACATTCACAAGGCGGGAAAACTCCATTATACTATAACATTTCCCTGACAACCAGCTTACTTGATTGGATTTGCAAAGTATGTCACTTATATTTTGCCTCAAAAATCACAAACAATGTTGAAGAAATATGCAGTACAACACAGAGCTCGGGCTCAGGAGAATGTGCCCACCAAAACTGTTCAAGAATCAACTAGGATAAAACGCATCCGTCCTTTGAGAATCGCTTCTAGAAGGCAAAGAGAACACATGGCAGTCATTGCCAGAAGAGAAATAAATGCACATACAGAGGCTGTTGAGTGGCTAGATGAGGATGAGTTGATCTGTCTTCAATATCCTTACAGGAAACGAAGATGATGAAAGATTGATGCTAGTCGTAAGTCGTAACTATAATGGATGAACACTTCACACCACAATTGTAAGAAGATGTCCAGTGAATATTTTTGAATTAAACAAAATTAACAGGACCATAATAAACAGATTCAATATAGCACATATAGTTGGTCACATAATTTTACGGACATGTATTTTTTAAGTCAAATTTGTTTGTTTCCTTTTTATTACTTAATCACTGGGTAAGGTCAAGTTTCGCGAATCTACTTCTTATTCTGTGTCAATAGATGTGTACGGGATTTCGGCTCCAGCTCCGGCAAATCAGGAATCTGGCTTCGGCTCTGGCAGGATTTCACTTCATAAATTCGACTGGCTGGGAGAGCCGTAATTTATATATATTCATAATGTCTCCAGAATCCGGCCATTTTAATAAATATGACTCTGGCTCAAGCCGGATTTCACTTAATAAATCTGGCCAAATCCAGTTACCGCCAGTTTTCAAAATTTAAAATCCGGTACATCCCTACTTTTAAGTGGAAATTTTATATTTTAATTCAGTTTAATAGTGAAGTGTATATTAAGTATTAAATTAACTATTTTTAATTAAGTGATAATTTTAAAAAAATCGAAAGTGTGACGTACTTTAAGGGGGAGGGGGGTCGGGGGGGGTCGGGGGTCCCGAGATTAGTGACAGCGTTCTCACATATCACAATCTTTCGTGCAATAAATCCTTGAAATACTATTGTCAACAAAATAACTTTAATGGGGACACTATGTACACAAATATAAAATTTAGGTTACACTTCGTGGAAACATTCACACCAGTCCAGCCATCTTGCAAACCTCTAGAACATTCTCCCGCGCTTTCACTCACATGACCTCTCTGTCATCAAACTCGTGATTCACACGTGACAGGGTTTTCAAAAATATCGTGACCTACTTTATGGACGGCCCCTAAGCTAATACTAAAGCAATTTAAATTAATTTTAAAAAATCACTGTTTTGAATATTTAATTAAATTTAAGAAAATATTAAGTTATTCTTACCAATAATCACAATAAAACAAAATGTATTTATTTGATCAAGTAAAAGATGAAATTTAAAAATAAATCCGTTAAAATAAACAAGTTTTTGACTATAAATCCTTTATGTAAGTGACATAACTAAAAGAATGTTCATTTATAATACGCAGCGCAAGACAATCCAAAAATACAAAATTAAGTCATAGTTTGAGGTCATATTAATTTGTAATAAGAAAAACCCGTAAAAAACCAAGTTTTTGACTATAAATCCTTTATGTACGAGAAGTAATTAAAAGAATGTTCATTATAATACGCAGCGCCAGACCATCCAGAAATACAAAATTGCAGTTGTGTCGTAAAACATGTTTAATATAATGCGCACCGATCAGGAATATGTTTATAAAAAGAGCTGTCAATAAAATACGCACCTTATTGCGCGACAGAAAGGTTGTTCAATATAATACGCACCGCGACGCTCTATCTCAAAAAATAGCATGATACATAGGAATAAATAAAATAATCTAAAAAATCAATAATTTAATTACGGTACATGCGATCGATCTGAAATTTTGATACATTGTTTTAATCATCGGTACAAAACTGCCTGCAAAAATTCAGCTCGCTATCTTGCGAGCAAATGGGTTAAAAATCTATCAAAAGTTTTGGCGACAAGGTCGGTCAGTCGGTCGGTCGGTCGGTCGGTCGGTCGGCCGCAGACACCAAGAGTTAATATAAAAGATTTAAAAAGGAAACACAGTAAAAATAGCCGTGGTTATTTTAGTGTGATTTTTAAAAAAATGTTAATAGCCCACTGTAAGTGTGTATAAGTGTGTGTGTGTGTGCACGTGTGTGTGTCAGTGAGTGAGTGTGTGTTTTTTGTGTGAACTAAATGTGATGAAGCGGGTTATTTTTATGTCTGGTAATGTTGCGTCACTAACAAGACTACGTATATCTTTTTTAAAAAAATTATTCATATTTTTTGCAAATTTTCTATATGTATTTTGGAGATGTATTTTATCCAGCCGTTCGAAAAATGTATTTGCCTTAATATTTCTTCAGATGTCTACATTTTTGTTAAACGTTAATCTACCTTTCGTTTTGTTTAAAAATCATTGTCACTGTTTCCTTAAGTGTAATACTTTAACAATATTTATGTAAGATTGTTTGGTTTATTATCAAATACACATTATCGTTCTATCACTTTTTTTATATTTATATTCTTATATATGCTTCAGTTTAAATACTCTATGTCTTTGACATTTTAAAAATTATTTATAAAAATTCAAATACTAATAGTGTATTCAAAGCATTTGAGATAGAAGGCACATCAGTGAAACCAGATACCAACCCAACACTATAGCCTAGCCACTTTTAATATTCTTTTTTGCATAAATTAAGCTAAACATGATAGTTAAATAAAATTTATAAATAGAAAAATGCACAGGGAACGGCATTTGATGTATGAAGCGAGTTATTAGTGATGAAAGCAATGTCAGTGTTTCTTAGTTGGCAGACTAATTTTCTTTCGGGGCTTAAATAGTTAATGTAATTTTTTTTCTATAACGATTGCTCCATAAACTGCTCCAAAGAAATAGGTGGATTGAAAAAATATCGGTACAGTTAAAGATGAAAATGAATTATATATAGGAGTTATATAAACGGACCTAAGAGTGTGGGTAATAAGTAGAACAGATATTTTTATGTTGAGTGGTAACTTCGTGACCTTTTGAAAGGTACCTTTCATTGGTGGATCTAGGAGTCAATAATATCGTCAAACCCTGGGTGGCAAAAACACTATAGCTTTGCAACTGTTATGATACTTTTTGCATAACTTAAACTAAACCAGCAGGGTAAATTGTAAGCCCAAATCTTGCGATTCAAAATGTTTCTTAAAACAAATAAACCCAATATACACTTTACTTAAGCATCAATATTCACATAAATAATATCTGGCTAATTTTAAAAAATCCTATTCGTTTGCATAAGGTCTTTATTTGACAAGAAATAAAAATAATGTTTCGGAGAGCTTCTCCTTTGAAAAAAGTAATCCTAGGAAAAGATATTTGAGAGCTAACTAAAGTTTAAACATTCATTTAAAAAAAACAGTTTAAACTGTACTGTTCTGTAACTGTAAGGTGTACATATATTTAGTGTAAAGACATATCGCGGGTTTTACGACATATATATAGGTTCTAGCTTCAGAAAGTGCGTGTTCAGGCAAAAAAATACGCTAATAGCAACTAATATTGTGACATAACAACTTGATTTTATTTGAGCAATATTATACAACGAGAATAAAGTTTTTTATACAGACTGATTTCAGAGACATATGATGTGGTTCATTAAATGGCAGTTTTTTAAAAAAAATCTTTATACACTCTCTTCAAAAAATAAAGTTTTTTAAACTATTCTGATTGAAAATAAAATGCCTACATAAATTATGTTATATATTAAGGCCTTAACAAATTTGTCATTTTATAAGCTGAAAAAAGCTACAATGAAAAAAGGCTGAAATATAAATACAAAGAAAAATAATCCGTTCAATTTAGTGGAGCAAGAGTCTGCGAATTTATTGCTTTGTTTCTACTAGAAGAAAAGAGTGGAAAGTCATTTAAAATGACATAATAATATATTAGAAGATCAATTCCTGGGAATTTAAAAGCAAAACATTTTTTAATGGTATTATTCATGTCAATAGAAAATATCTTTTAAACAAATAAACCCTATTTTCCTTCCTCCCCTAGTCATAAATATTCTGAACTGAACTATCCTTTAACACGTCGTTGGGTCGTTGGGGCACCATCGTGAACTGCTCACTATCTCACGCCATTTGTCCCTGTTCTGTGCTGCCTTTTGAGAGTCAATGAATGACAGACCGGTCCACTCTTTGTTATTGTCCTCCCATCTCTTCTTTTGTATGCCTCTTTTACTTCCTCCCTGGACTGTGCCTTGCAATATGGTCTTTGTGAGACCTCCATTTTCTTGTCACGTGTCCGTACCATCGTAGTTTCCTCTTCTTAATGGAGGTTAGAAGGCCCTCGTAGGGGCCAATGACAGTACTTATTGTGTTGAGGACCGCTTCGTTTGTGATGTGCGCTGTGTAGGAGATGTTCAATATCTTTCTGAAACATATCATCTCTAGCGAATTGATTCTTCTTTGGAGGTCTGCAGTGAGCGTCCAAGCCTCACAACCATACAAAAAGACCAACATCGCCAGAGAGTGCATGAGTCGGATCTTTGATCTCAGGGAGAGTTTCTTGTTTTGCCAGATGTGCTTTAGTTTATTCAATGCTGCCATTGTTTGGGCCACTCTTGCAAGAATTTCTGGCTTTGAGCCTTCGTCTGATATTATGACCCCTAGATATTTAAATGTGGAGACATGTTCGAGTTTTTGCCCGTTTATCCGAATCTCACTTGTGAATTTTCTATTTGCCATGACCTTGGTCTTTTCTGCATTGATTTTCATGCCGTACGCCTTTGCAGTTTTCTCTAACTTTGCAAGAATTCTTTTAGTTCATCCTCGCTACCAGCTAGGCCGCCTGTGTCAGCGGCGAAGCGTAGGTTGGTTATACTTCTCCCTCCGATGCTGACTGTTCCGACATGGTCTTCTAGCACATCTGTCATAATCCTTTCAAGGAAGAGATTGAAGAGGATGGGGGAAAGTAAGCATCCTTGTCTGACACCAACAGTGGTCTTGAACCAATCTCCCAGCCTGCTGTTGAAGATTACTGCGCTGGTTGCTCTGTTGTATATGTTCTTGATCACTTCTATGAGGTTTGAATTAATGTTGAATTTGTGCATAGTTGCCCACAGTGCCGCTCTGTCGAACGCGTTTTTAAAGTCTATAAAGACATGATAGAGGTCACTCTGGTGTTGGAGATGTTTTTCACAGAGCACTCGCAGATTACAGATTTGCTCCGTTGTGCTTCTTCCTGTCCTGAAACCCGCCTGCTCTTCTGAAATTGTTTGCTGTGCTTGTGGTTTCAGTCTGTTTAATATGATCATAAGAATGACTTTGCTGGGGTGACTAATCAGGCTGATTGTACGGTAGTTCTGACACATCTGTAGAATAAATACCCTTTTTTGGGAGAGTGATAACCAGCGATTGTGTCCAGGGGTTGGCCATTTTCCTGTCTGCCAGATCTTGTTGCACATGTAGGGATGTTTATTACGGGGTCACATCCTGCCTGAATCAGCTCGCCTGGAATGTTGTCTGCTCCAGCTGATTTTCTCTTTTTCAATTTTCGTACAGCCAACTCCACCTCGTCGCGGAGAATAGAATGCATGTCTGTGTTTGTTGACTTCGGGCAGTTGAGCACTGATGCATCGCCTTTGGAGTCTTCATTGTACAGCTCAGAACAGTATTCGGTCAATCATTTGAGAATTTCTTGTTCTTCTGTGATACATTTTGCGGATTTATCTTGTATGATTGTGATACGACCTTGTTTGTTGGATGTCAAGTCTCTAAAATTTTGTAAGCCTTTCTTGAATTGTTCCTTGTTAAATTTTGATCGATGTCTGAGCATTGTTGTTCTATCCTATCTTTTTTTGCTTTTACCATATATTTCCTGATATTTTTATTGATTGCTCTGTATCTGGGTGCTCCTTCTGCAGTATTCTTTACGCTCTTAAGGTTTCTTCTTTCATCGCATATTTCCAGAATATTATAGGATACCCATGGTATTTTTATTGCCCGCTTCTTACCAAGTACTTCTTTTGCTGCTTCAAATATTGTGGTATTGAAGGTATCAGTGACTAAGTCTGTGTCCATATCCGACTCTGACTCTAATAGTGCGGTCAGTGAAGCAAATTTTCCTCCAATGGTTGCCCTGAAAACTTCTGATTTTTCTGTGTCTTTTAGTTTGTCAAGGTCAAAGCGTAATCGTGGATTGCCTTGTTTTGTTATCTTTTTCATGTAGAGATGGAAGGTCATCAGCACCAGATTATGGTCACTGCTGATATCTACCCCAGGGAACTTCTAGTTCTACCTGTTTTAATGCACGATTTGAATCGTTTTCTGACCAGTATGTAATCTATCTAGTTACTATGTTCCCCGTCGGGGCTGTGCCAAGGCCATCTTCTGGATTTTTTATGTTGGCCAATTGTGTTAGCTAGCAGGAGGTTGTTATATCTTGTAAATTCCAGGAGACGAAGTCCTCTATCATTGGTCAGATCATTGCTAGAGCGTCCGCAAGTATCTGCCCAATTGGTCCATACATCTACTCCAATCTTCGCGTTCCAGTCTCCTTGGACAACGATAATGTCTTGCCTTGGTGTTTGATCCACGATGCCCTGTACTTGGTTATAGAAGGCCTCTACTTCGCTGTCATCGTGGCTGGTTGTAGGAGCATATATCTGTATAATTGTGATATTGAAGGGTGTGGCTTTCAGCCGAATGGGGATGATGCGGCTGGAGACATGACGATATCCAATGACTGAGTTTGTTATATTTTTATGAATGTGGAATCCAACTCCATGTTCGTGTCTGTCATCCCTGCCGTTGAAGTAGATCGTGTGTCCTTCCTCTGTTGAGAGTTCATCAACGCTTTCCTATCGAATCTCACATAGTCCGATGACATTCCATCGGTATCGCTCCATTTCATGCGTCAATTCGTTCACTTTCCCTGTAGCATGTAGGGTTCTTACATTTCATGTGATAATAATTACGTCATCTCTTCTTTTAAGGTTGATTTGGGGAGTTTCTTGGGGTGCACCAGTAATACACTTTTCTTCGTCACCATCCAGCTGTGCAGTGGTAGACGCGGCCTTTGTTAACCCGGGAGACGACCGAGCCGGTAAGTGTTCAGTTAGTATTACAGTCATGTGGTGTGTCCAGGGCAGGAAATTCTTGGCGGCGCCAATCCCTCTCCAAGCTTGATCACAGCCGGTTTCCTCCTTATCGGTGGTCCGCCTTGATCACGGACACGTAGCCGTTGAGTTTACACTTGATCTCGTCCGCCCTGGCCGGGGCTTCAATTTGGAAGTCATACGCCCAGTAGTGGTTTAGCCGGTCAGCTAAGACCGTTGCCCGGGGTGATGCGCTGGAAGCCACACGTGAGAGTTTCGAGAGATGGGCGAGGACCAATGAGATTGACCACCCGAGGGTGCAGCTGTCAAAGCGTCAAAGGTACTACCTCTGCCTAGAGCCCTCTACACCCCATCTACAACCCTCAATATTCAATATATATTATCTGGCTCGAAGGAATCATATGGAATGATATTGTTTTAATTTTTTGATTCCTGTGAAAAGAAATTGAGCCTTTCCTATTAGAGTTTGGTAAATGTTAAGGACCTTTGTAATTCTGGTAGAGTATATAGAGAAACGCATGCGTTATTAAAGCAGAAATACCAAAATTTATGGGTAATATTTAAATTCATCATACTTTCTATTATCTCGACACAAATATCGTGATTTTTATAAAGAAGGGGTTTGATTTATCACTACCAAGATTTCCTGATGCGTTTACACTCATTTTTAAGGGGAATTTTAGACCCAAAAGCAAATAAAGTTATTTTTATTGTGCCTACCCCGTAGCGTATCACGGGCATTGCGCTGGTGATTAATATAATGAGCACCGATCAGGAATATGTTTATAAAAAGTATTGTAAATAAAATACGCACCTTATTGCGCAACAGAAAATGTTGTTCAATATAATACGCACCACAACACTATTGCAAAAAAGTTAATATGTTACATATAGATAAATAAAGATAGTCTAAAAATGCATTAATTTAAATTACGGTACATTCGATTTATCTGAAATTTCATAAATCATCTTTTATCATAGGCACAAGTCTGCTTGCAAAATTTCAGCTCGCTAGTTTACGAGGAAGTGGGTTAAAAATCGGAACCGCCCACCTGCCTCAAGCAAGCAAGCAGACACCACGAGTTAATATAAATGATTTAAAAAGCGGGACGAATGGGCGTCCCGCCGGGACAAGCGAGGTGTAAATGGTTTACTTTTATATGTATTCTCTGTAGGCGTTCTCTCAATACATAACCTTGCATACAATGATGCTCTGAAGAAATGGTTTCAATAAAATAACTTTAATATCCCCACTATGTACAGAACATATATAATTTGAGGTTATACCACTTGGAGTCCTCAAGCACACGTTTGCCAATACACACATAATTTTTACAACTGCTTTCGCGCTCGTTAACCCATGTGACCTCTCAGTCACTCATCTCGTGATTCACACGTGATATTCAACCCCATCCTTCAAAAACACATGTTTATGAAATACAACATTTTTAGTCTAAATAGAATCAAATTAATCTACATGACTAATCAAATTTCAAATATTTATCATCAATGGGCATTCATTGTCTTACACACAACATCTAGACATGAAAATCAAGAGAGAAAAAATCTGTAGGACTTCAACAGTCTACCTGTACTGAAAAAATGAAACTTTTTAACACAATTATACGTTTGTGTAAGTAAAATACTTTAAACAATCAATATTCTTAAAACTAAAATTAAATATGTACCCAGTGGAATTCAAACACTGCTCCTTGTTTATTGTTCGGCGAATAAAAATACTAATATTAATACAGTCTCTGGTTTAATCATTTGGGAATTCACAGAATGTCTTTACTTATTGTCCTTCTACTTAATATGTATGCAACCACATTGTCCTTTCCCTTAACAGGTTTAATGTCAAATTTGTAGTCGGCTAATAGCATAGGCTAGTTCAAAAATAGTCATTCTTCAGCTGACGAGTATGAATTCAAATAATTGGGCTTTCAATGCTTCTTTAGTCTATTAAATGTTCAATAGTTCACCAACCATGACCATGATTGTTTCCATTCACAATATCAATTCCAGCATCTTGAATAAGTCGCTTAGCTTTTGAGATGGTATTTTACTTCCAGATAATTCAACAGAATTTCGGCCAGATGAGTCAGTGTCATTAGAAACCTTTGTCCGGAAACTAATGTGTGCTTCAATGTCTCTGATTCTGTTTATTACACAACCAAGTGTTCTTCCTACTTCAGATGATTCCACAGAAATGGTCTCAGACTCAATATTACCATCTCTATCTCTGCTACTATGGCCTTCATCCCTTTTACCATATACATGATTGTCAATAGTGACTAAAGTGTCATAAATTCTTGTTTCTTCTCGATTCATCTTTCTTATATCATTCATGTCATGGTTTTCATTCTTCCTCCATGGTTGATCAAATATTCATTTTCTGCAACCCAAACTATATTCGCCTCTCCATGATCTCCTACCTTGATTATAATCTCTATATCTGGAATTATGATTATATTTTTATCTCCATGATTGTCTACCTTTGTTTACAAAGTGATCTTGTCTTGATTTTTCGTCTGTATTCTTTCTTATAGTGCTGTTATTAGGTAACTCCCTATTTGGTTGTCCTTTATTGTGTTAACACTGCCTCGCCATATGTCCTGGCCTGTTTCAGTACCAACAAATGGTTTCTCTATTGCCTTGGTTTGGCAAACTCAGATTTACAATTCATTGTCTTTTTTCTTGGTTTTTATTTTGTACTTCAAACAAAGATATATTCTCTTTTATCCATTTCCACATTTGGATGAGAATCCTTGAATGTGCAAAATGCATTTGTTAGCTCTGCTTGAGTACGAACTTTCTTTTCAGTTAAATATGTGAATAGAGCTGGTGTTTCATTTTCTAAGAACTTGTAAATTAACACCATGTCTAGTAGGGCCTTTGGATTGCTTGTATCTATTGCTGTAACTTCCAGCCATTTTGTGAATTTATGTTTCATGTGCTATGATCTGTGGATCTTTGTCCGTCTTGATTCTCTTTTCATGAAATTCTTTTCTATAATCATTTTCTGACTTTCCGAAATGACATAGAAGAGCCTATTTGACATTTTATCTATGTTTTTGTTGTCTTTGGCTATACTGTTATAAGCTTCGAATGCTTCTCCAGTTAGTTGAGTCATCAATTGTGCTGGCCAATCATCTTCATCATAACCTTTAATGGCCATTATTGATTCAAAATAATCCAGAAAAAAATCCATTTTCTCTTTCTAGCTATCATATTTTCTAAATTTGATAGTATCCTTCGTTGCTGACTTTCTATTTGTGTCATTACCAGGATTGTGGCCTCTACTCTCTAAATAAATTTGTAGTTTTAAGTTGTCATTTATAATTTGTTCAAGTTCTCTTTTAGCAGCTCTTTCTTCTCTCTCAATTATTTGTTTTTGCCTCTCTTCTTCTTTAGCCTCTTTTTGCTTTTGCCTCTCTTCTTCTTTGGCTATTTTTCGCATCTCTTCCTCTTTGCCTATTTTTAGCTTCTCTTCTTCTTTGGCTACATTGACTTTCTCTTCAACAAAGTATTTCAATTATTTTCCACTTAAGCCTAATTCTTTAGCTATGGCAGTGAATTCTTTGTAGTAATCCATGTTTAGTTTTATGAAATTATATGATTCAAGCAATTCAGTATTCAATGTAAGTATTTATTTATTAAAATTAAGGTATAAATCCTCCAAATGAGAAAAACTTTAATTCAAAATATGTTAAGTCCAAACAAATGACACATCTAAACCATTCAATTTTTGACAAAATGAGGCAACAAAGAATCCTCACACGGGTTCTTAAGTATACTATGTATATACGCTCCCTCAGTTTGGCAAAACTCATCCGATGGTCAAAAGTTTTGAATAAAATAAGTCAATTAGTTAAATTTTCCGAATTCCAGAATTTATAGTAGTTTTTTAGATACTTCAGTTTAACCAATTAATCCAAATTGCAATTATCACAATTTCCACACAATAAATGCATACAAATTCCGTTCCTTGATTTATAATTCACAATGACCCAGATGATAATAGTCCATAGCTTCTCAAGTTCAAGGTTTGTTTACCTTCTTTCTTGGAATTATTAGTAATGGCCTGTGTCACTTTGACATTATATACTCAGTCTGCCTTTTGCTTGACCCAGATTCAGTGCGTCCAGCGGCAATGTGGGAAGTAAAGCCGCAATTTTGAAAACTCCTTGTATCATATATTTCATTTAATTACACAAGTTTATTTACTGCTGCTTACGAACTGGAATATTCACAAATTATGATGGCTCACAATATTTATTCTTTTAATGAAAACTTTCCTTTTTGAATACAAAAAATAATTGTCACTTCTACGAAGACCTCATTCCTGTACTTTGTTCACTTGGGAGTAATGGTAATAAGTAATAACTTTTACTTTCTGATACCGATGAAAATGGTTTACTTTTTTATGTATTATCTTTAGGCGTTCTCTCAATACATAACCTTGCATAAAATGATGCTCTGAAGAATTGGTTTCAATAAAATAATTTTAATATCCACACTATGTACAGAAAATATATAATTTGAGGTTATACAATGTGGAGTCCTCAAGCACACGTTCGCCATTTCACACAGAATTTTTACAACTGCTTTCGCGCTTTTTCATCCATTTAACCTCTCTGTCACTCATTTCGTTATTATCACGTGACACGAGCGTCAGCATGACATGAAGTCTGAAATCGGGACGTCTGGTCAACGTACGTTAAGTTGTCATTCATTATTTTTCGAAATCTGTTAAATCGCGGTAATTCCAAGGTTCTCAAATTTTGTGACGTAACACATCAAATTCGTTCTGCTATGCAAGAATTAAGGAAGAAAATCATTCTGATTTGCATATGCACGTATAAATAAATAATAATAACACGAGCGAAAAGCATGTTTGTAGCAAGAAATATAAATTATTAATAAATGAAAAAAAAATTAGAAATACTTTGTTAAGCTTTAATTGAAATTTATTCAATCACATTTATTTAAATTGATTAAAATTTTTAACGATTAATCGCTTAATTAATCTTTAATTTACGCAGCCTTCATAAATATATTTAATATAAATATATATCAAAAGAAATTACGTAATCACGCATTTGACAACAAATGTAATTTTTCTTTAAACATAACTAGAAATTTGACCGCGCCTTGCAGCGTGAGTGTACTACCCTCAAAAGTTGTATTACGTGTTTGAAAATATGCAAATAATTATTTCTTAAGTATGTATGTGTATGCAAAGTTGGTCCTTTTGGTTATAATATAACCACATTTTGTGCTGAGATTTCTCTTGAGAATATAACTTTCAGTTGGTCAGAAATATACAAATGAAAAATGAAATTCTAAGACAATTTTACGTAATATCAAGAGCTCCACGAAACTGAACAAACAATTTAATAGGGTATTAATTTAATTTAAAATCCTGCATACAAACATTTCTCTTAGGTATATATCCAACGAAGCAGTGGCGTAGCAAGGGGGGCATGAAGACATATGTCCACAGGCGCAACGTTAGGGGGGGGGGCTAAAATGAGTATTAAAACTCATTATTTAATTTTATTTTGATGTAAAGTAATGTTTCCCAAATACGTTTGCAAGATTGAATTTTGGAGCTCCGAAAATAGTTTAATTACAAATCAAGTTGGCAAGCATAATTTTGGCGCCCCCTTTGAGCGTTAAAGGGCGCCATTCTAATACTAAATAAATGACACATCCACAATGTTGTATTGCTGATGGCAATTAAAAAAAACTGTGAGTGGCTGGGAGTGAAAGTAAGGGAACAGTAAGAGACAAAGGCGATTCTATTAATAGAACAGACAGAGACGACAATAAAACCACCCAAAATCACCAAGACAAGAAAAAGGAGTTACTGAAGGCTTACAGAATGGTTAATTCGCGTCCCTTTCCTGCATGATATGACTCTTTTTAAAAAGAAAAATCTTTTTTTCTATTTCCACTTTGGAAGGACAAAAGTGGGGAGGGTCGGCTTGTGTCGGTATGTCAAAGCAAGTTGGATTACTTTTATATGAAACATCAGACACCGCCTCTCTTTCCAGTCTATATGTGATCAAACTTGATCAGTATGATCCACTGTTAGTAAAAAAACAAAATGCCCGAGAAAATCCAGGTTATGTATCTTATTTATCATCATAAATCCAAAATGAATTTATCCACCTACTTTCATCGACTGTATGGAATCAGTTGTTGAGTGAAATCAGAAAAAAAGTACTACGATATCTTTCTTGACTTAACACCCGATCTAAAACATCGGGAACAGTTTTCTCAAGTCATCAGATTTGTAGATGTGGATTTTCAAACTAAAAAATAAACCTTAAAATAATCATTTTTAGGTTTTATCCAGATACATTCCAAAGACGCAGTAAGCCTTGAAAGAGTTATCGTAGAGAAACTGGAATCTAAGAACATACCTCAAGCCGACTATCGGTCACAATGTTATGACAATGTTGCTGTAATGACTGGGCATATCCGGCCATCAACCCCGAATATGTGCCAGAAATCACAGAGCATTGTTCATAAACTGTGACAACCACATCATAAACCTAACAGGAGTACACTCGGCTAAAAAGGATCCAATTGTTAACACGTTTTCTTTTTGGAACAGTTGAAAGTATACATTTTTGTTTTCTCTCGTTCAACAACACGTTGGGAAGAATTAAAAAGAGGTGTGCCAATCACAATAAAGAAGGAATCTGAAACACTTTGGAGTGCACGATCAGAAGCTGTTAAAGCAGTTTATGAAGGACTATATGAAGTGGTAGGGCTGTTGGCAAAATTATCAGAACATACAAATATGACGCCTGACACCAGAATTGATGCAGAAACTTTGCTTGCAGGTATATTAAACTTTAAATTCTTAGTTTTGTTAAATTTCTGGTACATCCTACTTGGGAAAATTGATCGTCTCCAGAAATGGTTGCAGAATCTTACTGTGAATTTCAAGGAAGCAACATTTGATCTTGAATCGCTTGAGCAAGACATTTTTAACATTCGTGATAATTTGAGACAGGTTGCGGTAGAAAATGGAAAAGAAGATGCACAACTTGGGGAATCCAGGTTGACAAAAGGATTAGCAGGCATAGGAGGATGCCCGGAGAATTAACAAGAGATGCAGGACCTTCTGCAGAAGAAGAAATTGCACGTGATATGAACAGCGTAATTGATAGACTCCAACAGGAGATATCAATACGGTTTTACGTCTATTCAATGTAAACAACAAATTTGGATTTTTACTAGACGTCAAAACTATTCTTGCTGAGACAAAAGTCGATACACTACGTTAAAATTGTTTAGATTTTGCTAATTTTACGACACTGACGTCAATGGTCACGAATTGTGCACAGAAATCAGAGACTGAAATTGCTGCTCAGTACCCGGACTGAAGCTCTATCGGAAACTCCTTTTGATCTTCTTGGTTTTATTGTTTCATTTGGAGATGAAGTATTTCTGAATCTGCGCATTTCAATTCGAATACTTCTAACAATTGCTGTTTCAACTGAAAGCTGTTAGCGGTCCTTCGGCAAACTGAAGCTTATTTTGACTCCTTAGCATTGAAAGAGAAACACTTGAGAATATTAATTTTGACAACGTCATTGACGAGTTGTGACATTCAAATCAAGGAGAATAATTTTTTTGTAGACTATGTCTAATTGTTTAATTAGTAGAGTATTTTGTTTTTCAAATAAATTGTTAACAATCGTATCAAGAATTATTAGTCTGTATTCTATTTCATTAAAATACAAGAAGCTTCGAAAATGAACTATATAAACCGTAAATTTTTAAATATTTCTTGGGGGCTCAGTGAGCCCCAGAATCTTTAAGTCCGACAAGGGGTGTAGATTATGTGTCATGTCCCCGTGCGCAAATGACCCTAGCTACGCAACTGCAACGAAGCAATGGATTGCATTTGGAATAAAATGCATGTTGTTTTTTATTCGCTGATAGAACTTACAGAAAGAAAGTCTAACAAATCAAATTCAGAAACAAATTAAAATACATCAAGAATATTTTAAATATGTTTAAATTACACAAAAAATATTTGTTCTTAATTTTTTTTAAATTTATTATATTTGAAATGTAAAGAAAAAAAAACGTAACTTGCTAATGAAAAGTCTTTATAACGAATAAACACATGATTGTTTTTAAATAAAAATAATATAACAAAAATACTAGTGTTTACTTAAATTAAACATTATTTAAATTTAAAAACAAAGCAGTAACTATAAAATAAGAAAACTAACATTTTTTTTTAATTTAAAAAGAATAAATATTTATTAACTATATTATTATGTTGTTCAATTTCATGAAAGAGCCTTTGACAATTTCTATATATATATATATATATTATAGATGAGTACAACAGTATTTGTAATTTACAATTTATTGATTTAATGCGAAACAATAAAGTGTTGTTTAATTTTAATATATGCAATAATAATAATAATTACAAAAAATGTATCTAAATTTCAAGTATTAATAATTTGAAAACCAATCAAGCATTCAAATATTCCAAAAAGACATATACATGGAGTTCGCAAATTGCTAGTAAATGAAATGAAAATATTTTGCAGATAATGGTTGAACGTCATTTTGCAGATCTGTCAAAACTGGTACAAAGATAAGGTTACTCTGCTTTTTGAAACGGAAGGTAATTTAAATTTGCAAAATTGTTTGTCGGCACTATACACAGCATCACACAAAAAATGGTCACAAAGGTGGTTTAGCAAATTGAAAAGTGGTCTTATGTAAATGAGAAGATGAATGATAAAAAGAAAGAACTTTACATAGCATCCCAGGATGGTCAGAATGATATAGTTGCTCTGCTCATTGAAAAGGGGACTAATGTAAATGAGAAGGAGATGAATGGATGGACGGCGCTTCACATAGCATCCCAGAATGGTCACAAAAATGTGGTAGCTCTGCTTATTGAAAACGGGGCTAATGTAAATTCTAAAGATACAAAGGAATGGACGTCCCTTCATATTGCATCCCAGAATGATCACAAAGATATAGTGGCTCTGCTTATCGAAAACGGGGCCAAAGTAAATGAGAAGAATAATAATGGATGGACGGCACATCTTGTGTCATCTCAAAATGGTCATAAAGATGTAGTGGCTCTGCTTATTGAAAAGGGGGCTAAAGTAAATGAGAAGGAGGAGAATGGTTGGGAAGCACTTCATATAGCTTCCCAAAATGGTCACAAAGATGTAGTGGCTCTGCTTATTGAAAAGGATGTTAATGTAAATGAGAAGGAGAGGAATGGATGGACAGCACTTCATATAGCATCTCAAAATGGTCACAAAGATATAGTGGCTCTGCTTATTGAAAAGCGTGCTAATGTAAACGAGAAGGAGCAACATGGATGGGCTGCTCTTCACGCAGCATCTTTTAAATGTCATAAAGATGTAGTGGCTCTACTTATTGAAAAAGGGGCCAAAGTAAATGAGAAGAATAATAATGGATGGACGGCACTTCACATAGCTTCCCAAAATGGTCACAAAGATTGTGTGGCTCTACTTATTGAAAAGGGGGCAAATGTAAATATGAAGGGAAATGTTGGTTGGACGACACTTCATATAGCATCCCAAAATGGTCATAAAGATGTAGTAGCTCTGCTTATTCAAAAAGGGGCTAATGTAAATGAGAAGAGACGAACGGATGGACAGCACTTCACATAGCATCCCAGAACGGTCACACCTATGTAGTGGCTATTCTTATTGAAAGAGGGGCTAATGTAAATGAGAAGAATAACAATGGATGGACGGCACATATTATAGCATCCCAGAACGGCCACAAAGATGTAGTGGCTCTGCTTATTGAAAAAGGGGCTAATGTAAATGATAAGGAGGAGAAAGGATGTACAGCACTACACATTGCATCCCAGAACGGCCACACATTTGTAGTGGCTTTTCTCATTGAAAAAGGGGCTAATGTAAATGAAAAGAATAATAATGGATGGACGGCACATCTTATAGCATCCCAGAATGGTCACAAAGATGTGGTGGATCTGCTTATTGAAAAAGGAGCTCATGTAAATGAGGAGCAGATAAATGGACAGACAGCGCTTCTAAGAGAATTAAATGCTGTTCTTGACAGATTAAGGACGGAACGAGCAGCGTATTTACGTGAGTAAGTATACTTCTTTTTAAATTTTTCAATTATAATCTTTTTTTTTCTAGAAATGTTTCCCTTACTTTATTGTTTTTGTCCTTTAAAAATATGAACATATATTTATATTTGTGAATATTTATCTTAGAATTTATGTATCTTTATATTATACCCTAAAGCGTCTGTTAGTCAGGTAGTTCAGTCAGTCAGTTATAGCTTTGTGAAGCAATGCCCAATAAGAAATTTGAAAATGAAGACGTCAAACGAAATATTGGTGTCGAAAATTAATAGAACATTTTTTTCACTAAAAAAAATAAATTGTGACGTGACGTCATAATTTGAGCTTAAATTAAGGTTTGCTAAAGGAACGAAGTAATAATAAAAAAACCCGTAAAAAAACACGTTTTTGACTATAAATGCTTTATGTACGAGACATAACTAAAAGAATGTTTATAATAATACGCAGCGCAAGACCATCCAAAAAATACTCAATTTGCAGTTGTGTCGTAAAACATGTTTAATATAATGCGCACCGATCAGGAATATGTTTATAAAAAGTGTTGTCAATAAAATTCGCACCTTATTGCGGGACAGAAAGGTTGTTCAATATCATACGCACAGCGACGAGCTATCTAAAAAAAACATGATACATAGGAATAAATAAAATAATCTAACAAATCAATAATTTAATAATAGTACATGCGATAGATCTGAAAGTTTGACACATTGTTTTTATCAGTGGCAAGAAATTGCCCGCAAAATTTCAGCTTGCTAGCTTACGAGGAAGTGGGTTAAACATTGATACAAAGTTTTGGAGACAAGCAAGGGCGCAAGCAACCAGACACCACGAGTTAATATAAATGATTTAATTAAAAAAAACGTAAAAAACCAATTTTTTTTACTATAAATCCTTTATGTACGAGAAGTAACTAAAATATTGTTCATTATAATACGCATCGCAAGACCATCCAAAAATACAAAATTGTTCTTATGTCTCGTAAAACATGTTTAATATAATGCGCACAGATCGGAAATATATTTTTAAAAGTATAGTCATTATAATACGCACATTATTGCGCGATAGGAAAGGTCGTTCAATATAATACGCTCCGCGACACTATAGCAAAAAAAATTAACATGATACATAGAGATGAAATAAAATAATCTACAAATTCAATAATTTAATTACAGTACATGTAATCGATCTGAAATTTTGATACATTGTTTTTATCATCGGTACAAAACTGCCTGCACAATTTCAGCTCGCTAGCTTACGAGGAAGTGGGTTATAATCGATCAAAAAATTTGGCGATAAGCAAGGGCGCAAGCAGACACCGCGAGTTAATATAAAGGATTTAATTTTAAACAACCTTAAAAAACCAAGTTTTTCACTATAAATCCTTTATGTACGAGACGTAACTAAAAGAATGTTTATAATAATACGCAGCGCAAGACCATCCAAAAAATACAAAATTGCAGTTGTGTCGTAAAACATGTTTAATATAATGCGCACCGATCAGGAATATGTTTATAAAAAGTGTTGTCAATAAAATACGCACCTTATTGCGGGACAGAAAGGTTGTTCAATATAATGCGCACCCTTACACTCTATCTCAAAAAATAACATGATACATAGGAATACATAAAATAATCTTTAAAAAAATAATTCAATTACGGTACATGTGATCGATCTGAAATTTAGTTACATAGTTTTTATCATCGGCACCAAACTGCCTGCAAAATTTCAGCTCGCTAACTTACGAGGGAGTGGGTTAAAATTGATCCAAAGTTTTTGCGACAAGCAAGGGTGCAAGGGTTCAAGGGTGCAAGAAAGCAGACACCACGATTTAATATAAATGATTTAAAAAGAGCGGGGTTTATTTGATGTTAGTATTTTTTTAATGTTAAGATATCATTTTGTGTTTATGTATACAGTTGAGTAACAACGACTTAGCATCGGGCAGTTGACAAGGGTGCCGAGGGATAAACCTTCAATTTATTCAATTTTTTTTAAAATTACATTTTGGATTTTTTAAATATCCATTTGCAAGGGCGCAAACAAAAATTTGACCAAGGGCGCGGAAAACCCAGTTACGCTTCTGTATGTATAAGTATTTGTGCGCGCGAGTGTTTGCCGTCTGTGTAAAAGTATGGAAGTGCGAGTGTGTGCGTGTATATGTGTGTTTTTGCTTGCGCGTCTGTTGGATTCCTAGGGGCCATTTTTTGTCTTGGTTATTGTTATGTCTGCTTATGTTGCTTTTTTAATTTAAAGAAATCAATTATATATAGGAGTTGTTTGCACGTGCATAAGAGTGACGCTATTGAGCAGAACAGTTTATTTTCTTTTCTAATTTGTGACAATTTTACTACATTTTTTAAAAGAGGCACGAGTAAATAATATTGCCAAATCCTTTGTTGCTTTAACACTATCGCTTAGCAAATATTAATATGTTTTTTTTTGCATGATTTAAGCTGAGCCAGAATGGTAAATTTTAAGTACAAATTTGTTAATAAACGTGTCCTTTAAATAAATAATCCCATTTCCACAACCTCTATTCTAGACATCAATAATCACAGAAATATCTGACTAAAAAATATGCTATTCTTTTGACTAAGATAATGCTTATACTGTAAATAGAAAGGATGTTTGGAGACCTCTTTCCATTAATCAAACAATATGTTGGTAAATTTCTAGAACAATGCAGTTGCATGACACACGTTTCGTGTAATAACTGTACATTTGTGTAAGATGTAAATATATTTAGTGTAAATAAATAACACGAGCATGGTGAAGTATATATATGATCATGCATTAGAAAATGTGTGTTTCGTCGAAAAAAACACACTCTAACAACAAACCATACTGTGGCAAGTTATGATTTTTGTTAGATCAATTTTACACTACGAGAATGAAGTGTTTGTGTAAAGACTGATTTTAAAGGTAGATAATGTTGTCTACTAAATGGAATTTATTTTTCAAAGTATGTAATTTTTTATTGGGAATTGTTTCTTCAATCATTCTGATTTGAAATCAGATGCCTCCATGATATATCTAATATGCAATGGAACCTCGGTATATGTCTGCTTTGGTTTAAGTCCAACTTGGTATACATCCTGTTTTGACGCGAAACAGTGTGCTTAGTATACGTTTCGACCTTTTGTTTGGAACACGACCAGCGCGCGTGTTAGAAATCGTAAGTGTAAAACTGACATATTTTATTTTTTAAACGCATGCGCAACTTGGATGAATCACAACACTACGTCGATTGTTTGTAAGTACTTTAGTTGCTACAATACAGTGGAAGACTCACCAGTTATTACTGGTAAATTTTAAATAAATTCACTAAACATGAGTTCTAAAAAGGTAATGACAGGAGCCAAGTAAAGAAAAAAAAATTGACCAGACAATGTCACATTTTCTAAACATCCTGAAGAGAAGGCAAAAACAAAGTTCTTTAGACAGAATTTAACTTAAAGTCAAACCTGGCGAGCCTCAACCATGGTCAATTAGGTAAACGAGCAGAAATAAAAAAAAACAACATGTCATGTTCATGAAATTTTATTTGAAGCTGATTTTTCTCCCAAACAATATAATCTCCTTCTCAACACCATGTTAGCAAGCACTAGACTCGTCTCATCAAGTTAAAGTGAGGCTAAATTTTTATTTATTGCAGCTAAGTTCTTTATAGTAATGTCTTTTAAATTATGTTTTACAACTGTTTCAATAAATGTATAATAATATGTTAATAATAATATGTTAATAATAATATGTTATTTTCCTGGGAATGGATTAATCATTTTTCCTTTATTTTATATGGTAAAGATACGTTTGATTTAAATCCAAATGTCTGGAACGGATTAATGACATATAGCAAGGTTCCACTATATATTGGTCTTTCAAAATATGTCATGCTAGACGCTATAAAGATACAATTGAAAATAATATTAATATTAAATATAAATACAAAGACAAATGATACTTATTTTAAAACGACACAAGTCTCTGCCTATTTGGTCATTTGCTATTCTTCGCAGAGAAAAACGGGAATTCATTTAATATGATGTAAACAAATTTAAATTAGAGGATCAATCTCGCTTAATTAAAATAAGTAATTAAAACCCACTAGGGGCTGTCCATAAATTACGTCAACAATTTTTGGCGATTTTTACCTCCCCCCCTCCCCCTTGTCAACAACTTGTCAAACTTCCAGAGACCCCCCCCTATAAAATTACGTCAACATTTGATAACCCCCCCCCCAAAAAAAAATCAAAAATAAATAAATAAATAATAAAAAGAAAAATGTTTAGAAAAACAAAGTTTAATAAACTTTTAACTTATGACATATTTCCAATTCATAACTACAAAGGCTTACACTAAACAGAAAAGAGATTACAGGGTTTACAAAAATGTTTACACATTAGGGTAAAGCAGGGTAAAAGGCCCCGTGGGGCAATAGGCTCCACTTACTGGGGTCATTGAGTAAAATGCTTGACGCCATTTTTTAAGGGAAGAAAGGCATTAAGGTCTACATGGTGGAAAGAAACAAAATAATCTGGGAATCATTTAAAACAAAACTTGGGTTTCTAGCCTATGGCATTGACTGTAACTTTGCATTATATTTGTATGAGTGAATTTTTTCTGCAGTTTCCTGTTTTATTCAAACATGTCTTAAAATTTTTGCTCAGTTGGGACATCTTTGTTTTGGTAATAAAAGAATATTTTTAAGCTGAGATTTTCAAATTTCTCTCAGTTACAAGTACATCTATACTAATTAAGTACATTTTTTCACCTTTAACAATCTGGGTATGTCATTTTTTAAAGTAAAATTACTGATATTTGTATACCAAGTGCTGCTACAAAGGAAGCAATGTTTAAAAAATAATAAAACTTAAAACGGGTCTTAGGTGAAGGATTTTTCCTGTACTATTTTGAATGGAGAGCATTTTAAGAGGAATTTGGTCAAACTTTTTAGTATATTTTTGCTATTTTGCTTCATAATTATGTTGAATAAAAATTTTCCCTTATAGAAATATAGTTTGCCTATGACTTAAAAGCATTAGTTGTTTGAATGTAATAATATTTTTTGATTTCAAAGGAAAAAAAGAAAACATGTTGAAAACCTGAGGCTTATTACCTCTCTTTACCCAACATCTTTAAATTATGAACATATTTCAAATTAATATAACATTTTAAAATTTTTAAGACAATTAAAATATTTACAAAGACTTGTTCTAACTTCAAGCAGAAATGAGATTAAAAATTTAAACTCTAAATACACCTTTAATGTATATATTAAACATATTTTTTTACAAACAAATCCAAATCCTATATCTTAGCCTCTATATCTTCCCATGGAGATGTCAAATGTTCCTCAATTGTTATTATTGGCATATGTTCTGGCTGAATTCTTTCTTGTGGAACCGAAACACTAGACAAGTCAACATTTTCTTCATCTAGCCATTCTGCACTGAAACATCTCTCCATAAGCAATAATTGCCATGAGCTCTCTCTGTCTTTTGGCTGCCACTCGCATTGGACGAATTATTTGCTGTTGGGGTGCATGTAGTATTTGACTGGGCCCAGGCATACAGCGTTGGTGCTGTTGAACGTGCTTCTTTAACATGGCTTGCGAAGCAACATAAAGGTGACATATTTTACAGATCCGTTCAAACATTAGCAACTGAATAGATGGACAATATATATCATATGGAAGAATTTTGAATGCTTTTGCTGATCTAGGTAGTATGTTTTCAACTTTCACAGACTGATTGAAGAAAAGAGATGGAAATCTATGTGAGTTTATATCAGATACTTCTGGTGCTTTAAGGCCCTCATTAGTTTGGCAGATTGGAATTGGCGGGGGGATAAATCGATCAGCAATAATATCAAAGTATGAGCTTCTAATCGGTTGGCAACAAGTTAAATCACAACATTTGACAATTTGTAGAAAGTACTGACTTGTCCTTACATGTTTTTAGTACCAAACTTGATCTTTGATTATTACATTTTCAACTTCAAGCTCAGACTTTTCAGGCACAATATATTCTGCCACTGTTGGAAAATTGTCTATGCTTACTTGCTTCCATATTTCTAACTTTCCATATTATCTAACTTTCATTTGTTAAGTGAACTTAAGTTAAGTATTAATTTTTTTTTAAAGTAACATTGTTGACGTCAACTTTTCTTGACCTCCCCCCTCCCCCTTGTCAACAATTGTCAAAAATTTTCAGACCCCCTCCCCCCCCCTATTTTGTTGACGTAATTTATGGACAGCCCCCTAACTAACAAAAAAAAACAACCTTTCAAAACATGCAGAGTAAAAAAAAATTCGTACAATATAAACAAAAAAAAACAACAAAATTTTATTCTTATGGAAACAATATTCAGCACAGAAAAATAAGACATCCAAAATTAAGAAATCGTATTATTTTAGAAAATGCCTTTTCTCATCGAAAACAGTAAGGACTCCGCATATAGTTTTATTTGTATTTATTTAAAATAAAAGAATGCTTTGTTAATCATTGTTACTTTAAACGGGTGTTGCTTACAATAAAGTTAATGTATTTGACATTTTTATAGGCAGTAACACAAAATCAGTAACTACTAATAATGCATTTTACGCGTTAATTAACTGGCAAAAATTGAAACTATATCATTAAGAAATAGTTAAATATACAAAGAAAACATCCTTTAATTAACCATCAAATTCTGCAATTGCCCCTATTCACACCCCTCGCCTCCTTTGTATAATTGATTTTAACCTAAACCAATGCATTACTTGTCGTGCACTTACACTAATATATTTTTAAAAACTGCCATAAATCAAGCGGTAACATCCATCCATCAAAACCCTTCTCCTCGTTTGTACTATTGATTTTAATTTAAACCAACGCATTATAACTCCACTTCGTGACTTCGTGTACATAATTTATACCACCACACCTATTCTAACATCACACCAATAAACAGCCGCTATTTTTTCCACCCCTGCTCAATTTGTCTTATTAATTATAATATATACTAAACCATTCCTGAGTGTAACTTATACCGTCGCCTGCCCCCACTATATTACTATAATTAAATTCGCTACCAACACCTGTCCAGCGGAGTACCCCAAATAAAATACATCAATTAACAATGAAACGCATACAAACCGTAAATAGAACCCTTAAATACTATAGTCCAACAAATAAAATACATAAACACAATACTTATGGAATAGAAATAGCTTGAGAACCTTTAAATACTACCATTCAACAATGAAATACAATTCAAAATAAATTAAAAATATTTTGAGAACCACTCAATAATTAAATAAAAATAAATATATTGAGAACCATTGTAATATTGAAGAAAATGTTACACAAAAAATAAAAAAAGGGGAAATAACTTCAGGGTTTAAATAAAAATACACGATTATTTCCCCTTAAGCCACACACAAACCCACTAATTAATAAGTCGTATAACAAATTGATACCCATGCACCCCCACACCCAAATTAACACATTGTATAACAATTGGATTCAATTACTTAATTAGGTAAACAAATTGCTTAATTAACATGTCTAACATAATTAATTACCATGCGCCTCCGGTATGGTCAAAGGTCAACTATGAGGTTATGAGATGTTTCTATCGTATTTCATAGCCAAAAGTGACTCTTAATACTACTGCAAATGCATATTCTAGTACAGGTCTTATCAAGGTGAGACAGCATTTTAGTTGTTTATCTCTATTACATTTGAAAAAGTTTCGTTTTATAAAGCCTGAGGTTTTGTTAGATTTTATAATTACTTCATTGACCTAGGTATTCAATGATAGTTTCTTATTTATTATGACTCCTAAGTATTGTGCAACCTTAGTTTGGGTTAGTTCTTTTCCATGAATGAAATATTTTGAATTTATTTTCTAGGTGGAAAGACATACTTCAATTAGTTCCCATTGCATCAATTCATCTAAGTCATTTTGTAAAATTTTGCTATCGCTATCATTTTCTGATTTAATTTTTATATAGATTATACAATCATCAGCAAATAACCTAACTTTTGTTCCTGTTTAGATGTTGTTGGGTTAATCATTTATATACATTAAAAGAGTAAGGTACCTAGCACAGTTCCTTGTGGAACTCCTGAGTTAACCATTATTGGAGCAGATTTCAATCCATTAATTATTACAGTTTGCTCCCTACTCAAAGGAAGTCTTGGATCTAGTGATGTAAGGGACCTGAAATTCCAAAGAAGTTTAGTTGTTTTTTTAAACTTTCTCAAATGCTTTTGAGAAGTCTAGTAATATGGTATATATTTGATCATTATTGACTAAGCCTTTTATATTTCATCTATTTAATCTATTAGTTGTGTTTCACATGATCTGTTTTTTTTCTAAAATAACGTTGATGGGCATTATATTTGTCTAGGTGGTTAACTATTCTACTATATTATTATATTATGTGTTCTAGTAATTTACATGTGATACTAGTAAGTGATACAGGTCTGTATTTACCAGGGTCTGATTTGTCACCTTTCTTAAAGAATGGAGTTACGTTAGCTTATTTCTAATCCTGAGGCACTTTACCCTGGTTTAAAGAGGTTTGAAAAAGAACTACAAGGATAGGGGACAGCTCATTGCTTAGTTCCTTTAATAACCTTGCAGGCAATTCGTCTGGACCAGTAGCTTTGTTTATTATTAATTGTTTAGGAGTGAATATATGCATATCACGTCTACAGTTGTGTTACCTAATACTTCCATTTTATTTAAACCTTTAAAAACTTCCTTGTCGCCTGAGGCAGAAAATGATGATGCAAAATATGTGTTAAGGATATTGGCTTTTTATTAGTCTCATTATCAATATAGGTTTTATTATTTGAGCCTTTAATTGTGGCTATTCCTGTAGGTTCAATTTATTTAGCTTTGATATAGGAACATAAGTTTTTATTGTAATCTTTAGAAATTACATATTTATATATTAATTTTTGAGGTTTCGACTAAGTTTTTGTGTCAAGTGTTTAATCTTTAAGTATTTTGTGTGTATACTTTTTAAATTGGTGGCCTTAATTTCTAATATAAGTTCTCTTTTTGTTTGATTAGCTTTTTAAATTTAGAATTGGATCAGCATTTGTTAATTTTATGTGATGCTAGTTTTGTTTGAACATTCTCATCCATTATAGTTTTTAGATTTGTTTTTATAAATTTCCAAATTTCTTTTACTAGTCGTTGTGTTAAATTTACTTAGGAAATTTTGTTGGCAGTTAGCCGATTATTGGTTTAGTTTTATTGAATTACATTTATTCCAAAGATATATTATTCTTCTAAGTATCTTAATCATTTTAGTTTTTATTGTATTGGTGATACTAACAATATCATGGTCGGACAGTCCAGGAATTATTTTGCAGTCCGTCACTAGTCCTGGTCCATAAATTAAGAATAAATCTAGTGTTTTATTTTTCCTTGTTGCTTTTTTTTAACTATCTGTTCTAGGTTTATGTTGCTTATAGCGTCTAAAAAGTGTTCATTAATATATTTATTAGTTTGATGGTTATCAATTGAATAGATTTTCAAAACTTTAGCTCATTCCAGTTTTGTTCTGATTGTTTTCACCAAATAACAAGATCATATAGTTATTATTTATCAATCCATCACTAATTAGTTAAATATTAATATGAAAGATGTGCTAAAATTTAAAAAAAACCAAGATTGTTTTGTTGTTGTTATTTTGTTTTGTGAAAGAAAAATATTAATTACAGTACAATTATAAGTGTCATTCCAGTCTTACCTGCTGTAGCAAATACAATTTGAACAAAATATGCTTTATTTCGTATTACTTACACTTTAAAATATGTAATTATCAATAAAGGCTTTTTTTCTGTTCTTCTGACACTTTGCCTAAACGAACTCCGGCATTCACTTTTCGTACTTTGCCTGAAACCATCAGACATTCTATACATTGCCTAGGCAATCTATAGAATGCCGGATTTCAGACATTGCCTTTTACATATATATTTATGATAAAATGTGTGTAACTAAAGTCTAATTATATCATGTATTTCATTGGGTTTTTTTTACTTACAGTCAAGCTGTGTTGTCAAATCTAGAAATACCCCAAAGCTCTCGACAATACCCTTTTGTGTAAGTATCTTAGATTAAAATATATGTTTATTTCAATAGATAAATATATTTATATAAATGAAAAATAAATATAAATATAATACTAGGTCGTTAATAAATATATCATTATTCGTTTGGTATTGTAAGTTTATGCATAGCAAATGATGTATCACACGTCTAAGAATATAAGTTTAAATTTAAGTTTAAATTATGTTCTTATGCAATCTTATTTGGAAAATTATGAATAGTAATTTACGTAAAAGTAATATATAATTTCCGTATGCTTTCCTTCTGTATTAAATAAATCTGGAAATCTTTATTTAATGCAATTTTAAATCCGTATTTTTATATTCTTTCTAGGATAGGCTAACTGATTTATTTTACTTTTTTAAACTCAAATTTTAAGTTTATGAATAACAAAATTGTTACAGAGTCATACTCGTTAAGCGAAACACTCGTTAAATGAAATAATTTATCTATTCAAATCAACGTGAAATACGAATATTCCGTTCCATGGTGAAAAAGATACTCATTAAAAAAAAATTAAGTAAAACAATGTTACTTATGATATGTTGAAGATTGTAGCAACTTGGAATGCAATTTAGATTTGAAGGAAAACACGTAAACAAAAATTTGAATATATTACAAACAACTATTTCTTTTTAACTAAGGACTTTTATTTTTGCAGACGCTTCAAAGGTTGACGAAATGTGTTGTAATCGTTTTTTTTGACATTCTTGACACTCCCTTTGAAGCATTCATATTCTTATTTTTTAATTTTTTTTTAAATTTAGAATAGTGCAGATCGTTGGCCGATTGTAAGTGTGTGCTAGCTAATAATTTGTTATCGCTTTTCAATGAATTTACGTTTTATTTCAACAGTTATTATTTTTCCCTCTTATGACTGTCTTCTTGTGGGTTTTTTTTCCGAATACATTTTAGCACAGGTTATTACACATAAAAAAAAATAAATAAAATTACGAATACTGTCTGAATTCAAAATTTAAAAAATGGATGATCACACGCGAAAACAAGTTAATGTCAGCTGGTTCAACGGGCGAGAAAGTCTCCTTAACTTGTAGTATTCACAGAAGGAGAGAGGCCGTCCAAGATCGGCGCTCCCCAAGCAAGGAACACCTCGTGTATATGTACCCAGTTTGCAGCTTCCATGCCCGCTGGAGCGGAACGGTATTTTCCCCACGTGGATTCACGCCGAAGAGTTCACCTGCAGCTATCAAACGAAGATATCACTCTCACATGTCACAGCAGGAACATCACGTGCCTACAATCAAGGAGGCCACTAGACAGATCTACCCCTATACTATGGTTGCACATTCTACAAGCAACTCAAATTCAAATATTTTTACGAACAGAGACATTTGATTGATTTTGCAGGGATAGAGAATTACATTAGCTACAATGAATTCATATTTGATTATATATGATTTGGATTTTTTCAAATTCATTGTGTGGTAAAAACTGTAATTAAAGATTTATTTATTTCAATATTTTTCAACATTTTGAGTAAATAAATTTCGCCCCTTTTTTTATTGCTTTATTCCTTTAAAAGAATCATCCTATGCAAAAAAGGCAATTTTTTGTCCGGTCATCGATAGCAATTGGTCCCTCAAACTCCTACAGACCCCTACAGTCAATCACTGGCGGAGAAAAATTAAATCTTATTTACATATTGAACGACGTTCAAAACGAGTTATTTTTGGTGCAGTTTTTTTCCAAGAGTTTTTTTTTGAGCGGTGCGCGTTGGGATTTGTAGTCAAAAACTTTTTTTTTACGGGTTATTTATTATAACTCAGGACAGACCATGGTGTTGGGGGAGTAGGGTCTCTGGACAGACGGTGTGGGTAATGTTGTTATATTATAATGTATAGTATTATTGACGTGATACACATGTATGACTGGTCAACACGGTGGGTCTCTCAACAAACCGCGGTGGAGGGGATGTAGGGTCTTGCGACAGATCGCGGTGTTGGGGGGTGGAGGGGGTAGTGTCTCTGGATAATTAGCGGTGTGGGGGGAGGTAGGGTTTCTGGAAAGACCGCGGTGTGGGGTTGGTAGCGTCTCTAAACAGACCGCGGTGTGGGGGTTAGGTTCTCTGGACAGACTGCAATGTGGGGCGGATGTAAGGTCTCTGGACAGACGGGGTTGGGTAATGTTGTGATGTCCTACCATGAGCTTCACAGGTCACCCTACACTGTCTTATTGCCGTCCTTGGACTGGCTTTATTGCTAGTATATAACAAAAGGCGGTTGTCTGTGCAATCTTCGATAGTGATTGGTCCCTCAAATTCCTACAGACTCCTTCAGCCAATCACTAGCGGAAAAAAATTAAATCTCATTTACATATTGAACACGTTTTTTGCGGGCCTTCAAAACGAGTTATTTTTGGTGCAATATTATTGTCATCATTCAGTACCGTTTTCACATCTTGAAGTGTGTCACTCCTGCTAATCACTACTGTTACTCCTAGACAACATGCCACCGAAACGACGGCGGAACGTCCTTGGGCGGGAATTGGTGCTCGTTATTTAATAAATGACTCAAAATAACGATTATAAGTATACATCAATGACAAAAATATATACGTCTAGACATTTAAGATTTAATTTAAAAAACACTTTATTTATCATTTACTTAAGAAAATAGACCTGTTAAAATGTTTTATTTACTTTAAATACATATAGTGCTATGATACGTCAAAACGGCCCCGGACCAAACGGTATCGACAAAACGGCCCCAGACAAATTGTTTACATTTTATAACTAAAATATTAAATTCCTTTGCATTTTAAGCTTTTTTCAAATTTTTCACTCTTAAAAAAGTGGTAAAATTGTAAAATTATTTCTTGTCATGTTATTTTATTATTTCTTGTCAACAAAGAAATGTGACTTGGTACCATATCGAGTAAAGGCTATTAAATTCATTATTGTGATATCCTTATTATTGTTTCTTGTGAGCTAAACCTGACACTGAATCTTGAATCGGTGAGTAAAAATAAGATTATAAGATTTGATTGTACTTTTTATTATTAATCTATCTATTAGTCCAGGGCCGTTTTGTCTGAGGCCGTTTTGCGGCGAACCATATATTGCATGTAAGGCAATGAGGAAGATGCTCGAAACAAATTCTAAATATGATCGAAATGCTTACTTAAAACCCAAGCACATATCTTTACTTTTTGATGTTACCAATATCAAGAAATTACATTTGAAAATAGTTTGAATCATATAAGCTAACATATACTATTTATTTATCTTCTTAAAATGTTAGTGTTCAAATTGTAACTCCAAATGTGAACATTCAACACCTTGACAATTTTGTGGGAGAAGGAACCATTAATCAGATACTGAGTGGAGCTCATTTAGAGGAGACTTCCCAACAGAGAAGGAATTAGAAATAACTACATTGTGTTATTCTTTTTGCTGAAGCCGTTTCCTAAAGATTATATATATATATATTTTTTTTTAAAGTTTAACAGATTTATAAATAAACATATTTAAATTAATTCAATTAATGCATTACAGTTAACCAAAACGGTGCAATGTATGTTAGAAAATGTGATTAATATTTATATTTGTAATCTTAGGGTACATATTTTTTGCTAAATTAATAAAAGAAAAGAAAATGTGTTTGTTTTTTTTTAAATCCAAAATTGTTATAAAATTAAAACAAATATTGTATAGCTTATGACAATGATGCTTTTGCATACGAAATGATCAGTTTAAATTGTATGTTTGTTTCATATAAGTATATTTTAAATCACTTTTTAAAATATGTTAATAAAATATATATGAACTAAATTTAAAATAACCATACAAATGTTGGTGTCGCCTCAAGATAAACTTTTCATTATTCGCCATAGAATATTTAAACTCGTTACGTCTTTGGTTTTATTTTTTCCACATCTATAGTAATATATACATTTAAAATTCTAGTAAGACAATTAAATTAACACACGAATTGCTAAACATTTGAAATTGCATAATTTAAAAAGAAAAATAAAAAAAAACGTTTGCGGATGAACACAAAGAGCCTTTTTTAATTGGCGAAAATAGTATTTATAAAAAAAAAGCAAATTTATGTCATTGTATTTTAATGTGCTATTGTTTGTATATCCATGATTACATTTACATATGGTTTCGTGTAATCCAATATTTATTTCGTTTCTTAAACTATTCATATCTTTTTAGAAAATAATATCTAGACAATGTAAACTTTAATTTATTCTGTCAACACGTCTCTTGTTATAATATTTTAAATGCCAAATAAAAACCGGGTATGTTAGTCATAATTTAAATTATTGTGTTTCTTTCATTGAAATACGCGTACATCAGACATTTTAAAATTAGAAATACCAAATAAAATACATTTAATGTTTTTTCAATAATTGCTAATTGTGAAAAAGAAATGAAAAAAATGCAATAAATGAAACATTTAATGTACTTTAATTTTTCTTATTTTTTAGATACCCAGAAATAAATATTATGGTTTAGGCAATATGGTTTTGTCACATTGAATCAATACTAATGACAATTATAAATCTTAGAAGCTGTTGGGATTTAATCTATAAATAAATTATGATTTACAAAGTTCAGGTAAATCTTTTAGATGTATGCAACAAGTGATTATTGGTGAAAACAAATACATTATCTCTTAGGTGTCAGTTTTATTTAGCTAACCGCAGTTTTTTATTTTATCCCCAGCATATAAGAACTAAAAGAGTATGGGCTATTTCTGAATGTGTGTACTTTAATTGTCACTAACTGAAAATTATGGAGTGTTTGCGAGTGCGGCCAGAACAGAATCCCGAAGACTAAAGAGAACAAGAGAACAATTTGTTGCTTTTGAAGATTCTTTGTATTTACGCAGTTGTAATTTCTCTCAAGCTAAATTGAACTGTTTATGCATAAGACCTAGTGACAATTGATATTTTAAAACCATATAACTGTTTTCCTATAATCAAGAAGCCATTTCCATTGCTTCATTTTAACAAGTATATATATATATATATATATATATATATATATATATATACATTGGTTTTAGACTATTGACTGACGGGAATGTTAAAAATGTTGAGAAAGTTTGCCTTCCACTGTTCTAACACTTCGTTTACCTATCAAACCAAATGAAAAGCGTATTAAGCTAATAGCAGTATTGGAGTCGGACACCAAGACATAAAATGACGACAGCTCTTCTGATGAATTACTGCGTTACAAAATGGAGATGAAAGTTCCTGAATCCATTAAACCTCTAACATACAGAATAGGACTGCGATACAGATTTTAAATAAAATACAAAATACACAAACAAATTGTGCAATGAAAACAAAAAATTTGAGCATTATTTTAAACTAACACAACAATAGACTTTTAGCTAATGCTTTCATCAGTACAATAACATAAAATAGGTATTTACATATATTTAAATCCTTAAAACATATTATGTCATAAAATAATTTAAAATTATTTATGTAAAATAAAATGAAAGAAAAAAACAAAAACAAACAAAGACACAGGATCTAGGAAAAAGGAGGAAGTATCTAAAGTAACAGTTAAAACCACAACGGGAAAAAGATTCTGCAGTTAGGTAACATTGCGAATTTGGTTAATTCCATATTGAGCCAACGTACCAAATCGTTTTATAAGTATGTTTTCCATGTGGATCCTATCATATATAATATATATAAAATACCAGTAACTGCAACATCTGAAATACCGTCATGGTCAACACTGTTAAATGTTTAGATACAGGACATTGAGAAGACGATAACCTGTCTCACCCAAATAAATTATATTACACCTCTTGTAAAGAATTGCATAAATCACTTTGCGACTTGTGCAAGTGAATCCATATTTTATTATGAAGTTTTCAAGAGGGAAAGAAATGTTAATTTCAATCACATATGGAAAAGTATTGCAACGGTTACGGTTGCAACCCTTTGTTCCAATATGTGCTTTCATTGTGGGAAGGTGACTTCTTACAAGTATATCATTGAGGCTTCTATCTCTCCGGAAAACAAAAAGAGGAGGTTCTTTGAAGACCGGCTGAGTTAGAGGGTCAGCCATGACGATTGGTTGGTTTTTGAGTATCGCCTGGTGGGCTTTAAATTATGGAGATGAAAAGTTAGAATAAATTTGTATCGATCACATTTATCAGAAACAGATGATGTAAATGTGTCCTGCCTGGTTATGCATTTAATTCGATTGAGAGCGGATATTAAAACTGTTTCCGAGTATGACCATCTTCAAATAAAAAATCAAGCATTTCATTACCTTTCTCCAAAAAGTCTGCCTCATCTCTGCAGAGTCTTTTAAGTCTAAATGGTTGCGAAAATTTAATAGAGTTCTTTAAAGATCGAGGATGGGACGATATATACATAAGGAAACTATGGCTGTTTGTAGACTTTTTTCTTTCAATTTAATATGTATGTCCAAAAAATGACATCCCTCCTATGCATGTTTGAAGTTAATTTGATTGAAGAATGGAAGTTACCAACAAAGTCAATAAAACTTTGCAATTGTTGCATATCCATTATTGTTATTCCAATACAATCGTCAATGTATATCCTGTAGTACTCTGGAGAGATACCTTTGTAATTTTCACTCCTCATGTGTTCTAAATAACCCATAAATATACCTGCATAACTTGGTACCATCTTCGTTCCCATAGCAACTCTACTAATTTGATAAAACAATTTCCCTTTGAACTCAAACGAGTTCGGATTTAGGACCAGTTCAGTCAATCGTAGTATGGCACTTGCAGGGATCTTGAGATTCGCCTTCTTGTTAAGAAAATATGAGATCGAGAGAGCCAATCAGCATGAGGAATTTACGTGTATATAGAAGAATCGTCCATTGTAAATAATGCATGATCTTCATTAGGTCATTAATCTTAAGTCAATTTTTAAATCTGGTTAGTGACTAATTTTTTTCTGGCTTAAAAAAAGAAGAAAAAAAACAATAACAGGAAAAATGGAATACATCTGCAAACAAACCGCCCTGTATAACAGTATAACTTTTTTTATTTTTTAAATACATTTTAGATTTAAAACTAAACTGATTTAAGTCATAAAAGATTACTATTGTAGTTACAAAATATATGACTCTTACTCGTGAATGTACATTCTATTTTGGGTCGAGGCGTTAGGGTCGTAGGACCCGGTTCATTTTATCGCATGCGAGCCTCATAAAGCGGGCATCGCCATAGAGGTACTCCTCTGCAGGTACCGCGACTTCTCCTTCCAAATCCCCGCACAGCTCGGGGCACTCTTCGAGTACATGGGCCACCGTCTTCTCCGTGGTGGCCACACAGCCGAGAGGCCAGTTCCCTTCTAGTGTTAAACTTGTACAAGTAGCTTCGTATGGGACAATGCTCAGTTCTTATTCTAGTTATGAGCGTGTGATTGCTACGTCCAATTTTCCACCAGGAATCTCTTTTGTTCGGTCGCCGCATGTACTGGAATACTTTTCTGGCCGTGTTTCCAGGTGCCCACAGATGACGACAGAGACGGCCACGAAGTTAATATAAGGGATTTAAAAATGACATACTTCCCGTGATGGTATCGAGCTGAACTTTTGCACATAGACTCGTGTCACGTAATAATGCTTCGTGTCAAAATTTCAGATCGATCGAATGTACCGTAATTAAATTAATGCATTTTTATTTTATCTCTATATAACTATATGTATTGCTTGCTTTTGTTTACATTCACGTGTCACGCTGAGTTCAGTCCATCCATCCGTAACCACACCTCCATCCGGGCCCATTTTACAGCAAAAGGGGAGTTATGTCAGTTTCAGTCTGTAAATGTTTGTCAAGTTTGAACATAATCAATACTTTTAGTTATGTCTCAATTTAAGGGATTTATAGTCAAACCTTTGTTTTTACGGGGTTGTTTAATTTCTGGCTAATATTTGTCCCTGCTATTCTTTGTTCAACACCTTCACATGCTAAAAAAGTATCAACTAAGTATGCGAAATGTGCACCCCAATAGGAGTTTGTAAACTCCTCTGCAATAGCATGCTTTTGACTAGCCAGAAATGTTTGAAGTCCAGCTTTCAGAGCCCACACTCTGTTCAGAATATTGCCGCATGGAAGCCATCGTATCTTAGTAGGTCTGGTATTTACGTTCAGCCTCCCCATCTTTACATAAATCATGAAACATTCACGTTTGCAGTTTCACGTTTCCTTTAATGAAATTTAAAATCTGGAAAACATCATGTATGACGGTCTCCAGTTCACGTTCCTAACGTTTCCCAAGCAGAGCGTGTAGATGGATCATACAGTGGTTAAATTTCTTGTGAAAGCCGAAAAACCACGCACACGACCCAACATAGCTGGAGCTCCATCAACCGACACAGCAATACTGTCATCCCATTTTTTAATTTCCTTTTTCAAAGTATTCATTAACTTAAATGAATTTATCAATACCTTCACATCCCTATTTAAGAGAATCTAAAACAGTTCATCTTCAAATATTTGAAAAACTGTGTAGCGAACAAATATCATAAGCTGTTCTAAGAATTTACTCGCATATATAGAATGCGTTTTCTAGAAGTAATCGATTCAGTAGGGGGCATATCTTCCAAGCGTACACGATACGGATTTTAAATATATTAAGCAAATTTCATATGTCCCAATTATTCTCCTTTACACCAAAGAATTCCCTTTTTACCCAAGCCTTAAGTTAAGAGGTCGAGAAACTTTTAGTCTGAGAGAGCCATGAACACCACATAATTTTAAAATTAATTCTATGAAATCCATACATAATATTTCAAACTAAAAATTCAAGTAAATGTATGCATTTATTGTAATTTCAACACTAAAAGTACACAAATTATTTCTCTGAATTCTTTTTTAAATAATAGTTTTATGCTGCTGCTAATCAATAATGAATTTTCATTAACATTAATGTAACTAATGGTGCTGCATGACTTTGTAAATGGCTTTGTAGTCTGGTTGATACGTTGTGAGATTAACTTTCATGCAGGCGTTGAAACTTTCATCCGTTAAACATGATCGCTGCGTGGTGAAGTTTTTTCATTTCTTCCCATTAGTGTTGGCTCACCAACTCTGCTTGCTGTCATGCAAGTCTTTCCAAATCTTCATTTAGTGACTTGAAATTATTCATCCACATGTCTGAGGCCTTCAGGTAAGCAGCTTAGAGTTCAAAATCTCTGACGGAGACACATGGAATACAACTCAGGTCAGTGCTCTTCACTGCTCACTTGTGTGGATGGGTAAATAATTTAATAAGGCGGATGTGCTCGCGAAATTATCCAAAGCGCGCTTTAAATAACTGCAGGAGATTAGACGTAAAACCTGCTAGCTGCTGAATATTAAGATGTTGAGCAGGGTCATTTGATGTGCACGTATTTTTTAACTTTCCCAGTTTTTCAAAGTTTAGTCAACGACTTGTTTTAATGTCGGCGATGAAGATTTCTAGCTTGTTTTAATCAGTACTCTAGCTAAACTATGAAGTATAAAGGAAGTTTGTATCCTTAGGTTTAGACCATTATCCCCTATTGATTATTTTACTGTGTCTCTCGCTCCCTTTCTCTGTCTAGCACTGTGTAAAATGTCTATATTTTTTTTCCTTTTTAAGCTTTCGTTATTTGTATGTATTGAGAATTGAATGTTTTGTACAGTGTTTATTATCAATCATTGAAATAGTAAAAATATCATTACGGATTTACCGTTAGCATTTATTCAATTTTAAGCCGAAAATTCAATGCATGCCCGAAGCCACATTTTGTTTATGAGTGATTCCTTAATGACTTTTTAAACATTTATTTCAATGTTAAAGTATCGATACAAAATTTAAAAAATATAAATTTAAAAAAAATGAAATAGAGTTAATTTTAGTCTAGCATTCTCAAGGCAAGCAAAAACAAGCCACATAGCTAATACAAACACCAGCCAATCAGAAAACATTATTTAGACTAATAGTGGTGTAGTCATGGCTGCAAATGTAAAGGGGTTTCCCAATATTATATTACACATAATTGAACTGTCTACTGGTTTTCTTTTTCTTACGAGACAAAGATAAGGTTGGTTTTTCTTTTCTTGTTATTAATTTTTATGTTAAAAAAGTAAAATGTATGTTCTCAAGAAATAATGACTTAACAAAAACAAAGTATTGCTATTTTTGTTTTTAAGCTGAAGCCGTCATAGTCTTTACGCCAGCTGTTTTATACAATCTGCAAAAGTTACTGTTATTGTTCAGACATGATCAGGGTCCACTATGAATCCAGTAATATATTTTGTTAGTGCCATTAATTTGCCATAGCCCCGGATCTATCTATTTTATTGCAAAACTTTACCTCTACAGATACAGATTTGGGTATTTCCTCTTGTAAAATGTCACTATAAGCAGCATCAGGCATTGGAGGTATATCTACTTAAACTGGTTGATTGGCAGCAGGAATGTATGTAGATGTGAAAGATATATCTGAAGAAATGGTATGAGTACATGTCATTTCACACCTGAGCTAGCAGCACAGGTTAATGTGATAGAACGCAGAAAAAAAAATTCCTGAAGAATTGGACATCCTTTAATGCATAGTGTTGCAGAAATGGAACAAACTAATCGCGATGAAAAAGTTGCTAAATTTAAATTGTAACCAACGCATAATGTTACATTATTCCTACATAGCCATACTGTATTGTGTGCATGCTAAAAGGGATGTACATATTTAAACCCGGTGCGTTAGAGAGGTTTCACTTTTTTTTAAGTTCAAGGTTGGAAGTTAGTGATAAACTTAAAGGGTCCGTTCGAATATAAACACAAAATTATGAGATTTTTATAAAATAATTCTAAATTTTATACGTGCTTTCTGAAACCCTACAACATGTTCGCATGGGGCCCCTGTGCTCGTGGGCGTCCGGGCCAATGCCCAACAGTCCTATATGTTAAAAAGGCTCAGAGAACATTTTAGAGAACATTTAAGGGTGACATGCAAGAGACTTATAACAGTACTTTAGAGATAGTCGTCTGTAGGGAATAGAATGTAGCAAATCTGTATACTCTGTTTCATGTGTTAGTTCAAGTACTTAAAGATCAGTAACTGTGTGTAACCAAGAAAAGAAATTATTCAAATAACATTATTAAAACTATAGTCATCATGACCTGACTTTAGTTAGTTGTATCATTAGCTGTTAGTTAGTGTGTGTACATAGCATATAATATATAACAATAATAAACCAGATAGCCACCACTCGGCTACACATATAATATATTTATATTTATTGTTTTTTATTTTAATTTCCATAATAATAAGAATTGATAACAGTTTTATTTTTAAAATTAAACCTTGCGTGGACACCCATACGATGTTCCGGGAACCCAAAATCAATTTAAAATTTCCACGGACCCCTGAATAGTACCGGGGACCACTGGGGGTCCATTCGGACCACATAGGGAACCACTGCTTTAGGCTGTCCAAAAACATCACGTCTTTATGAGCATAATCGTTTACATTACATGGTTTGAATTTTGAATTTTTTTTTAGAAAAAGGGTATAAGAGAGAAGAATGTGGACACAAGACGTTATTACTGCAAACACACAATTTGTGACTCAAAAAATGATTTTAAAAAATACTAGGCATATATAAATTTTAAGTAAAAATGAGTCATTCAAAAATTAATGTTGTTAGAAATAATATTCGGCAACAAAGAAAAGAATATTTAATTTAGAATACGTGCACTGCAGGGGTGGATTAAGACTGCAAGGGGCCCCTAGCCGTAATCCAAACTGGGGCTCTGTCCAGCCAACGTCCATTTAAATAAAATTATTGCTAGCAGCTAATATAAAACTGTAACTCGTTAATAATATAAAACTGTAACTCGTTAAAGGCAGAGTGTACCAAGACAAAAAATTAAATAGAAGTTAATTTAATTAATATAAAATTAATTAAATCAAAAATTCATTAAAATATTTATTATTATTTATTTCAGCCTACAACTTTCGTTTGCGAACCTTTCTTATTACAAAGTTATCAATCAAGTCAGTAAAGCTATGTGAGCTTACGTTCATTTCCAATGATTATTAGAGAGAGGAAACTCAGTCTTTGTTGTCCCATGCAACTTCTAACTTCATTTTTTAAATTCTTTTCACTTTGAAAATGATCGCTCTCCGCTGCAGTTTGATGTCATCATTGAGAGATAGATGCGAAGTGCGATGTGTACATTTGGAGAGGACTGTGTAAAATTTAGCTTATTCAAAAACAGCTAAATTTTTAGCTATGTGCATGTGTTTTGAGGTTTGCATTGTGCTTCTTCATGTCCCTGACCCTGGCACTCGACAATAACTTGTTCGAAGAGTTCTGAAAATTGGACTAATTCTGAAGGAAAGTAATCTTCGAAATCATTTGAGTATTCTTCCATTGAATTTGCTGCTGCCCCTCGGATGGTGTCATTGCTGAGCTCAGTTAGGTTTTTAAGAAAGCCAAATTTATCATGGATGTATTTATATTCGTCTAAACGATGCTGTAAAGCTGAAGAAAGTTTGTCCATGATAAACAGAAATACTCCAACCTTCTATTGTTGTCTCGGGGGAAATACTGTTTCAGGTGATGGCCATTAATCAAACTGAAACTTTAATGTTTTGATCGTATGGACGATTGTTTATATTCTTTCTCCACGGACTAGTCATTTCCCTTTTCTTCATAGGATTCAAATTCAGAACTTTGTCTTTTAACAAACCCAGGTAGAGATTTCAACAAATATGGCTAAATTCAAATATAGTACCCGCTTATGAAGGAAAACATTCGTTTTCTGAAATCTTTCTAAAATGTTGTCCCGAATTTCAAGTAAAATAGCGACTTCCAGTGTCTCAAGTTAAATCCGAAATCGTTCTGCTTCATGTGGATTGTCACGGGCTGATTTTTGTCAGGTGCCATTTCTTCCAGTGCTGCAATATTCTCATGGTATGATTTATTAACAGACCTTACAGCATCATGTCGGGCTGACCATCTTGTGTCAGACAAGGCTTTGTTAACAGGTAACCCTTTCAGGTGTTTTGAAGTACTTACCAGAGATGAGTAAATGTAACAAGCCGGTATAAAGATTGTTCAGAATTAAAAAAAATATGGCTGCATCAGGACAACCTTCTGCTGCACTTTTCCCAACACAATTAAGGAAAATGAGATGTGCATGCATGTAATGAGCAACACTGCACTTCCCACTCCCATTTGCATAACTATTGTCTGACTGCCCACGGCAAACTTGAATTTGAATGTCATTTTCTTCCAAAAAATTAAGAATAATTTGGGCAATGTCTCATCCAGTATGGGAAAACATTGGTGTGAACTTGATGAATCAACAACAAGGCCAGATTTTGCAACATATTGGATGATGAATGTTAACTGGTCCACGTGAATATCTAATAGTATACAATCTTGAAATTCAACTTGAATTATCCCTTAACCCGTCATTCGGTCTTTGGGGAAAAATCGTGAATTGCACACTATCTCACGCCATTTGTCCCGGTCCTGTGCTGCCTTTTGAGAGTCGCTGAATGACAGGCTGGTCGACTCTTTGATATCGTCTTCCCATCTCTTCATTTGTCCGCCTATTTTCCTTCCTTCCTGGACTGTGACTTGCATTATAGTCTTTGGGAGACCTCCAGATCTTGTCGCATGTACGTACCATCGTAGTTTCATCTTCTTAATTGAGGTGAGAAGGTCCTCGAAGGGGCCAATGACAGCACTTATTTTGTTGCGGACCGCTTCGGTTGTGATGTGCGCTGTGTAAGAGATGTTCAATATCTTTCTGAAACATCTCATCTCTAGCGCATTGATTCATCTTTGGAGGTGTGCAGTGACCTTCCAAGCTTCACAACCATAAAAGAAGACTGACATCGCCAGAGAGCGCATTAGTCGGATCTTTGATCTCAGGGAGAGTTTCTCGCTTTGCCAGATGTGCTTTAGTTTACTCAATGCTGCCATTGTTTGGGCCAATCTGGCAAGAACTTCTGGCCTTGAGCCTTCGTCGTATATTATGGCCCCTAGATATTTAAAGGTGGAGACCCATTTGAGATCTTCCCCGTTTATCCGAATTTCATTTGTGAATTTTCCATTTGCCGTGACATTGGTCTCTTCTGCATTTATTTCCATGTCATACACCTATGATGTTTTCTCTAGTTTTGCAAGGAATTCTTTTAGTTCGTCCTCGCTGCCAGCTTGGCCGTCTATGTCTTCGGCGAAGTGTAGGTTGGTTATAATTCTTCCTCCGATGCTGAATGTTCCGACATGGTTTTCTAGCACAGCTGTCATAATCCTTTCAAGGAAGAGTTTGAAGAGGATGGGGGAAAGTAAGCATTCTTGTCTGACACCAACTGTGGTCTTTAACCAATCTCCCATCTTGCTGTTGAAGAGTACAGCGCTGGTTGCTCTATTCTATAGGTTCATGATAAATTCAATGAGGTTTGCATCAATGTTGAATGTGTGCATAGTTGCCCACAGTGCCACATTCCCCACTCTGTCGAACGCTTTTTTAAAAGTCTATGAAGACATGATAGAGGTCACTCTGGTGTTGGAGATGATTTTTTTCACAGAGCACTCGCAGGTTAAAGATTTGCTCCGTTGTGCTTCTTCCTGCTCTGAAGCCCGCCTGCTCTTCTGAAATGATTGGCTCTGCTTGTGGTTTCAGTCTGTTTAATATGATCATAAGCATGACTTTGCTGGGATGACTAATCAGGCTGATTGTACGGTAGTTCTGTAACATCTATAAATTACCATTCTTTGTGAGCGTGATAACCAGCGATTGCGTCCAGGGGGTTGACCATTTTCCTGTCTGCCAGATTTTGTTGCACATGTTAGTTAGGATGTTTATTACAGGGACACCTCCTGCCTGAATCAGTTCGCCTGGAATGTTGTCTGCTCCGGCTGATCGTACAGACAGCTCCACCTAATCACGGAGATTAGAATGCATGTCTGTGTTAGTTGACTTGGGGCAGTTGAGCACTGTTGCATCGCCTTTGGAGATTTCATTGTACAGCTCAGAATAGTATTCGGTCCATCTTTTGATAATTTCTTGTTCTTCTGTGATACATTTTGAAGATTCATCGTGTATGGTTGAGATACGACCTTGTTTGGTGGATGTCAAGTCTTTAACAAGTTTATGAGCCTTTTTTGACTTGTTCGTTTATAAATTTTCATTAATGTCTGAGCATTGTTGTTCTATCAATTCTTTTTTTGTGTGCTTTATTCATAACTTTTCTGATCTTTTTATTGATGGCTTTGTATACAATCTAATTTTTATTAAAAAATATTCAAAATTCATTCGCAGTTCTTTACGTAGCGATCGTGACAAACAGATGATAGATGTCTTAATTAACGATATTTTTTTCTTTAATGTTTTACTGAACTTACTAGTATTTATTGACATATTTATTCGAATATTTACTTCTTACTACAGTCTGTCTGTAGGTTAAAGAATTGTAACTCTTGTGTAGTGTACTAACTTGGCAGTTGGTTAAAAATTCAATGATTTAATTAAACAATATTATGTCAAATTTACGCAATCGTAATTTTTGCAAACTAATAAGAAATCATTTTTTTCTTTGGCTAGGTTTTCTCTTTCCTGAATGATAGTTTTTAGATATTAGTACCAAAGTTGACGATTTATGGTATTTCACACTCTTCGATATTTTCTCGTCATAAATAGATGATATTTTATTAATTTATTTAAGATATTTTCAGGGATTCATGTAAACATTTGCCCAACCTTATTATACAATATAATGAAGTTTGGGGGCCCTTAAATCATTTGTGCCCGTGTCTTTAGCCCGTTCAGCCCCCCCCCCTTTAATCCGCCATAGGTGCACTGTGAACACATGGTCTATACGTGTTCGATGCTTTTCCTTAACAATAAACTTGACGGCATTATAAGCATAATTTTACTTTATTTAGTGGACTATTTACAAACGCGTTATTGACACAAACGCGTATGCAAAACGTATTTAAGTCAAAGCTCAAATAAAAGCTATTTTAACAATAAAAAACAAATAAACAACATCAAACTATTTTCACTTATTTTACTTAATTAAAAGATCATCGCTTGGCTTGAGACTATCGTCTTCAAAAATGTGTGTGTGGGGGCAGGGGGGCTGTGATTCTTGCAGTCAAACTCGTTCCGTCGAGCACTTGTTTTAAAGAATGGAAATAATAAAACAAACCCGTAAAAACAAAGTTTTTGACTATAAATCCCTTATATATGAGACGGAACTTAAAGTATTTACAAATATCTACAGACTGAATCTGTCTTTACTCCCCTTTGCTTTTAACCCAAAAAAGTGGGGGGGGGGTGGGAGTGGGTGAGGGGAAAGGTCTTGTCACGGATCGCTGGGCCAAGCTCACCGTGACACGCCAAATGTAAACAAAAGCACGCCGGTTTACCTGGTTTAAGCACGAGATGTGTTCACCAGTGCCTGGCCTGAAGTCAAGTGACCCGTAAAATGTAAACGATAGCGACCTCTACATATAGTTTCTATATATAAACTAAACATGTATTAATTTAATTACGGTATGTTCGATCGATCTCAAATTTTGATACGATGCATTGTTAGGTGAGATGGGTCCGAGTTCCAAATTTCAGCTCGATCAGATAACGGGAAGTGGGTCATTTTTTAATTTAGTTTTTCCGCCCGCCCAAGACAGAGATGACGACAGACAGAGACGCGGTGAAGTTAATATAAGGGATTTAAAAATGCTAATAATTTTAAGTGTCTCAATGAAAGTGTATGCGCCTTCCGTTGTTGCAGAATTTTACTAAACACTAAATTTTATTTTAGAAATACTTGTACGATTTAACACTTATATAATATCGGTTAAGTGTCTAGTCAGCACTAAAATATTCTAATTTACGTCACTCAGGTAATAAAGGAAACAACATGTTATTTTTTTTTATTACTTCAATACTCTTCAACTTATTATGTTTTGTGAACATTACTGAATTTTTTAATGCGTACAGTCTTCATGCACGTTAGCGGCTTGCTTATCATTTGTCGTGATCTGACGAACGTCGCTATACAAGTGTGTCTTCCCCACTCACTGTGGTTATTATGAATACTCTGAAATTCAAGAAAATCTTACATTGCGAATCAAGGAACCATATATTACCATAGCATGGTCCAAGAGTTTTTAGAGCACATTATAAAATAAAGAAATGAATTTTCTAGACAGCATTTCCTTATTTAAAGATTGCAATCATATGTTTTCGAGAAAACAATAACATATTCAAAGCTATCTTTGAACTGATTTGACTACCTGCTTCGAGGTAAAAAGAAAGCTGTCTGTTTTCAAGTTTCTTTGTCGCCACTTTTGTAGAAAAGAACATTACTGAAACCGATATAAGTCGAATACAAGATAACATTTGAAAAGTTACAATGACTAAATTTTATATTTCTACTTCAGATTAGTTGAGAGAAGATTCCAAGTTATAAACACAAAATTTACTCAACGACACAAACATCTTATAATTTAAAAAAATAAAATAAAAAACGTCTAATGTGAGAGACATTTTAGCACTGGATCTACGATGGGCCAACTGGCAAGAGGCGATACACAGCAAAGCATTGTGGAGTGCTAAGAGCTTGACGAGACACACAGGACGTCCTGGTCATACACTGCACCCAGCCCCATTCCCATCCTTCTCGTCAACGTTTTGCTACTGGATCAGATGGCTTTGGGCGAGAGAGTGACATTGACGTGTTGCTCGAATCTTCTTCACTTTAAACAAAGCCATAGCGCAAGTCACTCTCATCATCATTGATTCATTCCAAAGTCCTGTAGAGACAGGCAAGTGGCGAAGCGGCAAGTGAGGGTACACTGGCAGCCGTAGTCACAAACCTGCATGCAGGCGGTTGAGGCCATAGGGTTGTTTACCAGTGACACCGAGCAGCAGTGGTGTCCGGCAGTCCCCTGAGCGATTGAGCAGCCCTCTTTGGGAATGCACTGCTCACCCCCATAGCATGGTAGGGGCCTAGAAAATGTGCCCTAAACATTGCCTGTTCAATCTCCCCTGGCCATACTACAGTGGCTGGCGGGGAACCTATTTCTGCGGTCAAAAACTAAAGAAGAAGACGGGGACTATTCCTCTCACCCTGGGCGCATGGATTGTGCACACACTAATGAACAGAGTTGAAACCAACAGACCCCATCGGAGAACTGCCCTTGTTGGCCACGAAATTTCTAGATACGGTGTCGACATTGCCGCTTTTAGCGAGACCCGTCTACCAGGAGAGGGCAAACTAAGTGAAAGAGGCTCCGGCTATACCTTCTTCTGGAGTAGCAGAGGAAGTGAGGAACGCCGATAGGCCGGTCTTGGCTTTGCCATGAAGAAATCATAGTATGCAAATTGGCTGGTCATCGAAAGGGCGTAAATGACAGACTCATGATGATGAGACTGCCTCTGTTGACCGGGAAGAAATATATTAACATCATCAGCTGCTATGCCCCAACAACGACTAACCCTTATGAAGTGAAATCAAGGCTTTACGTGGACCTTTATGTTATAATCGCCAACATTCCTTCTACTGAATGGCTTATAATAGTTGGTGACTTTAATGTGAGATTGGGCTGTGACGACGCTCTTTGGGATGATGTGATAGTGTCACTGTCGTGCTTCTACCTACACGGGAAATATGAGAATTGGTGATTTTTATTTTTGATATAGCTCATATTAGGAAAAAACTTCATTTGGACCCCCGCCCACCAGGAATTGATAATTTAAATATATTTTCGTCTGTTACCATCGAAGGATTGTACTTAACAACTTCCTAAAGTTTCATGCTTCTGCCTACTCAGGGAATAGGATAATTTGTGATCTTCATATTTTATATAGTCTATATAAGAAAAAAAAGTTTATGGGCCCCCGGCCCCCATAAAAGTGAATTTTAAAATTCGTTTAAGCCAATTATCGTCGCGAGAGGCTACACTCAACAACTTCCCAAAGTTTCATGCTTCTACCTACACGGAAAATTGGAAAATTAGTGATGAGTCTGTTTTAATATTTTTTAAAAAACTACATTTGTGCCCCCGGCCTCCAGTAAATGATAATTTAAATATTGTTTTTGCCTGTTAACACCACGGAAGTGTAATTAGCAACAACCCAAAGTTTCATGATTCTACATAAACGAGCAATAGGATAATTAGGGATTTTCAGTTTTTATAAAGCTCATATAAGGATAAAACTTCATTTTGGGCCCCGGCCCACAGAAGGCGTTAATTTTTTTTTAATTCAGCTTTTACCATCGCAGGATTGTACTAAACAACTTCCCAAAGTTTCATGCTTCTGCCTACTGGGGAAATAAGAAATTAGCGATTTTCATATTTGATATAGGTCATATTTGGAAAAAAAACTGCATTTGGGCCCCCTACCCCCAGTTAGTGATAATTTTAAATATTTTTCGCATGTTTCCATCGCATGATTGTACTCAACAACTTCCCAAAGTTTCATGCGTCTGTCTACTCGGGAAATAAGAAAATTAGTGATTTTCATATTGTATGTAGTCAATGTAAGAAAAAAGCGTTTTTGGGCTTACGGCCCCCAAGAATGTGAATTTCACAATTATTTTTCGCCACTTTTCGTCGTGAGAGGGTACTCAACAACTTTCCAAAAGTTCATATTTCTACCCACACGGGAAGTTGGAGAATTAGTGATGAGTCAGTTTTTTTATTTAAGAGAAAAATTACTTGTGGGCCCCCGGCTCTCAGTAAGGGATACATTATATTTTTTGTTAGCTGTTTCCATCGTGAAACTACTTAACACTGACCCAAAGTTTCATGCTTCTACCTTCACGGGAAATTTGAGAATTAGAGATTTTACCTTTTTATATAGCTCAAATAAGGAACACATTTTATTTTGGCCCCTGGCCCTAAGTATATGATAATTAAAAATTTTTTTTGCCCTTTAACATTGCGGAAGTGTACTCTTACAACTTCCCAAAGTTTCATTCTTCTACCTACTCGCGAAATAGGAGAATTAGTGATTTTCAGTTTTTATATAGGTCATATTAGAGAAAAAAAACGTGTTTGGCGCCCGGCCTCCATGGATGTGATTTTTAAAATTCATTTACTACAAGTATCGTCGCGAGAGGCTACTCAACAACTTCCCAAGGTTTCATGCTTCTACATACACGGGAAGTTGGGGAATTAGTGATGAGTCAGACTTTTATATTAGGAAAAAAACTACATTCTGGCCCCCGGACCCTAGTAAGTGATAATTTTAATATTGTTTCGGCTTGTTACCATCGCGGAAGTGTACTTATCAACTACTCAGAGTTGCATGCTTTTACCTACACGGGAAATATGAGAATTTGTGATTTTCAGTTTTTATAAAGCTCATATAAGGAAAAAAACTTCATTTGAGCCCTGGCCCCTATAAAGTGATTATTGAAAAAAAAATTCATTACCATCCTGGGAGTTTACTCAACAACTTCACAAAATTTAAAGCTTTTAACTACACGGGAAGTTGAAGAATTTGTTATGATTAGCTTTTTAAATAAGAAAAAAAATACAATTGTGTCCCGGGAGCCCAGTGAGTGATAAATAAACAAACAAATATTACCTGTTACCATCCCGGGAATGTACTCAACAACTTCTTAAAATTTCAAGCTTATACCTACACGGGAAATCAGCGAATTTGTGATGATTAGCTTTTTATATAAGAAAATATACGTTTTGGCCACCCGGCCCCCAGTGAGTGACAATAAATATTTGTTTCGTCTGTTACTATCGCGGGAGAGTACTCAACAATTTCCTAAATTTTCATGTTTCTACCTACACGGGAAATCAGTGAATTAATGATGACTCAGTTTTATATAAGAAAAAATACATTTGGGCCCCTGGCTCCCGTGAGTGATAATTTTTTTTTCGAATGCTAACTTTGCGGGAGTGTAATCAAACAAATTCCCAAAGTTTCATGGTTCTACCTACACAGGAAAGTGGAGAATAAGGCGATTTTCAGTAAAAGGAAAAAACGTTTTTGGGCCCCCGGCCCCCATGAGTGTGAATTTTAATTTTTTTTCGTCATTTTTCGTTATGAGAGGGTACTCAACAAATTTCCAAAGTTTCATGCTTCTACCTACACGTGAAATAGGAGAATTAGGGATTTTCATATTTCATATAGCTCATAAAACTAAAAAACTAAATTTGGGCTCTAGGCCCACAAACGAGGATAATTTAATAAAAAATTTCGCCTGTTACCATCGCGGGATGGTACTTAACAACTTTCCAAAGTTTTCTGCTTCTGTCTAGATGGGAAATCGGAGAATTAGTGATTTTTAATTGTTATATAGCCCATATTAGGAAAAATAAGTTTTTGGGCCCCCGGCCCCCATGAAAGTGAATTTTAAAATTGTTTTACACCAATTAATTTTCGTCGCGAGAGGCTACTCAACAACTTCCAAAAGTTTCATACTTCTACCAACACGTGAAGTTGGAGAATTAAAAATGAGTTAGCCACTCAGTCAGTCAGGGCTTTGCCTTTTTTAGTATAGATATTATGGCTGATAACGATTAATTTAAATTTAGCGTTAAATTTTGAAAAATTAACGGTTAAATTAAACGTTAATTTCGATTAAAGCCAAAACTTTAAATTTATGATGTCTTATAACATGTATTAAGATACTTGCCGAAAATGGAAATAACACTGGAATATCTTCTTTATATTACATCTTTTATCCAACAACGCAAACAGACATGTGTATTGACATTAGTTTGTTCAAGTGATGAGCGAGTCTTATTGACAATATAACCAGCCCAGTTGAACAATCGTCCATATAGCTCTAGATTTTCTCAGCTGAAGTTTCTTATACTGTAGTGTATGTTTGGTTAGCAGGTGATATGTAAGCAAATTGTTAGAACCGTGGTAGTACTATTCCCTTTAAGCAGCGTGGCTGCGCAGATATTTGACAGACGTCAAGCAGGAGTTTAGAATCACCGCGCAGCAAATTTTGTAAAATATTGCACAACAAATGGACGTTGTGCAACTTTGCACACGATCATTTTTTTAACTTTGCACTCGGAGCAACGAAGCTTAGACTTAGAGGGAACATTCTCTCAATGGACACAATAACCTTTATCAACATTTTGAACATTCACGTCAGCCAATAGTTTAAAGCAAAATGTTCGTGTAATCGTACGGATTTATTTTATATTTATCGGCCGAAATATTTTACTCGTTGACTTCCAGTACACATAAAAGTGATTGATCGATTATTCGTAAAAAAAAATATAATCGCTAAAATTTTCAACGATTAATCGATAAATTTATCTTTAATTTCCGCAGCCCAAATATACATATATAAACCCTACAGGTTATATTAATTCAATAATTATAAACATGCAAACTATTTTCAATATATCTCTTCACCATACGATGACAAATTTTACCAACTTTGGAATTATTTTATTTTTTTTAAAGAACATTCCTTTGTTTTTATTCTGCTGTATAAGTTTTAACAAGGCAACTTAAATTATAGAATTGAAAGTTTGCATTTTAAAACATTAAACCACATAACCACTAAAAATTCTATTAAACTTTATCAATAGTCAATTAAACATTAGTTAATTGCAATGTAAAAATATCATTTTAATGTATCTTCTGTATTAGAAAAGAAGAAAATAAATATAATAAAGCGTCTATTCGCTATAATCCATTATAATCCTACTAGTACATTAAAATTTTAGTGACAATATCAAGGCACTCTTCTAAAACTAAATATAAATTCACATAAATGAATTATTCAAATATTATTTCAAAGTACAGTGTGTCCTCGTGTTACGACGGACACGACTTAAGCTGTTTCATGGCTACGAACGCACCCCTAAAAATTAAAATAATAATAATAATAATAATACGTGTTATTTCGTGTGTATTTATGTTTTATTTTTAACCTTTTTTTGTATGGTGTATCAAATTGTTTGCTATTTTTTCAATCTTGTTTATGTCTTAAACTGATTTTCGGGCGCACGGCAGAAAGAATGCCATTTGTTGTATTGTAGTACGAGGAAGACGCTCAGTTTCGGTACATACCCAACTATAAAATCAAAACAATCTAAAATACCTGTATGAAAAATCAACGCAGCCGCAACCCCCCCTCACCACAAACACCCTTTCCCCCAGGTTAGTGGGCCGAGGTAAAATGATTAAACTTTTACTGTTCCGTGACGTTAAAAAGGTTAGGGACCACTGGTTTACTTCGTCTCTCTCTCTCTCTCTCTCTCTCTCTCTCTCTCTCTCTCTCTCTCTCTCTCTCTCTCTCTCTCTCTCTCTTAGTCTTTTGTGTTTTGTGATTTTTTCTTTTTTTTTAAAATTTTGATTTATGTGGAAGATGAATTGTTTTCTCTATTTGTATGTCATTATCTGCAACATTTCGTAATATCACTGTACGTACAGTAATTTACACTCACACACAAAGATACACACACACACACACACACACATATTATATATATAGTGCTTTTTTGTAAAAAAATAGCTGCCGGTACTCAGTGATGATTAAGTAACTTTTAACTACCAGTTCGCACCTCGATGCAAGCTAAATCACAACTGCAAAGATACTAAATGTCTATAACAATTTTATTTTATAATCAACTAATAGTAATAAACGTTAAAATACATGAAAAGTAATAACTTTTTCACACATTGAAAAAGGTGCCGGTACCCCGTACCAGTGCGTACCGTCACAAAAAAGCACTGTATATATATATATATATATTGTGTTCCGATTTACGCAGAAAATTCGGGTAACGACGTGTCTAAAGAATGTATCACCGTCGGAACCCGTGGAATCCCTGTATACACATAATGAAATATATATTCAAAAATAGAATGTAAGTAATTTATAGAAAAGTAAAATTCAAGTTAAAAGTTTTTTTTTGTTGTTTTTTTTAAAAATACATATACATATAATTACCGTATAGACTCTTTCTAAAGCCGACCTTTTTGGGCACAATCTAAGGGACAAATGTGGGGGTTTGGCTCACGAGCGGGTCATAAATGTTTTCTGCGTGTACATTTAATTTAATATCGTTGTTGTTATTGTAGATCATCAATGTCATTGATTATATTCTAGAAGATTCCACTGCCCTACCAAAAGCTATAAAATGTTATTAAACATATGCACTTACTTATGCAATCATTTTATTTACTTTTGTGAATGTTTTTAACAAAATTTTCAAAAAAATTGTTTTTAATTATATACGCGCTTTCAACACTGTTTACCCTACAAAAAAAACAATAACAAAGAGCACAATGACAAAAATAGGTAGGACACAGTAATCAGTCATAATGATCGATGTAGGCTGTAGTTTTATTTAAAAATGTGTACCATTTTGTTTACGATGTCAAATTATTTTTTGAGGGGTTGGATTACGAGCGGGTTACACACTTTTAATACTTGTCTCTTCCGAAAGCGTTTGTGGGGAGGGGGGGGGGTTGGCTTATGAACGAACGGGCTATAGATTGAATATATACGGTAGTTTGGAGTTGGATTTTTTTCTTAAGTTTCATTTTTTTTTCTATTTACTTTGTCTGAAAGAAGAATGTCAACTTTTTGTTTGAGCTCAACAGATAAATGTTTCTATATATTTAATTTAAAAAATTCATTATTATGATTATTTTAATTACTTGACACTGATAGGATGGGAGAACTAGAGATGACAATATTGTTGAAAAAGCTGCCAAAGTACACATACGAACGTTGTATTGGGTACACGGGTACCCGTTCAAAACACAACAAAACACAAGCTGAAATGAATTATGTTCTAACAAATAACTTGGTCAATAATATTTTTTTTTAAATCTGAAAAATGTATATATATAAAAAATATTTTTTTTTAAATTTATTTTTGAACTATGTAATTTTATTTTAAGAAGAAATACTTTAATATTATTAAAAAAACAGATGGGAAATGGTTGTACTTTTTCATATTTATAATTTAATGTTTATTGATTTGATACCAACCAATTATTTTGTGTTTAATTTTATGAAATAAATTAATAATAATAAAACAAATCACAATATATACCTTAATTTCAGTACTAAATAACTGGAAAACCAGTCACCAAGCATTCCACAAGGACATTCACATGTAGAGAATTGGCTAACTTCTAGTGAGGTACAAAAAACGTCATTTCCCATAGATTGAAAAACTGGTAAATAGAAGAAAAAGAGTTTCTGTTTTCTTTGTTTCTTTAAAGGAAGCTAATAAAATGGAAAAATGAAAATGGTTTGCCGGAACTTTACATAGCATCATGTTATGGAAAAACATTGTAGACGTTTAATTATTTGAAAAGTCGGATGTTGTGAATAAGAAGATGGATGATGGAAAGAATAAACTTTACATAGCATCCGAGAAAGGTTATAAGGATGAAGTGGCTCTGCTAATTGAAAATGGAGCTAATGTAAATGAGAAGGAGCAGTATGGATGTACGGCACTTTATGCAGCATCCCAGAATGGTCATTCTGATGTAGTGACTCTGCTTATTGAAAATGGAGCTAATGTGAATGAGAAGAAGAAGTATGGATGTACGGCACTTATCATATCATCCCAGAATGGTCATAAAGATGTAGTGACTCTGCTAATTGAAAATGGAGCTAATGTAAATGAGAAGGAGGAGTATGGAATTACAGCACTTTATGCAGCATCCAAGAATGGTCATAAAGATGTAGTGACTCTGCTTATTGAAAAAGGGGCTAATGTGAATGAGAAGAAGGCGAATGGATGGACGGCACTTATCATATCATCCCAGAATGGTCATAAAGATGTATTGACTCTGCTAATTGAAAATGGAGCTAATGTAAATGAGAAGGAGCAGTATGGATGTACGGCACTTTATGCAGCATCCCAGAATGGTCATTCAGATGTAGTGACTGTGCTTATTGAAAATGGAGCTAATGTGAATGAGAAGGAGCAGTATGGATGTACGGCACTTTATGCAGCATCCCAGAATGGTCATTCAGATGTAGTGACTCTGCTAATTGAAAATGGAGCTAATGTAAATGAGAAGGAGGAGTATGGATGTATGGCACTTTATGCAGCATCCCAGAATGGTCATAAAGATGTAGTGACTCTGCTAATTGAAAAAGGGGCTAATGTAAATGAGAAGGAGAAGTATGGATGTACGGCACTTTATGAAGCATCCCGGAAAGGTCATAAAGATGTAGTGACTCTGCTAATTGATAAAGGGGCTAATGTAAATGAGAAGGACAAGTATGGATGTACGGCACTTTATGAAGCATCCATTTATGGTCATAAAGATGTAGTGAATCTGCTTATTGAAAAAGGGGCTAATGTGAATGAGAAGGAGGAGAATGGATTGACGGCACTTCACCAATCATCCGATAAAGGTCATAAAGATGTAGTGACTCTTCTAATTGAAAAAGGGGCTAATGTAAATGAGATAGACGATTTCGGATGTACGGCACTTTATGCAGCATCCCAGAATGGTCATAAAGATGTAGTGACTCTTCTAATTGAAAAAGGGGCTAATGTAAATGTTAACGAGGAGGTTGGATGGGCAGCACTTTATGCAGCATCCCATCAGGGTCATAAAGATGTAGTGACTATTCTAATTGAAAAAGGGGCTAATGTAAATGGGAAGGATAAAGGTGGATCAACGGCACTTCAAATATCATCCCAGAATGGTCATAAAGATGTAGTGACTCTGCTAATTGAAAATGGTGCAACTGTAAAGGAGAATGACCCTTATGCCTTATCGAATGCACTTTTCATAGCATCCGAGAATGGTCACAAAGATTTCGTGTCCCTGCTTATTGAAAAGGGTGCTAATGTAAATGAGAAGGATCAGAATGGATGGACAGCACTACATATTGCATTAAAAAATGGTCACAAAGTTGTAGCTGCTCTGCTTATTGAAAAGGGGGCTAATATAAATGACAAGTATCATAATGGATGTACGGTACTTTACATGGCATCCCGCAATGGTCACAAAGACGTTGTTGCTCAACTTATTGAAAATGGGGCTACTGTAAATGAGAATGACCCTTATGGATCGACGGCACTTTACATATCATCCAAGAAGGGTCACAAAGATGTCGTGTCCCTGCTTATTGAAAAGGGTGCTAATGTAAATGAGAAGGATCAGAATGGATCGACAGCACTACATATTGCATCAAAGAATGGTCACAAAGATGTAGTAGCTCTGCTTATTGAAAATGGGGCTAATGTAAATGAGAAGGAGAAGAATGGATCGACGGCACTTCACATATCATGCAAAGAAGGTCACAAAGATGTCGTGGCCCTGCTTAGTGAAAAGGGGGCTAATGTCAATGAGAAGTACAATGATGGATATACACCACTTCACACAGCAGCCTATAATGATCACAAAGATGTAGTGTCTCTACTTATTGAAATGGGTGTTAGTGTAAATCAGAAAATGGACAACGGTGAAATGGCGCTTCACTTAGCATCACTATTTGGTAAAAGAGATTTAGTGGCTCTGCTTATTGAAAAGGGGGCTAATGTAAATGAAAAATTCGACATTATAACAACCACTGGAATTGCCGCACTTCAATTGGCATCTCATGCGGGTCACAAAGATGTAGTTGCTCTATTAATTGAAAACGGGGCTAATGTAAATGAGAAATATAAAAACGACTATAGTTCAATTCAAATGGCATTTTATGGATGTCACAAAGATGTTGTGTATCTGCTTATTGAAAAGGGAGCTGATGTAAATGAGAAAAACGAAAATGGATGGACGGCTCTACATTGTGCATCAAACGATGGTCACAAAGATGTCGTTGCCATGCTTATTGAAAAGGGTGCTAATGTAAATGAGAAGGAGCAGAATGGATGGACAGCACTACATATTGCATCAAAGAATGGTCACAAAGATGTAGTAGCTCTGCTTATTGAAAATGGGGCTAATGTGAATGAGAAGGAGAATGATGGATGGACGGCACTTCACATAGCTTTAAAGGAAAGGCACAAAGAAGTAGCATCTCTGCTAATTGAAAAAGGGGCTAATGTAAATGAGAAGGATCAGAATGGATTGACGCCACTTTACAGAGCATCCTTCAATGGTTACAAAGAAGTTGTTGCTCAACTTATTGAAAATGGGGCCACTGTAAATGAGAAGGAGCAGAATGGAATGACTGAACTTCACATATCATCCGAAAAGGGTCGCAAAGATGTCGTGTCCCTGCTTATTGAAAAGGGTGCTAATGTAAATGAGAAGGATCAGAATGGGCGGACGGCACTTTACATAGCATCCCTCAACGGTCACAAACAAGTTGTTGCTCGACTTATTGAAAATGGGGCTAATTTAAATGAGAAGGCGGAGGATGGATCGACGGCACTTCACATGGCATCTGTTTGTGGTAATAAATATTTAATAGCACTGCTTATTGAAAATGGGGCTACTTTAAATGAGAAGGATCAGGATGGATCGAGTGAACTTTACATATCATCCAAGAATGGTAACAAAGATGTCGTGTCCCTGCTTATTGAAAAGGGTGCTAATGTAAATGAGAAGGATCAGAATGGGCGGACGGCACTTTACATAGCATCCCTCAATGGTCACAAACAAGTTGTTGCTCGACTTATTGAAAATGGGGCTAATTTAAATGAGAAGGCGGAGGATGGATCGACGGCACTTCACATGGCATCTGTTTGTGGTAATAAAGATTTAATAGCACTGCTTATTGAAAATGGGGCTACTTTAAATGAGAAGGATCAGGATGGATCGAGTGAACTTTACATATCATCCAAGAATGGTAACAAAGATGTCGTGTCCCTGCTTATTGAAAAGGGTGCTAATGTAAATGAGAAGGATCAGAATGGGCGGACTGCACTTTACATAGCATCCCTCAATGGTCACAAACAAGTTGTTGCTCGACTTATTGAAAATGGGGCTAATTTAAATGAGAAGGCGGAGGATGGATCGACGGCACTTCACATGGCATCTGTTTGTGGTAATAAAGATTTAATAGCACTGCTTATTGAAAATGGGGCTACTTTAAATGAGAAGCGGAAGGATGGATGGACGGCACTTCACAAAGCATCATTTAATGGTAATAAAGATGTAATAGCAATTCTTATTGAAAATGGCGCTAATGTGAATGAGAAGGATCAGGATGGGCAGACGGCACTTCACGTAGCATCATTTAATGGTAATAAAGATGTAATAGCAATTCTTATTGAAAATGGCGCTAATGTGAATGAGAAGGATCAGGATGGGCAGACGGCACTTCACGTAGCATCATTTAATGGTAATAAAGATGTAATAGCAATTCTTATTGAAAATGGCGCTAATGTGAATGAGAAGGATCAGAATGGGCAGACAGCATTTTACATAGCATTCATGGAGGGTCGAAAAGACGTTGTTTGTGGTAATAAAGATTTAATAGCACTGCTTATTGAAAAGGGGGCTAATTTAAATGAGAAGGAGAAAGATGGATGGACGGCACTTCACATAGCATTACTGAATGGTCACAAAGATATTATGGCCCTGCTTATTGAAAATGGGGCTAATTTAAATGATAAGGGAAAAGATGGATGGACGGCACTACATATTGCATCCCAGAATGGTCAAAGAGATGAAGTAGCACTGCTTATTGAAAAGGGGGCTAATGTAAATGAGAAGCAGAAACTTGGATGGACTGCAGTTAACATCGCTTCTCTGAATGGAAACAAAGATGTAGTTGCTCTGCTTATTGAAAAGGGGGTTGACGCAAATGAGAAACAGATAAATGGACAGACACTTCAGATAATATCACAACTAAATCATGAAGAAAAAGTTTATCGTCTTGATACATTTCATAATGGACATGCATTGTTTTTACCTGAGTAAGTATCCTTCATTTTAACATTACGCAATTTTGTTTTCTTTTTACATTTTTGTGTGCATTTGGTTATTATATTTTTCCCTCTTAAATATGAGTAAAACATATTTCTTTGTGTGCATATCAATTTTAGGAATTTTTATTCTTTTTTTTATAATGCGCCAAGTCGTCTGTCAGTCAATCAGTCTAATAGTGAGTTATCCATATGCGGAGCAACTCGTAATTTACAAAATTAATATTACGATGTAAAATAATGAACAATTTGGTCTCAAATTTTACATAGCTTGTTTCTCACCATACAAAAACTGTGAGATGATGTTATTATTAAAACTTATAGTAATATTTGATAAGGGAGCAAGGTAAAAAGAGCCTCCTTTTTAAAAAAATCCTTTATAATAACTCGTGGTGTCTGCTTGATTGTTTGCCGAAAACAATTTGGATCGATTTATAACCCACTGATCGTTTACTTTCAATACAGCTTTCCTTAATGTCAGTTTATAGAGCAAACTGCTTTTCTTAATGTCAATTTATAGAGCAATCGATCATAGACACTCTTTTGTGTTATGTAAGCACCTAAGGTAATTGAATCTTACACTTAGCAGATATTTGCCATTGTTTTTATCACAAATCGCTTGTTAAATGCAAAAATGCGGTTCCTGGTGCATTTTTTACTTATAAATTTAATGCATGCAATTGTGATGTTGTTATAAGCCCGTATAACATTTGCTTCCTTCCAATTATATACCTAGGTATATTAAAACTTATATTAAAATGTAAGTTTGATCATTCGTCTGCACTTAAAACATTTTTTCAAATATATTTCTATAGTTATTTACAGTGGCTAAGATAAAATTAGTTCGACCTAGATTTGGGAGATTTTATTATTGAAAAATACCATTCAAAATTTCACAAAGGTTCCCCTTTCAATAAAAAAAATGTGCCACCAATAAGCCTCAATCTTAACCAAGTACATATTATAACAATATATACTGCAATTCCTTATTAAAAAGCGTCTCTAAGTTCTTTTCAATCTTTTTTTTCCATTGTTGCGATCCATGAAAGCAATCGTCATATTAATGCGCAGGGCTCATTTTCTTTTTACATGAAACAAAACATAAAACCTTACCTGAAAAAAAAATGATGAGAAATTGATCATCTCATTAACAATTAATTCAGTCAAATTGAATGACTTTCAGTGATCTTTCCATCAAGCAGTGACGAATGTCAAATTGGCAGATACTTGTATAAATAAAATTAACGGATTATTGCTCTCACATTTATAAACATTTGCTTCATGCAACAAACGCTGTTCCGTGTGCATTTTTCTATTTATAAATTTATGCCAGCTTGCCATAGTGTTTGTTATAATTTTTTCTACAGACACACTCTTGCGGTTCTAGTTCCGATATTATACCTAGGTAGACACAAACTTATAGTAAATGTTTAAATAGTTTTTCATATATTCCTGCATTTATATCCCAAATATAGGACTTTAAATTTAAACAAAAATCTAAGCCTAATTTATGTTATAAGCATGTTAACAGTTGCTAGTTCCACCTAGTTTTGGATGATGTTAATAAAAGTTATTGCTATTGACGCCCGCCATTACCAAAGAGAAGTAAGAAATAAATATGCCGCCAATTAGTCCCAATCTTAACCCAGTGCATATTGTAACTATACATAAACCCATTTCTTCCTTGAAAGACCTGTTAAGTTATTTTCAGTCTTTATTTTCACTTTTAGCAATCTATGAAATCAATCGTAAGTTCACAACTAACACACTGTGGCGAGAAAGATGTGTATCTTTGTTTGGCAAGTTTGTCTAGGGGTATAATGTTTAAATATCACCCAAATCTCACAACGCACAAACTTTAGTGATCTCTCTCAATTGATAATCAACAGACCAAAGGGTGTGAAAATGTAACAATACATTTATTTACACAATTTATACAATAGTGGAAACTGGTTTCTAATGATAATGGTGATACAACAAATTAACTGTCCCTTCTTTGGCCTAGCTTTATCATCATCAAGGCTAATCCTTGTAACCTCCTTTTTATGGTGTTAATACTTAAGTGCAATAGGGTCGTCGCGCCCCGCTCCGTGTGGCGGTTGGTTCTGCACGCTCCCCTGGTCAGTGTGTGCGATGAAGCGTTCAGCGTGGTAGTACTGCCCTACACAAGGCTCCGTGCGTGCTGGAGTGTGCAGTTGGTTCTGCAGGTTCCCTCTAGCTGAATCATTCGGTTCCTTAGGCTTGTTAAACTGCTCACCTATGGTTCCAGGTGACTTCGGTAATCACGGAAGTGTGAATGACTGGCTTCTATACGTGTGGTGCGTGCACGCGTATAGGCTTCGACATACGCAGTGTGCGTTTGTCGGCGTCAGTTTACGTTAGACGTAATACTGGTATCTGCTGAGTTGTCCTCCTCAGGTTCCTGTCGATGGGTGCAGGGATGAGGTAGGGTGTCGGCCCAAGTCGCTTGGAACAGCGGTGGGTCCAGCTCTTGGTCCAAGTGTTAACGACACTTCTGGCCCGGTACTGGCGGGTACGCAGAAACCAGACTAAAAATAGAAAACATATGTGTGTAGTTTCTCCATTTTGTCTGCTTTAATCCGTCCTTCTGGCTGCCGATCCTTCAGAGCAGGTTGCCAAAAGGGGATCAAAATAGATTCATTTAAACAAATTACCATGTAAAATATTACACAACACGAAACTGAAATTAGGATCTCATCTCCACTACCACGGGCGCAGCTCTAACTGGCTGACACCTCGTAAGTGGAGTGAGGTACAAAATATAATAATGCTATTTATTACACGCTAATATAACTTGGCCCATCTATTTGATGGAGCGCGTGTATTCAAAGTTAAGAAATAAATGTGGGGCATTCAAATCTCGCACGTGGCCCCGTGCGGTGATCATGAGGTTAACACATTCCAATAATTTCAACATGGCATTCTACAATGATTGACATTTAGATAATTGCATGAAATATGTACATAAATACGATTGAACAAAGCTAGAGTTCAACTCATGCACATGGATTCTGGCTAGCAAAGTAATGTCGGCTTTTCCCCTGCAAGAAGGGGTGCGGATACATTGGTATGAATTATGGTCATACAGTCCCTGCATTCGGCTGACGTCTTGGGCGGAAAAGAGTGAATTCTGGTTTGCCTTGGCTTTTATACCCGATGGGTAAACTATTCATCCCTTTTCTGATTGGCCTTTCCTTGTCATAGCGCGGTCATGCGACCGTGACCTGTCACATGATCCCGGTGCCTACCTAATCAGGCCGGATCGTCGCATTGTTGACTGTTTCGGGTCAGACAATATTGAGTTCCCCTTTTCTCTACCCCGTTCCCGTGCGCAGATGACTTCATATCCATAAATTTCGTCACTCACACTCACATGCACACACAGACGAACACACACACACATTAACATAATCGTGCACTTGCTTATCCACACACTCGGGTTATCAACATAAATAAGAAAAAACCCGTAAAAAACCAAGTTTTTGACTATAAATCCTTTATGTACGAGAAGTAATAAAAAGAATGTTCATTATAATACGCAGCGCCAGACCATCCAGAAATACAAAATTGCAGTTGTGTCGTAAAACATGTTTGATATAATGCGCACCGATCAGGAATATGTTTATAAAAAGAGTTGTCAATAAAATACGCACCTTATTGCGCGACAGAAAGGTTGTTCAATATAATACGCACCGCGACGCTCTATCTCAAAAATAGCATGATACATAGGAATAAATAAAATAATCTAAAAAATCAATAATTTAATTACGGTACCTGCGATCGATCTGAAATTTCGATACATTGTTTTTATTTTCGGTACGAAACTGCCTGCAAAATTTCAGCTCGCTAGATTACGAGCAAGTGGGTTAAAAATCTCTCAAAAGTTTTGGCGACAAGGGCGGTCGGTCGGTCGGTCGGTCGGTCGGCCGCAGACACCACGAGTTAATATAAAGGATTTAATTAAAAAAAAACGTAAAAAAACAAGTTTTTCACTATAAATCCTTTATGTACGAGACGTAACTAAAAGAATGTTCATTACAAAACGCAGCGCCAGACCATCCAGAAATACAAAATTGCAGTTGTGTCGTAAAAAATGTTTAATATAATGCGCACCGATAAGGAATAGGTTTATAAAAAGTGTTGTCAGTAAAATACGCACCTTATTGCGCGACAGAAAGGTTGTTCAATATAATACGCACCGCGACGATCTATCTAAAAAAATAGCATGATACATAGGAATAAATAAAATAATCTAAAAAATCAATAATTTAATTACGGTACATGCGATCGATCTTAAATTGTGATACATTGTTTTTATCATCAGTACGAAACTGCCTGCAAAATTTCAGCTCGCTATCTTGCGAGCAAGTGGGTTAAAAATCGTTCAAAAGTTTTGGCGACAAGGTCGGTCGGTCGGTCGGTCGGCCGCAGACACCACGAGTTAATATAAAGGATTTAAAAATAAGAATCAATAACATCAAATAAACCATTCCTCTTTTTACATTGTTTCTTTTTCCCAATTTATGATAATAAAAGCTCAAATAATGACGTCACATCATATATTATTTTACGGCGCGAAACACCACGCGCTCTGTTAATCTCAGAACCATAATCATTATGATTTGACGTCTATATTTCCAATTTTTTTTTAAAATTAAGAGTTACCCATCATAGCGGCTGCGGACGAGGTTAGGCGCAATATATATAAGACGAGCGTAATGCCCGTGCTATGCTACATGGTAGGCACAATTAAATAAATAACTTTATTTGATTTTGGGTCTCTTAATACCCTTATAAATGAGTGTAAATGTATAATGAAATTAGAGTAGTGATAAATCAAACCCCTTCTTTATAAAAATCACGATATGTGTGTCGAGAAAATAATGAATTAAATATTACCCATCAATTTTGATATTTCTGCTTTAATAACGCATGCTTTACTCTATATACTCTACCAGAATAACAAAGGTGCTAAACAGTTACAAAACTCTAATGGGCAAGGCTGAATTTCTTTTCACATAACTCATAAAATGAAAAACATATCTTTCCATCATTCCTTTGTTTCTAGGAAAAAGCTCTCCAAAAAACAACCATTACATTTATAGTCCTAGCAGGAAATTAGTTAAAGACGAATATGATATTTCTTTGAGCCAGATAATATTTTTGTGAATATTGAGGCCTGGGGAGGGTGGAAAATAAGGTTTATTTGTTTAAAATACACTCTTCTGTTCACATGAATAATAACATAAACAATGTTGCTTTATTACAAAATGCTGAGAGATTGAACTTCTAATAAATTTTTTGCCATTTATAATGGCTTCCCACTCTTTTTTTTCCAGTAGCAACAAAGCACTAACTTGGCATATACTTGTTCCCTTAAAATAAACGGACTATTTTTCTTTGTATCTAAGCCTTTGTTTATCTTTTTTTTTAATTGTAGCTTTTTTCAGCTTATACAATGACATATTTTAAGGTCATAATATAATACATTTGCTATATAGGAATTTGATTTTAAATCAGAATGGTTAAAAAAAAATTCAAGAAAGTTTATACAGTTTAAAATAAAACTTCAGTTTTGTAAACAGCATGATCTGCCTTTGAAATCAGTCTTTATTTGAAACTTTATTCCTATTGTATAATATTGATCTAATAAATTCAAAGCAGCTTGTCACAAAATGAGTTGTTGTTCTTGAGTTTTTTTCGACAGAACACGCACTTTCTGATGTTAAATCCTATATATAAGTCGTAATATCCGTGATGTTTCTTTACACTTAATCTATTTACACCTTATAAACATTACAGTTTTTACCTGAAACGTATGCCATGCAACCGCATTGTTATCGAAATCTGCCCAATTTTATTTTATTAATGGATGTTTCATCTTTCGTAAGCTCTTAAATACATGTTCTTAGGATTCATTTTTTCATGGGAAAAGCTCTCCAAAACATTTTTTTCCAGGCTAAGCATGACCTTAGTCAAATTAATGGGAATTTTTTTTTAATGCTCCAGATATTATTTATGTGAATATTGATGCTAAATTAAGGTATGTATCGGGTTTATATGTTTTAAAGAAACACTTTGAATCGCAGGGTTTGGGCTTCAAATTTACCCTGCTGGTTTAGTTTAAGTTATGCAAAAAGTATATAACAGTAACTAAGCTATAGTGATTATGCCACCCAGTATATTATTTACTCCTGCCCCCACCAATGAAAATTACCTTTCAAAAGGTAAGAAAGTTACCACGCAATATAGACATAACTGTTTCATTTATTAGCTATACTCTTACGCCCGTGAAACATATAAAATATATATATATAATCTATTTTCGTCTCTAACAGTACCCAACTTTTTTCATCAATATATTCCTTTGGTTCAGTTTATTGAGCAATCGTTCCAGAAAAAAAAATGCATCTCAAAAATACATAAAGAAATCAGTGTAAAGATGTAATTTGCAAACAACTATTAATTATGTAAATATAAAAAAAAGATATAAGTAGTCTGTTAGAGGCGCAACATTACCAGACATAAATGTAAACTGTTTCATTACATTTAGTTCACAACAAAAACCAACACACGCGCTGATTCACGTTTAACATAAATGTAGACAACTGGAGAAAACGTTTTTTCATCAATATATTCTTTTGGTTCAGTTTATTGAGCAATCGTTCCAGAAAAAAAAATTACGCACACTATTTAAGCATCTGAGGTAAATAAATCTCCAACCTAACAGACACGTTTAGTGTTTTCTTTACTAATCACTTGCTTCATGTATCAAATACCGTTCTCTATGCATTTTCTATTTATACTTTTAATTTTAGGGAATTTTATGTTGTTATTTGCCTGCATAAAGTTGACTGAATTATCAAAAAATCACTTATTCACACACTCGTGTTATCAACATAAAAAAAATAAATAATAACATCAAAAAAACTATTGTTCTTTTTACATTGTTTACTTTTCCCAATTTTTTATGATAAAAGCTCAAACAATTACGTCACATCATATATTATTTTACGCCGCGAAACACCACACGATCTGTTAATCTCAGAATCATAATCATTATGTTTTTTCGTCTATATTTTCAAATTAAAAAAAAATCAAGAGTTACCGGGCAGAGCGGCTTCGGACGCGCTTAGGTGCAATATATATATGACGAGCACAATGACCGTGCTACGCTACGGTGTCGGCACAATAAACATAACTTTATTTGGTTTTGAGTCTCAAATTCCCCTTAAAAATGAGTGTAAAAGCATCATGAAATTAGGTTAGAGATAAATTAAACCCCGTCTTTATAAAAATCACGATATGTGCGTCGAGAAAATAGAAGGTATGATGAATTTAAATATTACCCATCAATTTATGTATTTCTTCTTTAATAACGCTTGCTTTTCTCTTTATACTCTACCAGAATAACAAAGGTCCTGAACAGTTACAAAAATTGAATGGGAATTGTTCAATTTCTTTTCACATGAATCAAAAAATGAAAACAATATCTTTCCATATGATTCTGTTGGTTCTAGGAAGAAGCTCCCCAAAACACCCATTCCATTTTATAGTCTAAGCATGAAAGTAGTTCAAGACGAATAGGCTATTTTTGGTAGCTAGATAATATTTATGTGAATATTTATGCCTAGAGGAGTATGGAAAATAGGGTTTATTGGTTTAAAAGACACATTTTCTTTTCACATGAATAACAACATAAAAACAAAAAAGGGTGTTTTTTTATTTTATTATTACTTTTTTTTCAAGTTCTGAGATATTGTTTGTCTCATAAATTATGTCATTTTATATACTTCCCACTCTCTCTTTTCTTCTAGAAGTAAAAAAAGAAAGAAATTTGCTCATACTTGTTCCACTAAAATAACGGATTATTTTCTTGGTATTTATATTTAAGCCTTTTTTCATTAGCTTTTTTTAGCTTATAAAATGACAATACTTTTTTTCGCCAGAACACGTACTTTTTGAAGCTAGAATCTATATATAAGTCGTAATACCCGCAATATGTCTTTACACTAAATATATGTACCATATATACCATAAAAGAATAGTAGAGTTTATATCCGAAGTGTGTGCCACGCAACCGCATTGTTCTAGAAATCTAATTATTTTTTAAATGAATGTTTTAGCTTTCGTTAGCACTTAAATAACTTTCTTAGTATTACTTTTTTCATGGCAAAAGCTCTCCAAAAAAGTATTTCTCTATCCAGACTAAGTATGACCGTAGTCAAACGAAAAGGATATTTTTTTAATGAGCCAGATATTATTTATGTTAATATTGATGCTTAAGTAATGTGTGTATGGGGTTTATTTGTTTTAAAGAAACATTTTAATCGAAAGGTCTTGGCTTAAACTTTATACTGCTGGTTTAGTTTGAGTTATGCAAAAAGTATATTAAAAAAGCAGTTGTTAAGCTATAGTGTTTATGCCACCCAGGGTTGGACGATATTATTGATTCGTACCCCAACCAATAAAAGATGTATTTCAAAAGATCAGAAAGCTGCCACTCAATATAAAAATAACTGTTCAACTTATTACCCACATTCTTAGGACCGTGCATATAACTCCTACATAAATTCCATTTTCATCTTTAACATTACCGATTGTTTTTTTTTCAATCAATATATTTTTTTGGAGCAGTTTATGAAGCAATCGTTCCAGAAAAAAATCATGTAAACTATTTAAGCACCGAAAGAAAATAACTCTCCCACTTGAGAAACATTGGCATTGCTTTAATCACTAAAATGCCGTTCCCTGTACATTTTTCTATGTATCAATTTAATGTACCTATCATGTTTAGCTTAATTTATTCAAAAAGATTATTAACAGTGGCTAAGCTATAGTGTTGGGTTGGTATCAGGTTTCACTCATGTGCCTTCTAACTCTAATGTATATAATAACTTATTAGTATTTGAATATTTATAACTAACTTTTAAGGTGTCAAATACATAAAGTATTTAAATTTAAGCATATATAAGGATATAACGAATAGTGGTAAAATGATACTGTGTATTTTATAATAAAGAAAATAATATTTTAAAAATATTGTTAAGCTATTACGCTAAAGAAAACCGTGACTATGGTTTGTAAACAAAACGTTAGGTAGATTAACGTTGAACATACATGTAGACATCTGGAGATAGATTAGAGCAAATAATTTTTCAAACGGCTGGATAAAATACATATCAGAAATACATAAACGAAACTGTGTAAAGATTTAAGTTGCAAACAAGTATTAATTCCTTAAATTCTTTTAAACAAGTATACGTAGTCTTGTTAGAGGCGCAACATTACCAGACATAAAAATAAACCGTTTCATCACATTTAGTTCACAACAAAAACACACACACACACTTACTGATTCACACACGTGCACACACATAGTTAAACACACACACACAGCGGGATATTAACATTTTAAAAAAATCACATTAAAATAACCACGGCTCTTTTTCTTTGTTTCCTATTGACAGCTCAAACTAATACGTCACGTCACAATATTTTATGGTGAGAAAAGCCTTCTTGTTAATCTCGACACCAACATGTTTATTATTTTTACGTCTTTATTTTCAATAATTTATTTTATTATCGGGAGTTACCCTGCATAGGGGCTTCACACTAACTGACTGACTGACAGACACGCTTAGGCGCAATATATATATGGATGAGAGCAATGCCTGTGCGATGCTACGGGTAGGCACAATGAAAATAACTTTATTTGGATTTGAGTTTCACATGCCCCTTAATAATGAGTGTAAACGTATCAGGAAATTAGGGTAGTGATAAATCAAACCCCTTCTTTATAAAAATCACGATATGTGTGTCTCGAAAATAGAAAGTATGATGAATTTAAATATTACCCCTAAATTTTGGTATTCTCTGCTTTAATAACGCACGCCTTTCTCTATATACGTTACCAGAATAACAATGGTCCTTAACAGTGATTAACAGTTGCAAAAATCTAATGGGCAAGGCTCAATTTCTTTTTCCATGAATCAAAAAATGAAAACAATATATTTGATTCCTTTGGTTCTAGGAAAAAGCGCTTAAAATCACTCACTCCATTTTATAAGCTAAGTTTGAAATTAGTTCAAGACGAATAGGATATTTTTTTAGCATAGTAACAAAGCAATAAGTTTGCAGATATTTGTTTCATTTAAATAACGGATTATTTTTCTTTGTATTTATATTCAAGCCTTTTTTCATTGTAGCTTTTTAAGCTTATAAAATGACATATAAGTTAGGGCTTAATATATAACATATATTATGTAGGCATTTGATTTTAAAACAGAATAGTTTTTAAAAAAATCAGTATGTATACAAAACTTTATCATCGTTGTATAATATTGCTCAAATAAAATCAAGTTGTTATGTCACAATATCAGTTGCTGTTAGAATATTTTTTGCCAGAAGAGGGGTAGGCACAATAAAAAACTAACTTTATTTGGTTTTGGATCTCAAATTTCCCTTCAAAATGAATGTAAATGCATCATGAATTTAGGGTAGTGATAAAGCAAACCACTTCTTATAAAATTCACGATATGTGTGTCGAGAAAATAGAAAGTATGATGAATTTAAATATTAATCATCAATTTTGGTATGTCTGCTTTAATAATGCATGCTTTTCTCTATATAATATACTCCTACAGAATATAAAAGTACTTAACAGTTATAAAAATCTAATCGACAAGGCTCAATTTCTTTTCACATGAATAAAAAAAAATATCTTTCCATATGATTCCTTTGGTTCTAGGAAAATGCTCTGAAAAGCACAAATTCCATTATATAGTTTAAGCATGAAATTAGTTTAAGACGAATTGTTTATTATTTGAGCCAGATAATATTTATTTGAATATGTATGCTTAGTGGAGTGTGGAAATATGGTTTATGGGTTTAAAATGCATATTTTCTTTTCACACGAATATTAACATAAAAACAATGGTTTTTTTGTTTTTTTTAAATTCCTGGAGATTGATTTTCTATTATTAACAAAGCAATAAATTGGCAGATACTTGTTCCACTAAAATAAAGGATTACTTTTCGTTGTATTTGTATTTAAGCCTTTTTTTATTGTAGCATATTTTAGCTTATAAAATGACATATTTGGTAATTGTCTTAATATATAACATATTTGTAGGCATTTAATATTAAATCAGAATAATTTAACAATAATTTTTTTCAAGAAAGTGTATACAGCTTAAAAGAAAACTGCCATTTAGTAAACCACATGATGTGCCTTTGAAATCAGTCTTTATACAAAACTTTATCCTCGTTGCATAATATTGCTCAAATAAAATCAAGCTGATATGTTTAAATATCAGTTGCTGTTAGTGTATTTTTTCGCTTGAGCACGCACTTTCTGAAGCTAGAACCTATATATGAGTCGTAATACCCGCGATATGTCTTTACACTAAATATATGTATACCTTAAAGAATCGTACAGTTTACACCCCAATTGTGTGCCACGCAACTCATTGTTCTAGAAATGTAACCAATTTTTTTAAAAATTAATGTTTTAGTTTATTTAGCTCTTAAATACCTTTCTAAGTAATGATTTTTGATGGTAAAAGTATATTATTTATGTGAATTTTGATGCTTAAGTAAGGTGTGTATGGGTTTTATTTGCTTTAAAAAAATATTTTGAATCGCAATGTCTGGGCTTAAAATTTACCCTGCTGATTTAGTTTAATCTATGCAAAAAGTATAAAAACAGTTGCTAAGCTATAGTGTTTATGTCATCAAGGGTTTGGCGATATTATTGACTCATACCCCACCAATAAATGGTACATTTCAAAAGGTCATAAAGTTGTACTCAATATAAAAATAGGTGTTCCACTTATTACCCACACTCATTGGTCCGTGCATATAACTCCTATATATAATCCATTTTCGTCTATAATAGTACCGAATTTTTTTGTTCATTACTTCTATTTCCTTGAGGCAGTTTATGGAGCCATCGTTACAGAAAAAAAAATCGTGTTAACTATATAAGCACCGAAGGAAAATAAATCTCCCACCTAAGAATCATTGGCATTGCTTTCATCACTAATCACTTGCTTAATGCATTTTTTAAAATTTTAAATATAACTTACCTAGCATGATTAACTTAATTTATGGAAAAAAAAATTAACAGTTGCTAAGCTATAGTGTTTGGTATCTGGTTTCACTCATGTGCTTTCTTTCTCAAATGCATTGAATACATTGTTAGTATTTGATTATTTAATACTAACTTTTAAAATGTCAAATACATTAAGTATTTAAATTAAACATATAAAAGATACAAAGAAAAGTGGTAAAATGATACTGTGCATTTGATAATAAAGAAAATAATAGTATATAAATATTGTTAAAATATTACGCTAAAAAAACATTGACTATGATTTGTAAACAAAACGTTAGGTAGATTAACGTTGAACATAAATGTAGACATCTATAAAAAGATTAAAGCAAATAATTTTTCGAACGGCTGGATAAAATACATCTCGGAAATACATAAAGGAAACAGTGTAAAGATGTAATTTGCAAACAAATATTAGTTCTTAATTTAAAAAAAAATATATACATAGTCTTGTTAGAGGCGCAACATTACCAGACATAAAAATAAACCTTTTTTATTACATTTAGTTCACAACAAAAACACACACACACTCACTTATTCACACACGTGAACACACAGAGATAAACACACACACAGATGGATAGTACCATTAAAAAATCACATTGAAATAACCGCGGCTCTTTTTACTTTGTTTCCTTTTTACACATTAATATGAGCTCAAACTATGGCATAAATGTCACAATATTTTATGGCGAGCAACGCCGTCTTGTTAATCTCAACACCAAAACTTTTATTATTTTACGTCTTAATGTTCAATAATTTATTTTATTTTCGGGAGTTACCCCGCATAGCGAGCACCCACACACACGGCTTCGGACGAGCTTAGGCGCAATATATATAGAGATGAGTTATGAGATATAACTAACATTTTGGAATTGTGGATTGTCGTGCACTGCGTATTATAATGAACATTCTTTTAGTTATGTCTCGTATATAAAGGATTTATAGTCTAAAACTTGTTTTTTACGGGTTTTTTTTTATTACATGATTATTTAATTTTTATGTTGTTATACCGCTTTCTTTGTTTGTGTATATAATAATGTGTGTGAGCGAGTATGTTCGTGTATAAGTATAAGCGTGCGCCGGTAAGCGTGTTTATATATGTGTTTATACGTATAAGTTTTTGATAGTGTGTTAGATGGTTTTGAGCCTTTTAGGGGGGGGGGTTATGTTACCAATATTTTATTAACTTGGTTTCGTTCCTGTCTGTCTGTCCGCAATTTTTCAAATTTGCCAACGTAAAATTAAACCACTTCAAATGGCCCGAGAGAGCTCAAAAATTTACCACAGATAGATATTGGATGACAATGCATTGTATCAAAATTTCAGCACGATCAAATGTACCGTAATTAAATGAATGTGTTACAGGCAATGTGTGACATCAGGTATTCTATAGAATGCCTAGGCAATGTATAGAATGCCTGATGGTTTCAGGCAAAGTATGAAATTTTTAAAACTTCTGCATACTTTGCCTAGGCATCCTATAGAATTCCTAGTTATTCTATAGAATGCCGGATTTCGTTTAGGCAAAGGGTAAACAGAGAACAACCAAAGAACTTATTGATAATTAGGTATTTTAAAGGGGAAATAAAGCATATAATGTAATCTCTGTAAAAAATTTTTGAGGTCTTCCTCTTTTTCCACTTCTTGTAAATCATCGTCAGGTAGGACGATGGTGTGAGGCCTATAGTAGCTCTGTAGCCAAAGAGAGTTTCGTATGGTTATCTTTTAATCCCATAATGAAAAGCTCTGTTCTTTTTGAGTTGGACGAAACCGTAACCCCAAACTCCAGTGGCAAGTTATTTTATCTTGCGTCTAAGCACACGGCATATTTTCGATTTCCTGGTTAGCTCTTTCGACGCTCCCATGGCTTTGTATGTGGCGCAGCTTACCATGAACGATCTTTAAGGTGGGCCAGTACTCCTTTAGGCTGCTTACAAAATTGTTTGCAAAGTCCCTGCCGTTATTGGACTGTAGAATCATCAGAGCACCAAGCAACGTAAATATGTCTACGAGCTGGTACGCAACTTCTTGTGCCCTCTTTTTCTTCAGGGTCCTGAGAACTAAGATCTTGGTGGGATGATCTTGATACACCATTATAATTTTATATGCCCCATCATGATGGGATTGAAAGTCGATGAGATCTACCTGACAATGAGAGTTGAATTCAGAAAAAAAAACATTGGCTAGACCACAATTACTTTTTTGAGGCCATTTTGTTTTTTCTGGCAGGTTCACTAAGGTTAATACACAGTTCAATATCATGACGTGTAGCACTTTTGTATTTGGGTGAAAGTTCTTTCAACATTCTGTCCCGCCCTCAATAACCAATGGCCGAATAGGCTTTATGAAGTACGTCAAATATTTCGGAGTCCGCGACGTAAAACATAATGCCACTCACGCGTTCTTTAAAAGGTGGATCAAAGTACTCTTATTTTCTACCATCATGACATCATTGTGTTTCACCAGTCAATAGTCCCGTGATTCTTGATTAATGGTGATCTTAGCCACTTTCACATCATCCACCAACGTTGGGTAACAGTTTCGGTATAAAAAACCGCTTTAGAACTGTCGTTGCAAGTCGAAATGGCGTGATTCCTGTCCTAGCACTACATTCTCTTCCAAAATGGTTGCGCAGCAATCCAAGGGGAAACGTTATGGGATAACGTATGTGGAATCTCAGCCGGATGATATAAATTGACTTCGTGAGAAGAATTTTGGAAACATTGTCAGTGACTTTGGTCCTACTCAAATAAAAAAAATTTTAAATCGTCCCGTGTATGAACCATAAATATATGGAACGAGGCGCTAACTTTTTGGTTTATTGTACTGGTGTGTTGTATACATATGAAAACACATTATGAACAAACAACATCAACCGTTTAGGGGTCACTCAGTTCACTGTGGAACATCAAAGTCTTACATAGTTCAGAGCTCACAAACTACTGCAGCCAATCTAATTCTTAACACGAAAGACAGGAAGAACCCTTTTAATATAATGGTATTTAAAGATATTACTCAGCGATAAGTCATAACCTTATGAAAAAGAAAATCAATTGCCCTCCCATAATTCCTATACCGTGTTGTTGTAAACAGATGTTTAATTATCGCAAATGCGAAACTTTTCAATGTCCGCCGTGTGGAAAATCTATATTTTGTCGCGAGAGAGTAATCAATGTAAAACATGTCATATTATTTATATAATCATTACAAGACAGCGTCAAATGAAGAAGAGTTAAACAAGTTTATTTAAATTATTATTTTAAAAAAATATTTTAATTTCACTTACACGTTAACATAATTTATAAACAAAGAGTTTAATTTGTTGGGTTACAAACAAACGAAAACATGTGTTTAGTCTTCTGGTGTTTACAGTAAATGCCCTGAGCAAAAAGAACTGTGTCTAAAATATAAAAATGGTCTAGCCATTTTTACACAGTGCCTGAGGGGATGGCTAAGTATATAACACTTTTTATAACTAAAATCAACCACATATACATAAGTGGGATACAAGTTCGCTCTGACAGTCAATAAAGAAAAAAAACAACGCATAAATACTCTAAAGAAACTTCAAAAGTAAACTCTTATGTAAATATACTCTATTAAATATTATTATCATCTCCTTTAACTATAATCAAAAACATATCTACAATTGACAAATTATGAAAACTGCAAACTAAATATGACATATATTCGCTTGTAGCTTAACCCATTGCTCTCGATGCCTGGATCAATAAACGCACTCGGGTCTATTAAATTACCATCTGGCGATAAACTAATTACCCCATCATCTAATCGCTAGTGTACCATGTATAAAAATGCATAAACCTGTAAATCGTTACCAATCAGTTGTAATAACCCGTAGTGATACACTTTAGTTTCCTAATCTTTCACTACAACTATCACCTATGTTCACATATTTTCCCTTCCTCAAAAATTACCTACCAATTTAACATCTACTTACTTATAAAATGTGTGAGTTCTTAGCCAAAACCATAAATAATAACCTTCCTTATACAAATTTACAAGAGATCACCTATTTTACACTTGAATTTCGGTTTAAAACTAGACAAACAAAAAAAAACAATAGTCAGAAAACTTAATTACAAAATTAAAATTACTTTACAGAACAATAAAATGAAATTAATTTTCAAAAGCTACTCTTACGAATAAAAAACCCCTCATTTAAAAATTATTCACAACACCTGTTGAGAGGTTGAATTACAAAGCCCTATCATCTTTATCAAAATCTATCTGACACTAGTAGATATTTTCTTCATGTTTAAATAATATTATTCAACAGAACTAAAAAATCTATCGCAAAAATGCTCCGGGTAGCGTTTTAAATATTACCAAATTTGACACCGAAACTATATGGAGCAAGAAAATAAACAACCACAAGATCATGTTGAACTTTGTAAAACTGTGCGTGACATTAAGATAAGTACTTCTAATAAATAAAAAAAACACGAAGAAAATTATTCGATTAACCTTATAAAATATTACTACCCTGGTGGAAACCCTAGAATTAAGAAACACTACGAACTAAAAAAACCGTTCAAAACATAGACTCCCACACTAAGATATGAACCGATACTTACATTAAACAGTCCGATAAAACAAATAAACGTATTTAAATTTACAAAGAAAACAACCTTAAATTAACCACTAACATCTGCAATTGACCGCCGTCCACACCCTTCTCCTCATTTGTAGTATTGATTTTAACCTAAGCCAACCCATTACTTGTCGTGGACCAAATTCCATACATCCACTTATTTATTAAAAACTACCATAAATCAAGCCGTAACATCTGTCCATCTAAACCCCTCTCCTCTTGTGTACTATTGATTTTAACATAAACCATCGCATTCTAACTCCACTTCAGGACTTCCTGTACATACTTTATACCACCACACCTATACCAACATCACACCAATAAACATCCGCCATTTTTTCCAACCCTCCTAAATTTGTCTAATTAATTATAATACTTATTAAACCATTGCTGATTGTAACTAATTCCATCGCCTGCCCCCATTATGTTATTATAATTAAATTTGCTACCAACAACACATGTCCAGTGGAGTACTCCAAATAAAATGCATCGCCTAACAACATGAAACCCAATAAAACCGCTATTAGGATCCTTAAATACTACCATTCAACAAAAAAAAATACATAAACACAATACATATAAATAACTTGAGAAACTTTACTTACTATCATTCAACAAATAAAATACAATTCAAAAATACTATAATAGCCTGAGAACCTTTAAATACTATCATTCGACCAATAACATACAATACATATTGAATAGAAATAGCTTGAGAACCTTTATCTACTACAATTCGACAAATAAAATACACTACATATGGAACATAAATAGCTTGAGAACCCTTAAATACTAGCATTTAAACATATAAAATACAATTCAAAATATATAAAAATATTTTTAGGACCACTCAATAATTAAATTAAAAAAGGGGACATAACTTAACCATTAAATACAAATACACGATTATGGCCACTTAAGCACCACAAATTTTAATTTTCCGCGCCACACCCACTAATAATCATGTTATATAACAACATGACAATGTTGTATAACAACATGACGCTCATGACAAACTAATTAATTACTTAGTTAAATACACTAATTAACTTGTCAAACATAATTAACATGTCTAACATACACTAATTTACTTGTCTTACATAATTTATTACGGCGCACCGCCGCTAAGGGTAAAGGCCAACTATGACGTCATCCCCCTCAAACTCGCCCCCAAATAATAACCTAAACTCCCATTACATACTACTGACGGAATAGTTCGTCTGTTGCATATTGAATGAGATGTCAAATTTTTGGCATTTTAAAATTTTTAATATTCCTTCTCCTTTTTGTATCTTGGGATTTACTTCTTAAGTTTAGGAAAAACTAGATAAAGAATTCAATTTCAAATAGTTTCAATTATTATTATTTTTTTATTGCTGTACGCACTAAAAAGAAAAATACTTATATATTGTTAATCTAAACTGAATTAGTCCTTTATGATATGTGTAACTTAAAAGCTCATATCATTTATTTCGTATTTTCCTACACTGAAAGTCAAACTTCTTCATCAAGTCTTGGACTACACCCACACTTGAATGATTCCCTTATGTAATGGACTTATAGTTTTTCATTGGCCTTATATTCTATTTCTATTAAATGTATTATTTATTGCTCATTGAAAAATGTATCCCGTCTCTTATACTACGTGTACATAAAAGCTAATGATATCATTATTTTTTTCCCTCGTTAAAAGTCAAACTGAATCGTCAAGACTGTACCCCCACCTCAATGATTCTCCTACGTAAGTGCTGTATATTCACTTTCTATGTAATTTATTATTTAGTGCTATATAGCTATACATCCGTTATCTTTTGGCTACTGTTAAAATAGATGGATCTTGACCAAAATTGTTATAAACATTTAAAGACCCATCTTAAAAAAGCTATCTGGCAATTAACACTTAATGTGAACCATCACAAGGGATGACATAAAAATGTTCCCGTTATTTTGCACTACAAGACTCGGAGGAGTTCAATGGGTTAAGTCGTGTTAAGTTAACACAATGAGTTATCACCCCGGGTGACAAAAACCCAGTGAGACCTCTGTTGTTGAGTTCACTCTCAATAAGATAATTGGATAAAACATTTTTTTTAAATTCCAATAATGGGGGGGGGGCAGAGTGCCAAAATTTGGTTTGTTCCTGATATGGCGATTTTAAAAACTGACTCATCACTTATTTTCAAACATTCCGTGTAGGTAGAAGAATTAAAATTTTGAAAGATGTTGAGTATGCTCCTGCACTGGTAAAAGCGAAAAGAATATTAAACGTATCACTCACTGGGGGCCGTCGGCCAAAATGTATATTTTTGTTTCTGGTATGAGTTAAATAAAAACTGACTCATCCTTTATTCTCCAATTTTTCGTGATGGTAGAAACATGAAACTTTGGAAAGTTATTGAGTACACTCTTACGACGATAATAAGCATAAATGTATTTTAGAAATATAATCATCGGGTGCGTGAGCCAAAATATAGTTTTAATTCTGCTATTAGGTATATAAAAAAGTTTATGAGCATACTGCGAAAAAGAATTTAAAAATTCCCACTCATGGGGTTGACCGGGGGCTAAACTTTAGTTTTTGTTTGTCCTTTTATGAGCTATAAGAGAACTTCCAATGTAGGTATAAGCATTAAACTTTTGGAATTTGTTGAGTACACACCCGTGATAATAAAAGACGAAAAAATAGTTAAATTATCACTCACTGGCGGCTGGGGCCAAAATGTAGTTTGAGTTTTTCTCTAATTTAAGCTCAATAAATCTGACTAATAACTTATACTCTAACGTCCCGTGAAGGTATAACTAATATGGTAATGAAGTAGATTATATTTACTTTGACATATGCTACACATAAATAATTTATTGAAAGAGTATCTCTAAGCAACTCCGTTTATTTCTTGATGTTACCAATATTTATAAATTACATTTTCTACTTTTTAAATAAGCTTCATTTACGCTCTTTTATCTTCAGATGTCCAATTGTAATTCAAAACGTTACCATTCAACGTAATGAAAATTTTGTCGGAGAAGGAACCATCAATGTGATACACAGATGATCTCAAAAAGAGGGAACGTCTCAACAAAAAAAACACGAAAAAAGAACTTGTAATAATTAATCATCTAATGTATTTAGCATAAATCCATGTTTTATGATTTTATAATGATGTTTTATAATAAATTTTTAAAGGAACATGTCTTAATTACTATAATTAATAAATTAAATATGGCTAAAATTGCGAAAACTATTTTTTTTAAATATTAATATTATTTTATTTTTTAACTTAGAGTAATATTTTTATAGTATACAAAATCTAACAATGCAATCCAAATTGTGTGAAAATTTTGTATAACATTTTAGAATCAATACTAACTTTTTATGATTCACCAAGTAAACTATTGACTAACGTTAATGTTCAAATGTTTATAACGTTTGCCTACCATGGTTCTAACACTTCGCCTACTTATCAAACCAAATGAAAAGTGTGTTAAGCTAATGGCAGAAATGGAGTCTGAATCTGAGACAGAAAATGACGTCAGGTCTACAGATGAATTACTGCATTACAAAATGGCGATGAAAGTTCCTGAATCTATTAAGCCTCTACAATGGTGGAAACAACGATATCCGATAATTTCATTCCTTGCCCCGACTGTTTTGTGCATACCAGTTAACTCTGTACATGTAAATAATTGATTAGATCGGCTGGATATATTGTCATTTAGACCTGCTCATCAAATATGAAAGTTAAAAGATTTGAGATAAAGGAAACATTGCAGTGTAATTAAGATTTTCTACAAGAGCGTGTAATAACTGTTACTTATGCAATTTTTAATTGTTGGCTTTAATCGCAATTACGGATAAATCAATCGTTAATTTGTCAACAGTTAACAATTAAATTTTAAATTAATCATTAACAGCCACTATATATATATATATATATATATATATATATATATATATATATATATATATATATACTAGGGCAGCGGAAATCAACGATTAATTTCTCGATTAATCGTTAAAAAATTTTAACAATTAAATTTTTTTAAAGATAAAATCGACCCACCACTTATAAATGCACTGGAAATCAAAAAGTAAAATATTTTGGCCGATAAATATAAACTAATTTCCGGACGATTATATGAACATTTTGGTTTTAAACTAATGTCTGACGTGAATGTTCAAAATGTTGATAAAGGTTATTGTGTCCATTGAGAGAAATCGTTTGCCTACCATGCAGTGTTCCCTCTAAGTCTAAGCTTCATTGGTCCGTGTTCAAAGTTTAAAAAAAAACTCGTGTGCTAAGTTACACAACGTCCATTTTTGGGTGCAATATTTCATAAAAAATTTGCTTTGTGGTGATTCTAAACTCCTGCATGGCGTCAGTCAAATATTAGCGCAGCTACCATGGTTCTAACATTTCGCATACATATCACCTGCAAAGCAAACATCCACTACAGTATCAGAAACTTCAGCTGAGACAATCTAAAGCTAAGTGAACGATTGTTCAGCTAGGCTGGTTATATTGTCAATTAGACCCCCTCATTACTTATGTCAACCCAAATAATGTCAACACTGACACACTTGTCTTTTTGCGTAGTTGGTTAAAAGGTAAGATATAAAGGAGACATTTCAGTGTTATTTAGATTTTCAACAAGAACGTTTAATAAGTGTTACTTATGACGTCATAATTTTACTTTTTGACTTTAATCGAAATTAAAGAGTAATTAATCGTTAATTTTTTCAAAAGTTAACGATTAAATTTAAATTAATCGCTAACAGCCCTAATATATACATACACACATATATATATATATATATATATATATATATATATATATATACATACATATATATGTAATAAAATATATTTTATAGTTTATTGACTAAAACTACTAGAACAAGTAAGCTCAAAAAGTAACCTAAAAAGATTGTCCAAGTTCCAAAGTTTCTTAAGTAGAAATAAATATTTAAAATAATTTAAAAACTTTGTTAAAAATTACTTTTTGATTTTCAAATTTCTTCAGAAACATTATTTTTTCTAAACTTAATAATTCATATTAGAATGTTATATATTTAATAAAAATGGTTTAAATGTTACAAAAAATACATATATATCCATTACAATTAACAATAATATATTACTTAATAAGCAAGGCTTAAGCAAAAAAAAGTTTAATTTAAATGTTTGATTTATAAATTAAAAGACTTACAGTAATAAGTTAAACCTCATTTGCAATATCAATTTTTGTTTTCCACTTACATTTTTTAAAAGTGTTCTTTAAAAAAATCAATTATTGTATTAGTTTTAATGATGCAATCATTGAAGAAAATTATGTTCATTAATTTTTACTTTAAAAAAAATTATTTCAGTTATTAAATTTTAAACTAGGTTTAATACTATGAAAATCTAACATATTCTAATTTTTTTATAAATTAAATTAAAAATTAATATATATATATAAATATATATATATATATATATATATATATCTGCGTGTGTGGATGTGTGTCTGTTCTATATTAATTTTAATTTTCTTTTACTTTTATTGAATATAAATTTATAGTTTTGACCACCTAAATTTTTCAATTTTTTATATAAATGTTTATCTAAATTATGGGAGGTAATTGTCACTTGGTTGCCACATTATAAGCTATCTCTATGATCTAATCACAATGCAACAACGCTAATGTCATGTTTATGCTGTGAATATAATATAATAGTTTTAAACGTTGAGGACTATCTTAAAGCATAATAAAATACGTGTTAGTTTATTTTGAAATCCTGATAGTATAATGTATCAAAAACAATTTGTTTCAAGGGAGTTCATTTATATCAATGTTTCTCTCTAAACGCTAAAAACAAATACACTTCGGTAACACTAAAAAATAAATAAATAAATAGACAACGTTTAAGATTTCATCAACATGTCAAAGTTGTTCCTTACCATATCCTACATGAGGAACATAATTAGTAGCCCCGATCCAAGTGCTCCTCAGGGGTCTTTTCATAAAACCCTCTCAGCTATCCCGCCCCTCACTCCAAGCGACCTAACAGTTAAGAGGTCCACCTCACGTCCGTTTTTGATGCGACCGCCTGGGCAGCCAGGACCCGGTCGAAAAAGCCTCCCACTTAAGTTTACCTCACAAGGAGGGGTGTAATTTTCCATAATTCAAACCGCTACCACTTCTGTGCCACCCGGCAAAGCATACGAGTCTCTATAGTTAGGACTACACAAAGCGGTGGATGATTAATGACCTACCTATGGTGTAACCCCAACTGGAAGGTTTCTTCAGAGCCGTAGTCCGCTATGTTTTTCGCGGTACCTTTTGCAATCCCGTACTGGCGCTCCTGGCCCTAAACCTGTACGGCTCAATGGCGTTGGGGGTAAATGAGGGTGACGAAACGGTCGCTTCGGTCTAGCCAGATGCTTAAAGGGTACTGTGGTTTTCATCATCGGCATTGCATCTGTTCTCAGCCTAAGATCCGTACAGCGACTGTAATCACGTGTGACAAGCCCCTGACACTTAACATATCGGACTTCGGCATTGCTTGCCAGGAGTTGTCAGTTTCGGGTTGCAACCAGTTCTGCAAGCCTACTCGTCCGTCGAGCCAAGTAGAGGCAAATCCCTTTCCGACGGTCCTTGAGATATCAAATAATCCGATTTATCAGGTCATATTTGGGTATATGAAGAGGTATACTTAAAATATTTTATAATTCAATATCGCCCTAAATGAGCAAAAGTTATGGCTGGTAATTAATAAAATAAATTCGTTCGATTAATCTGTTAAAAAAATCAATAAATTGATTATTATTCGATTAATTATATTTTACACAATGCATATACTGATCCCGAAAAGTCGCGATTCATTATTTCGTGAAATCAGTGAAGTCGCGTTAATTATATGGCTCCGAAATTTTGTGACGAAACACAGCAAATTCGTTATGCTCTGCAAGAAATGAGGAATAAAATATGTTGTATTTACGTATTTACGTCTAGATAAATTATAATAATACGAGGCAAAAGTATGTAAGTAACAAAATATTAAATAATAAATAAATTCGATTACAAAAATATTAGAAATATTTCCTTAAATTGTAGTCGAATTTTAATCGATCAAAATAATGTCAATCGATTAAAATCTAAACGATTAATCGATTAATTAATCGTTAATTTCCACAGCCGTAGTAAAAAATGTTAAACGTGACCTTTGAGTGAAAAGGAGATATTCGCGCTTAAAAAATTGCTTTTAAGTTACAAATTATAAATGTTTTTTACAAATGTGTTGTTGATTTCTTTGTATTTTCGATAAAAGATATTACCATTTAATGTCATTTTAGAGGTGTTGTTTTAGATTTTATTTAATTTTTTTATAGAAATTTGAATTACATGTGTATTTATAACAAGATTTTATGTCTTTTTTAGTATTATTTTATTGATTTCTTTCAAAAGAAAATGTAATAAATAATTTTTTATAATGTCTTATACTAATATTTTAATATATTACTAATTTCGAAAATATACAACAAAAATAATAAAGAACTCTATTTCATTAAAAACAGACAATACCTTTGGAATGTATTTGTGTTAATTTGTATGTTCTAACATCAAAACTGTTAAGGAAAAATAAATGATTTGACACACACCTGTACTTTTCGGTATTATAACTGAGAACTGTAAGAGAAAATGCTAACATATTTATCTTTCTTCATTATGTTGCTGCAATAATGCCTCTCTATTTCTGGCATAAATTGTATACTTTTTTTAAAGTCGTGTCTTATCTATACAGACGCTCCTTTTATACGGATGATAATTGCGTCCACAGAACATGCCGGACTGTTGGCAAGTGACGCAGCGTTAACATGCCATTGCTATGAGGGTTCCACGCATTCAGACCTGGGAACAAATCCTTGCCATCTCAGGGATTTGAATCTGTGACTATCGCTACGCAAGCTTAGTGCGCATGCCACTAGATCACGGTGTTCATTGCCTCAGACAGTTTATTATTAAATATTTTCTTACCCAGGCACTAGTAATTGAAATGGTTGAATAGTTGTGACACAACTTATTGTGCAATAAGACTTTATTAAATTTATTGTTTGCAAATGTTATGCCTTTATGACTAAATTTGCAACAAACCAATGGCTTATTTGTAAAATTTAGAACATATACTTTGAAATATTTTACACTCTGAAAGATGAATACGCTTTAACATCTTCGAAGTCTTTCGCCCTCATATGATAAATTACAAAAAAAAATGTGTTTTTCTTTGTTTTCGTTTACAGTTTCAAAGAACTCTAATAAGCCTAATAAGTAAAAACACCTCCTGTGCTTTTAGGGCTTTTCAATTTGTAAATTGCTATTATCAACAATTTGAATAAAAAACGACTAGGATCACTAATATTCTTGGGGACTGACTCAAAGTGTGGATGCGTGTTTAAAAATAAAAATAAAAATAAAATAATAATAAAACATGCATATGATATTATGCTATTTTAATTTTGTGGTACACATGAGTCACTCCAAGCTACAAATTGTTTATGCCCATCGGCTCATCGTCTCCAAGCTTTTGATCCACATATACCTTCAAAAACGGCTACAAGGGAGAAAACCGAAAAACAATTGTGAGGAGATCAAACAAATTTTGACAGAAAAAAATCACTTCTACAAAACTCAGCTCCATAATTACAGGTCCTCATCCATAACGAACTTTTAAAATAATATACACTTATTATACAAAATAAAATTCGCCAGATTCGAGAAACATGGATGATAAAAATTCCGATGGTATGCAACACTATGCAGACACTATTGCAAGGAAACTCTTTAAAACGCTAAAATATTAGTACCGACCCACAACCTAAATGCTGTGTGTCTGCTTTACTAACTGACAGCCTAAAGTTAAAATCAAAGACTATGTCAGAGCATCTTTAGACATTCGTTTTACTAAGGAGTGTACCCTCATAAGCACACTTGCAATGCAGTGCATATTATTTTAATAGTGCATGGTCAAATTATGAGCTCACCATCGGCATGAATAAGAGAGAGTTTGTGTGCCACCCGGTTCTGGCAAGAAATAATATATGTAAAAAAACAACAAAAAAACACACTTGTTAAAGTCTACAAAATAAACTCAGTGGTACAGTGAAACACAGTGTCTCTACGTGCAATGACGAATATAAAGTACGTAACTTGAAAACCATTCCAAAATTTGAAAGACTGAATATCAGTTTCTAGAGAAGCAGGGAAATCAGCATCCAAACAAAAGAACAAATTAATTATACAGAGCTGTTGTGATTGCTAATCTACGCATATGAAACATGGAAAGTGTGACAACGTAAGTGTATAAAGTTCAATGGTTATTAACAGTTACAGAAATATTAAATGTATCATTACGTATTTAGCATGTAGCGTTTAAAAGAAAATAATGCTAAAAAGTTATTAAATACCAGAAGCTAAAACTGATTTACTTCTTAGATCTTTGTAGACTTTTTAAATATAGTAAAAGTATTGTTTAAAAAATGATTTAAAGTAGTGTTATTATCTCAAGCATATAAACAAGCACTAAAGGCTCAGACAAACGCCTGTCAACTAAACTACACGATCAGAGATTGTCGGACTTAATGTTGTGTATTCCATGGGGTTCTTATCTTTTCTCTTACATACTTTCATTCTATACGGAAGGTTATTGTGTTCTACACATTGGGTTTTCCCGAAATTACATTATACTGACTCAGTGTAGTAAGTTCAGTGACTTAGCCTACTTCCATTTCCTACAAGAGGAACGTAAGGTATGTGATTTTTAAAATATCTGAGAATAAATGTGTTAATCTGTTGAAATGATAATTTTTTAAAAACAAAGGTTTACTTTTTAGTTAAAATCATTCCCCCATTGATATATATATATATATATATATATATATATATATATATATATATATATATATATATATATATATATACTAGTGCTGTTATCGATTAATTTTAATTTAATCCTTAACTTTTGAAAAAGTATCGATTAATTAATTGATAATTTCGATTAAAACAAAAAATAGAAATTTATGACGTCATTGAACTGAACATTTCTCACGGACATTGAAAATTAAGAATATTTTGAACTACATTTCATGACACTGTGTTGATACTTGATTTGTGCTGAAGGTGGTACGTCAGCGATGTATTTGATCCTTTAAAAGAGAATTGTTTATGGCAGTGGACACATAAAATGTTTTCACCATCTTCGACTTTGCAATCCGCAGTTAGCTTAAAAACAACATATTTGCTCAACTTTCTAGTTATATGTTTAAATTTAACTGCGCTGATGCTGTCATCAGGGCCGTCTTAACGCATAGGCACGTTGGGCATTTGCCCGGGGGCCCACGAGCATATGAGCACCATGGGAATATGTTTATTTATATATATTATGTATATTCATTTTTTATTCCTGCGGGGGAAGGGCCCAACACTATATTTTTGCCCGGGGGCCCAAAATGATGTAAAGACGGCTCTGGCTGTCAGACATTATATAATTGACGTCTGCCGGTCAACATAAATTAATAAACTAAATTGTAATGTTACGCGGGAGAATGTTTGTACGTAAAGTAAAATATAGAAATTATTATTAATTATTAATAATTTATTATTTATTACTAAAAATTTTTAAGAAATATTATAAATATTTTCTTAAATTTTAATCGAATTTTTATCGATTAAAATTATTTTAATCGATATTTAATATATACAATTTTTAACGATTAATCTAGAGATTAATCGATAATTTCCGCAGCCCTAATATATATATATATATATATATATATATATATATATATATATATATATATATATATATAGGCTACTAGCGTATCACCCGTCAATAGTGACGGACCTTTTCAGCTGAAATCTATTTATTTTGAAAAAATGCACTTTTTTAGGGCGCCCATGGCGCCCACCTTTTTCAAAAGCCTAACTAACTTATCCTTGTTTGATAAATACGAAATATTAAACTTTCTGAAATGCACACAAATATTTTATAATAGGAGTTGTAGGGCGCCTATGGCGCCCGCTTTGTTTTTTATTTTATCATCAAATTCTCTTTTTACATTGTTCCCTTTTCCAAAATTAAAATATGAGCTAAAACAATGACGTCATATAACATTTTTACAGCGTATCTTTAATTTGCACACCTTTTGATGCATTGGTGCAGTAATTTGGTGCGCTGCTTTCTAAAATTAGTAGCGTCATGACTGACTGACACTTAGTGACATTGCAAATTATTTTATTTAATATATATATATATATATATATATATATATATATATAGGCATGCGTGCTCGAATGGCGTTCGGATTGTCACGTGTTCGAATATATGTGAAGGCAGGGTTTTCTTCCTGGGGTCTAGGACGTCCCTGAGTCATCCCAGCTCCGAATGGGTACCTAACACTACTTAAAGTTGTTGCAAAAGCTTAAGAACTTTCCTTTTCCACGTGCTGAACACATCAAATTATTGTAAAGATACGTCTTTCCTGAGCCTCCAGGCCCATCAATGAAGAATAATTGAGATTCAGCGTTGGTGTCATCAATGGATGCTGATATCTCATCAAAAAATTGTCTTTGTAATGGATTTAACGTAGGAATTAAACGATTTGCTTTTTCTGCCTGTTCAGTAGTATTGAAAACGTGTTCTACAATTTGAATCGGACCTGGTTCAGGCAAATTGAAATCGCTACATTTCATGCCATGCATTCTTAAAACAGCCTCGATATCTTGAAGTGCTTTTTTCTGCTACATATCCATCGAAGTGTCTTATATAATCTGATAAAAAACTCCCTATAAATTTCGAACAGAACGCCTGGATTTTTGGGTGAATTGAAAATACAGATCAATGCAAATGTGAAGCGCATATGCGACAGCATACAAACAATACATGTTTCATCTAAGCAACTTTCCCATTCCGAGTCATCTTCAAGAAGATTTCTTTTAATAGCAGCACTTTTGAATGATTCTTGAACCAGTCCATCAACTGATTTTAAATGTCCAAAACATTGGGCGCCTCGAATATATTGAAGCAATAATCTGAGGTAAAATATCTCATGATCTTTTGAACTAACTGCATACATACATGATACAACTTTATCTCCTCCTTTTTGTCTCACTTTCCACATACTTCTTGTTTTATAAAAAATAAGTATAAAAAAGTGTTTCGGACTTTCTGTGTACAAATATTGTCTTGCATTTTCGTTGTGCTTATTTAATTCAAACCATGCTGTCAGATGTGTGAATCGAGTATCAGCTCTCTCAATCACTTGATTGTCTCGTCCTTCTTGAAATTAAACCATTTGTTCATCAGGAAGGTGAACGGCAAGACGATAAACAATGTGTGAACGATCGTGCATTGGATTTTGAAGAAGTCTCTAAATCGCTTCTGGAGCGCATCAATATATTGTTTTATTTTATCATGTACAATCCAATTTTTTTTAAAATTCAATTCGACTGAGGCCTAATCATAACATTTATAAATATATTTGTAAATATATTTCATGGCCTTAATAGATTGACATGATTCTACGTTGATATGACAATTATATTTACGTGTAAGAAATTTATTATAAGGAACAACAAAACGATTGTCGACAGTCCAATTTTCTAAAGCAACTTTTATTCCTTTACGTCTTCGATAAATAGGATAACCATCAACTTCTGCTATAGTATGTGGAGAAAATTGTTTCGGAAATTTCTTGATGCATACATTACTTTCCATACATGGTGCAATTGGGTTTTGATCACTGCACGGACCATGTATCATTGTACGAATGACTGTCTCATACAGTTCTGGTTCATGATTACGATCAGGTATTTCAGCACAAATAAAACGATCAATCTTTTCAGCTGTGTTAATTTTACAATCATCGACAAGAATAAAGAGAATGTGCGTGTGAGGAAGTCCTCATTTCTGAAACTCAATAGTATACACATAAACTTTAATATGTCCAAACACTCTATTCATAACCATATCTTGAATGCGTGATTTTAATTTAATGTTGAAAATGCGTGCAACTAAATCCGGTTTATCACTCGGCTGTTGGCCTTCGAATAGGTTGTCTCGAATTTCTGGCCAATTTGGATTGCATGTCATAGTTATAAAGAGATCAGGTTTGCCTTGTGTTGCAACAATTGCCATTGCATCATGGAATTTTTCTCTAATGTTTCGGGCTGATCCTTGAAAAGATGATGGTATAATCACCATACGACCAACAGATATCCCTTGTCGAACTGCTGCATCATTAAGGTAATCCATTAACCCTCTATATTGTTCAACACGCAAACAAGTTTGTTGATTTCTAATGAAATTAAGATTATTTGCCTCGACTTGTAGATGAGAATCAACAGCCACTGTTGAAATAATTTTTCGCCATGCATTGTAGGATTAAATATATTGACTCTGATTGCTATTTGAGCAACTTTCCATTGTAGAAGCGATATATGAGTTCTTACTCTTCCAGTTCGATTTTCAAGATTTATTTGCATATTTGGCTGCCAGCCAGCCTCACCCAAAGGATAGAACAAAACATATATCATTGGATCTAAATGTGGACTCAGAATATTTAAATTTCTTATAGGTTGATCATCATCTCGTGGATATAATCTAAAATCTCTTTCCACCGGTGGCTCACCATCAGCGGAACGAAATATCATAGCCACTTCGTCAACAGTTGGTAAATTATATCGTCGTCGATCAGTGTTGCGGTAACGTCGAAAGGCCAAGTTGACCGTTGGTAACGAATGATTTTTTGTTCTGCTCGCTCTTTCTCTTCTTGTTCGATTTCACCTAGCATACGATACGCTTTTGCATAAATGTTATTCTGTAGAATTATTTCAACTACATTTTTATGACATTTGCATTCAGTCTTTGGTTTGCTTAATGTTGCATTCTTCGATCGTTTGCCATTGCAGTATTGATAACAAAAAATTGACAATATTGTCGTTGAGCTCCATCTTCTGGATGCATGTGCCCAGTCCGATGACAAATTTGTCCATGAACTCGGAATACATATGGTCCACGTCATGATAAATGATCGACATGTGCACCCATTGAGGCAAATAATAAAGATGAATTATATGTTCTTATGTTTTCATGAAAATTTCGATAATGTGGATGTGCTGGATTACTAAAAATCTCTTGAAGATATAGGGGGAAATCTCGTCTTTGTTGACCATCTACCTGCAGCAAAACAGTTCCCTTATGGCAACAATATTGAAATGTTCCATCTGATGATTTTTCAGCGGGAAAATTCAGAGGTGCACAATAATCACATTGTTAATCCATAACGCCACAACTATGAATTTCCACTTCATTTTCGATAAATATGTCATTTGTTGGGATAGTAGGACGATGTCTGATTCTTGACGTTTGAATTTGTGATGCAAGTCTATTGGCACGGGATTTTTGTTGTCGTGCTGCTTCTTGTGCTCGCCAAGTTGTCACCTGCTAATTTGATTATTTCAATCGTCGATTGGCACGGGATCTTTGTTGTTGTGCTGCTTCTTGTGCTCACCGAGTTGTCACCTGCTAATTTGATTATTTCAATCGTCGATTGGCACGGGATCTTTGTTGTTGTCCTACTTCTTGTGCTCGACGAGTTGCCACCTCTTGATTTGATTCTTCCAATCGTCGATTGGCACGGGATCTTTGTTGTTGTGCAGCTTCTTGTGCTCGCCGAGTTGCCCCCTGCTGAATTGATTCTTCCAATCGTCGATTGGCACGGGATCTTTGTTTTTGTGTAGCTTCATATGCTCGCCGAGTTTCCGCCTGCTGAATTGATTCTTGCAATCTTCGATTGGCACGTGATATTTGTTTTCGTGCTACTTCTTGTGCTCGCCGAGTTGCCTCTTGCTGATTTGATTCTTCCAATCGTCGATTGGCACGTGATCTTTGAATTCAAGTTGAAGCTTGCACTCGTGGTGCCACTGTTTGTTTTGACTCTGGCATTATCTCCATCTTTGTTGTCGTTCACGATTCATTCGCGAAACATGTTCCTCTCGAGTTTCGTTATTTATGTAAGAGTACAAATTAAGTACAAACCATTGCATAAATGTTATTTTGTGGAAAGTACCGTCTTTGTTGACAATCTACCTCCAGCATAACAGTTCCCATTAATATGGCATTATTTTTTATACAGGCTGTTCAAAAAGAGTTATTTTTGGTGCATTAATTTTTTTCAAGGTTTTTTTTAGCGGTGCGCATTCTAAGAGAAAAAAGAAATGTATCATTTTTGTTTCGAGATTAACAGAGCGTGTGATATTCCTCGCGGTAAAATATTATGTGACGTCATAGTTTGAGCTATATTTTAATTTTGGAAAAGGGACATTTTGAAAAAGCGAATGATATAAAAAGAGCCGTTTATAGTTTGGCTGATATTATATAGTTTGGAATATTACCCACAAATGTGATTCACATCAAGCACATATGAGATTTTAAGCAATTTAAGCTTTATTGATGATTATGACTTGTCAGTTTATTCGCCCTATTTGTCCATACAATATTACCACAACATTAGCAAAACATGTAAAAATTAAAATGTAATTTGTACACATGTCAATAACAAAGAACTATTCATTTTGCATGAAACGTAGTAATCAAAGTTTGTCACAGGATAACAGAAAATATTAAATTATCAACTGTTAATCATATTTACAATTTAATATAAACGTGTTGATAATTCACATAAACGTTTTTATTATTGTCAAGTCAACACATTTTCAAGATCTTTTATGACTTGTCAGTTTATGCGCCCATTGGTCAATACATTATTACCTTTACATTATCAAAAACATGTAAATAAAAATTGTAACTATTTACAAATACGAATAACAACGAACTATTTATTTTGCATGAAAACTTTGAAGTAAAGTTAATCACTGGATACAAGAAGATATTAATGCATCAACAAGTAATTTTATATAAAATTTAATATACACGTTTTAGGAATTCTAATAAACATTTTCATTATTGTCAAGTCAGCACCCCTTCCAGTTCTATATTAAAAGCAAAGATTTTTCATTCAAAAATAGTCTAAGACGCATTAAAATATTACATGTAAATAACAATAAAAAAAACTATTAAGGGGAGGGGTCCAATTTTGAAATATTTTATTATTTTAAACATACAAATATGCACTCTCAAAGTGTATAAAAGAAAAACAAACGCTAAACTGAAGCATAATTTGACAAATTTCAATTGCAGAAATAAATAATGGCTTTGTAGTTCAAAACGCATCGATACTTGACAACCAAACGACAAGCAATTGTAAATTTCATAAACCGAAAAACGAATGTTATATATTAATATAGAAAATTGAATATTGACAAACATACACAAAAACGGACATTTAATACAAAAAATAAGAATAATAATAATCACATCAAATAAAACATTGCTCTTTTTACTTTGTTCCCTTCACACATTAATAAACGCTCAAATAATGACGTCACGTCACAATATTTTATGGCGAGAAACTTGTCCTTGTTTGATAAATACGAAATATTAAACTTTCTGAAATGCACACAAAATATTTTATAATAGGAGTTACAGGGCGCCTATGGCGCCCCCTTTGTTTTTTGATTTTATAATTAACCATCATCGAATACTCTTTTTACATTGTAACCTTTTCCAAAATTAAAATATGAGCTAAATCAATGATGTCATATAATAATTTTTACAGCGCATCTTTAATTTGAACACCTTTTGGTGCACTGGTGCAGTAATTTGGTTTTCACTGCTTTCTAAAATTAGTAGCGTCAGGACTGACTGACAGACACTACAAACTTGCGTGACAAATGGCAAATTATATTGTTTAATATATATAAATATAAATATATATATATTATTTATATATATATATATATATATTTGAAGCTGATATACCCGGCTTCACTCGGGTCCGCATTTTTAAAATGACTTCCAAGGAAACGTTAGTGTCATTAGCTATAAATGTAAAATGTTATTGTTATGGATTGGTTCACGCTAAATTAAAAAAAAATCAGCAGGTAATAGTCACTCACTAATTCACTCAGCCACTCACTCACGAATTCACTCACTCATTCACATATTCACTGAATCACCCACTCACTCAATTTCTCACTCACTCACTCATCCACCCAACGACCCACTCATTCACTCACTGACTCAATCATTCACTCACTCATTCACCCATTCACTCACTCACTCATCAACTTGTGTTTCTAATTTTATATTTTGCACAGGTTTCCATAATGTCTTATTTTATAAATATTACTTTTATCACTGATGGCCACGAAACTTCAGAAAATTGTTTTTTACACACCTACGAAGTGTTCTGACTACATGAATGTTTCTTGATGGCACTTAATACATACGATTTTGATTACTCATATTTATAAACTCTAGGGAATTGAAACCCTAATGTTCAAAACTTAAGCAAATTATATTTTAAAATTCTTCGAGTATCGATCTTAATGGTCGACAATGTTTGCGATGTTAAACATTAGTTTTAATTTCAAATATTCACGAAATTTTGAAGGCGGCTTTGCTGCTCTACATCAAAACCCATGAACGTACTTATTTTGTTAATTTTACGACAAAGTCAGTCACCGTATGGAACTTTTGGAACGGTTTTTAGAACGTATGGTCCCATCTTAGTTCACTCACTTTGTCACTCACTCGCTCATCCACCCACCTACCCACCCACTAACTCAGTCATTCAATCGCTCACTTTAAGTACTATCAGGGAAATAAACTGGTAATGTCCTTTTTTTACGGCCGGGGCAAAAAAAACCACAGTTTTTTAAAATTTAATTCTTATTCCCCATCTGATTAACGCAATTTTACAATGGTTATTGACAAATATATCCATCAAGATCCACACTGTAACCCATAGGTGTTTTGAACTTTTCATCTTACACCAAATTTGACCGTTGGGGGGATGGCACTAAATGTTTATATTCTTTGATGCAAAGTGTATCCATATTGTTGTATTATCCGATCGATATCAAATTGTTCTTGAAATTTTTGAGTGCTTTCCCACACTATTTTATGGCATACAATAAATTTAATAGATACCGGCGTCCAATAATGTCATTTTTTTTTCTAAAACATGAATGATATAAAATGTATTTTAAAACAACGGCTACTTGCTAGTCATTTCGATGCATCTTATACAAACTTGCTAAATAACAATATGATGGCCATTAATAAAATTCTAGAGGGTCTTCTAATTTCCATTGTTTTAGGGCCGGTAACCCAAAATGTTTTAAAAAAAACTTTTAAGGCATTTCGCATTAGATTTTCAACAATCTTTACAAATATTGACACATATTTCAATCATGAGCCATATTCAAATCTTAAGGACTTTTGAACTTTACATCGTGCACTATTTTAAGCCGGGGGCCTTTTATATCATTTTATTCCACAATATATTTTTAGCGACCCTGCCAAATATCGAGTATACTCATCATGATACATTTTCAAATCGACATGAACTTTTGCTAACGTTTTTAGAACGTATGGTCCCATCTTAGTTTTCCGTTGCAAAGCCCAGGTATTTTGCTAGTAAACTAATAAGACGCTTCATTATTCATAAAATCTAACCCAATCCCTTTTTTAATTAAAACTATTTAAGATACTGCATACATAAAGTCTTCTAGGACCAACTATTAATACAGGATATAAAGTAATATGATTTTTAAAAATAATTACACTTTGTAAAATACATATACATTGTAACTGGTCAAAGTTACAAGTAGGAAAATTATGGTGACCAGACATATGCGCACAGGACAATTGCGCACACGAGAAACGCGCACAGACAATTCCGCAATGACACAAATGCTCGGCATCCGGGCAGAATAGCGACTGTCAAAACAGCGACCGTCTTAATAGCGACTTCAAAATAGCGACTATCAAAACAGCGACTGTCAAAACAGCGACCGTCATAATAGCGACTGCATCATAACAGCGACTGTATCAAAATAGCGACTTTCTTCTTTACTTGTATTAATGTTTGAAAAACTTACTGTGCCTAGCCTAAAATGGAGTTTATAAATAAAGAAAAGTAAGACACGATAAGCCATGTAGGTTTTTTGTACAGAAGGGACAATACAAAATTAAATACAATCAACTGGAGGTGTGTATAAATAAATGTTGGTGTTGTAAAGAGTGTAAACACATTTTCGGGACACATTTTGTTTTAAAAAAAATTCTGTGAAAAAAATAAAATTATAACTGCTATTACTTCAGTCAAATATATTTTGCAGAAAGCTCGATAGTGATTAACAAACATAGATGCAGTCGATTAATTTAGGGGGATTGCGGTGGTAGGGGCAGAGGTGGCGTGTGGCTGCTTTTTTAAAGCTAGAGAAAGTTCGACTACAGGACTTTTTGATCCCCGGATGTTTCGACCCTTTTCGTTTTTACCTCGTAAATTTTTTTTTCTACTTAAAAAAAAATTAATAAAAATAATATAGTTTAATATTATTATCTATTGAAAGTTAAAAACGGCATGAAATACTTATTTTCAACGAATAATTTACCACTTAAAATGTGTACACACTGAAAACAAATCAACATTAAGGGCGAATTCATGATTGTGTTAAATGCACCACTCCTCTGAGGTAGCAAGTCCTTCCAAACCTATCCAACTCCACCCCCACCCCCAGGCAATGTGGTCAGATAGTCATTTCTTAAGGTGCCTACATTCTTTCAGCCCCAATCCCTTTTTTTACCTTCTCCATAACACGGGGTCCGTGGCCGTCACTTAGTCTAGCCTTCGTAACATGTCATTATGTAACCCCCGAACAGTTCGACCACAGGACGTTTCGACAAGGGACACATATGGACAAACATGTCCATATTTTTAAAAAAAAGCTTCCCGGGTAACCATGATTCAAATATTATTTTTACTGGGCAGTTTTTTTGTTATAGAATGAATGCGTGTATATATAGCATAAGTTAATTTTTTTAAAATTTTATTTTAAACACAATTGTTAATTTCAATAAATACTTCATCAAAATGTTGCTATTTTTGGAGTTTTTATTTTTTACTATGCATTTATGTAGTTTTTTTCACTTGGGTTCCTTGGGTAAGTTTAGACAATGAAAAGGGGTCTATATGTCAAAAAAGTTTGGAACCACTGTGTTAGGTGAACGGTTGGACAAGAATAGCTATGTGGTGAAGTCGCTGTTATGACAGTCGCTCTTTTGATACAGTTGCTATTTTGAGGTCGCTATTATGACGGTCGCTGTTTTGACAGTCGCTATTTTGAACCCGTGCCCAAATGCTCACAGGACAAACGTGAACACCGATAGTTGCGCACACGGAAAAATGGCGCACACCGACAAATGCGAACACAGACAGTAGCACACTGTGGTAAATGCGAAAGGCTACATAAGCGCAAAGTGACAAATGCTAAAATTGAAAATAATATACAGTTTTTTACTTTATAATATATTTAAACATAATAATTTAGTTTGATATAAACTAATTATAAGCATAGTAGGCGATGGAGAATAGAAAAATGAACTCAAGATTATGTCTGAGACAACACAGATAATGTATTTACATTTTAAAAATAATTAATAATCAATAAAAAGAATAGATCGCGAGAACAAAATTCACTGAGAAACTAAAGGAAAGTTAATGAACTTAAAAACCCCTACTCTAAATGATGTGAATTTATATTAATAGTATTACTATTACTTTTATCATTATTAACAATCTTTTGAATTATGAAATTATTATTACGTCTTATTTATTACCAGGACTATGACTCATGACTAGAAATAGCCTATGGCAGATTAAGGGGAGTGCAGATTGGGCTAAAAGTTACAATTAGATATGTATGTGTAGTGTTCCTAAATGTAATATTTTAAATGATGAAGCTAATGAAAATTATTTCTACAAAACTGGAGTGTAAAAGATTTATAATAATAAACTATTGTTAATAAATAAATTTTCATTCTCCCAGCAAAGTAATGAAATTTTCAAGAAGACAAAATGACAAATTTTAACAAATTTGGGTTTTGAATATCTCTACTTTTGCTATATACAAGAACTTGCTAATTTACGGGACAAAAACCAAGAAAACAATGATGAATATCAATCACATTTGTCGCTCTACATTGCCCTTCGTCAGATCAGCTCGATCCGTCATTACTTTACAGTTAGTGCATCAAAACCTCTTGTCTGTGCTCTTTTTATAGCTCGTATTGATTATTGCAATTCTCTTCTGTCAAGTGCGCGAAAACACAGAAAGTTCAAAATTTAGCTTCCAGATTAGTTCTAAAGGCAAAAAAACATGATCGTGTTACTCTATATATAGTCTATTTATAGTCAGCTATTCTTCCAGTCCACGACCTCGCACGCTTACAGTTCACATCAAAAACCACGTGTTACATTCTAGACAACTAGCACGCTCATACAATGTCAATACAACAACACAACACTTCTCTCACATCTCCCTTCTAACAAAAACAAATTAATGACCCAGATTATCAAAACAATCACAATTAATGCATCAAACAATTCAGTACATGAATTCTAACACTGAATCTACAAATGTCTCTTCAAAGCACAGTGCAACGTTTTGTCTCTTTATCTGGGTATCTCTTTGGAAGCTTCACCTGTCTCCCGTATCTTTTTGTTGTAGTTGCTGACTTCGCTTGCTGAGTTGCTGATGACCCATATCTACCAACGCTGGGAGCATGTTCTTCATGCTCTATTTCTGGTGTGTCATACTCAAAAATATCTGTCACACCTCTCCTTCCACGAAATGTCTGTCTCAGCATATTGTTTCGTGGGTATGTCATACCATCGTTAGTCTTAACGATGAATGACCTTGGCGTCATTGCTGCTGACACGACGACTGCTGGCCGACACGAGCCTTTTGTTTTTTTCTGAATCTTTGCGTTGCTTACATGCTGGGAGCGTCTTAGTCCGTTGATTTCTTTTAATATTTCCTCTGCTGTTTGGACCTCTGTTAATGTTGCTTGCTAAGCCCATGATTTTAATCAGATTCAGCTTTTGACAGGCTTGCAGACCAAGGATCATCTTTTAGGGCGTCTTAACTATTTGAAACACCAGCACCTTTGTCTTGTCTTTCACATAGCATTTGATTGATGTTTTGACTACAACAGGCAATGTTTCCCCACTGTATGTAGTGAGCATTGCTGTTGATTTCTGCATACTTCCAATTCTAAGTTGACTGAACAATCTGTGTGGCTGAATGTTTACTTGTGCTCCAGTATCCAGTGTGAACACTACTGGCCTCTGTTCAAGCGTGACGAATGCCCTCCATTCATCACTGGTTGCGTGGACACACTTCCTATGCATAATGTTTCTTGACTATAGTCTACGTGATCTTTTATTTGAAGGTTGACAACTTTTACACGTTTTGATTTGCATACAGCTTAAAAATGATTTAATTTTCCACAGTTGTGGCATAACTTCCCATAAGCAGGACATCTTCTAGATCCTTGTTGTTTTCCACAATATTTACATTCGCCTGCTTTTAGGTGTGTACTTGACCTTGCAGCTTGCTTGACATATTGACTTTTTGTCATGTGCGTACTTGATTTCTCACATGCCTTTGAGTTCACAGCTTAAACGTTTTTTTTCATTTAAATCGTTGAGTTGCCATTCTGAAGTTTCCGCCGCATTGCATATAATTTCAACCTTGTTTAAATTCAGGTCTAATTCTCTCAGTAGTCTAGCCCTGAGATATTCATTATTTACTCTAGCCACAATTCTGGCCTTTATCAACGACCCTGTTAAACTTTCAAATTCAAAAGACTTTGCTTTAAGTTTAAGGTCTGTTATAAAATTATCGAAACGTTCTCCCTCACCTTGCTCTATGGAGAAAAACATGTGTCTCTCGACTGTCGCATTCTTTCTTGGCAAACAATAATCCACGAATTTTCGTAACAAGCACATCACTGAATGTAAATATGTGTCCAAATCGTCACATTCCTGTCCAGTCCATTGGAACACTTCAACCGCCTCCTGGCCTATTACATGCAGCAGTGTAATGCTCTGCACTTCTTTGCTTTTGTGTCGAGTCCACTGGCTATCTTATATATCTGGAAAGACTGCTTAAATCTCTTTCATTTATCTGCAATGTTTACAATTAGTTCCAGTGGTTGTGGCGGGTGGAGTCGACCCATCTGAAACCATGTAATGGTTTTTGCTTCAGTATTTCAAATAGTTTTGAGGTAATATACTTCTGACACCATGTAATAGTATTTGCAGATCAAGTAACAAGACTTTAACACACTGTGTTCTTGTTTACAACTGTGAGAGACTTGTTGTGTTTATTTTGTATGAGCATGCAAGGACTTGACCTAGTATGAAACACGTGGTTTGTGATGTGAACTGTAAGCGTACGTGGTCATGGACTGGGAGGTGAGATGACTATAAATGTACCGTTCAAGAGGTAACCGTGTTTGATTGCATACGAGCTGATTAGTAGTTGGTTTTACAGTTAAAGGCAGTTGATTGAATAGAGTGATAAAATACCGTTGTTAACCAGAAAACAGTGTGTTTAAGACTTGTTACTTGACATGCAAGTTCTATTAAAACAAATGTATTTAATCAGTCTATACAATCCACTGCAATCAATAGTACAATCAACTACCCCAGTTGCCTCTTGAACCACGTGTTTCATTCTAGTCAACTCGCAAAATCATACAATGTCAATACAACAACACAACTTTTCTCTCAAACGCTACTTTACTCACTTTATTGGCTACCCATACAAGCCCAAATTAATTACAAACTGGCCGTTCTCTGTCACAACTTCTTTTCTGACTCATGCTCTTCCTATCTTACTGAGCTTCTGTCGGTGTACTCACCAAGTCGTCAGCTACGCTTTTCTGCAGATACATGCATTATCTGTGTTCCTAAGACACAAACTAAGACATTTGGCGAAAGGTCATTCTCTTTTTGTGCAGCCAAACAATGGAATTCTCTACCATTAAACATCCGCAATATTTCAACTACTAAATCCTTCAAAATTTCTCTTAAGACACATCTTTTCAAAATTTATTTTCAAAATTAATGAAACAACATTACTTTTTAATGATTAACGTAGCTTGTGTGTAACGTACTCTCATTTATGTGGTTGTTATGATATGAATGCTTATTTAATTTTTATATGTATGTTATTTTCTACATATAAAGCGTTGTGAGCCCGGCTCTTTGCTGGTATACAGCGCTATATAAATTATCAATTTATTGTTATTATTACCATTTATATATTTGCATATTTCACATTTTCAAGAAAAAAAAAGTCTCTATGGAAGCATTGGTGTTTAATAAGTTACTAGATATGAATAAAGACATTTTACATAAGGAAGTCTCATAACTTTTGAAAACAATGATAAAAGTCATAGAAATAGCCTTACATTTTGCTTACGGTAGTTCAAAGTTTACAATTGTACAAGATTCGTATTAATCTCAAAATACAGATAATAAGAAACTTAATAAAGTAATAGTCTACTAGACTTACTATTACTATAAATAACTAAAAATAGGCTACTAATATTATGTGCCTGATAAATCTACGGTTTATATTTAAAAGAGGTGTCGAAAGAAGAAACAAAGTTAATGGTTGGTGCTAATTAGACTTTTTTAAGTGGGCTACTTCAATGCCTGATTTGCCAAAAGCTTTCAGAAAATAAAAAAGTTCAAGTGTGCAACTTCTATTCTTAAAGGCATTTATAGCTTTTATAAATATTTTTATTTTGAACTACTTGCAAAAAAGAATTTAAAAAAGAAATATTACCATAGCTCTTTGTTTTTGGCCATTCCAAAATAAACTAGCAAGCCCCCTTATATCCATTGCCTGTGATTATTATCTTGCCAATAAGTTCTTAGCAGAATATAGGACGCAAAAGTCTTCTGCATAGAAGATGCGTCCATAATTATAAGAAATGTTAGGAATGTAATGTAATAAAATCAGATACAACAACACCTTTTTTTACAAATGCATGTCCATAAAACCTCAGGACGTGAAGTACTTACTTACATTATAGAATCGAGAATATCTGTCACTTTCGAAAATACAATATTATCTACCAAATATAAATTTTAACTTTAACGAACATTATTAATTTTTACATTCGACTATTTTATTATATTACATAAAATAAAATGCAGTATTGATGCTAAATACCAACTAATCCCATTATATTCTTCAAACGTCAAATTAAAATGTATCATTTGCGCTTTTGTCAATGTGCGCTTATGTGGCCGTTCGCATTTATCACTGCGCAATTGTCTGTGTCCGCATTTGCCGGAGAACTTCATTGTCCGTATGCGCAACTATCGGTGTTCGCGTTTGTCCTGTGCGCATTTGTGTCTTTGAGGAATGGTCTGTCCGCGTTTGTCGTGTGGGCAATTGTCTTGTGGGGAACAAAAATGTATAATTAAATGTATATGTTTTTACATATGTAGTGGAATTGGTCATGACAAAGTATTTGATCAACAAAAATAAATATTATAATAGCTCATATAAAAGATCACAAACAATGCATTTATTTAAAAAAACAAAACAAAAAAACAATAACAACAACACACAATTATAAGTGTTACCATAATTTTATATAGAGTTGGTACAAAAGGAGCATGTAGTATTTCTGATAGACATCACGGTGAAGTGGTTTCTAATAGCGTATCAACATATAAAAAAAAAGGTGACAAAAACTTATTTAAAAGGTAACAAAAGTGTTTTACTAAAAAAAAATATGTTTTTTTAACAACACTTACAAATCAAGTATTTGTATAGCCACCGGCCGTCCTCATGGGACGATGGCGTGTACACCTGCTAATCTGCCTCCTTGCCCTTTCTCCTGGCCATTCTCTCTTCACTCAAAGCTATGAGGGATGCTTCCGCGACATGAATGCCCTCATGCACTTTTGCCCGCTAGGAGGTGCGCTCCTCGGCAATGGTCTCCCACGTTATCTGTAACAATGACATGTCTTTCTTGCATACGTCCTTGAAGCGCAAGCAGGGGCAACCTCTTTTTCTTATACCGGTTGCCAGCTCACCGTAAAGCAAGGCTCTAGGAATGCGCTTCGAGCTCATCCTGCGGACATGACCTAACCACAGCAGTCGCCTCTCACTCAGAATTGAGTGCATACTCAGCATATGGCTTCTTCTGAGTACCTCGACATTGGTGATCTTGTCCTGCCACTTGATGCGTAGAATCATACGCAAGCATCGTAAGTGGAAGCTGTTGAGCTGCTTTGTTTTCTTGGCGTAGGTCATCCAGCATTCACTGCCATAGAGGAGTGTGCTGAGCACGCAGGCCTGGTACACAGTGATTTTCGTGCTATCTGTGAGCTGCGCATTGTTCCACACTCTTTGATTCAGCCTAGCCATCAATGATGCGGCCTTGCCGATTCTGGTTCCTATTTCCTTATCCAGAGAGAGTGTGCTTGTGATGTTACTGCCAAGGTAGGTGAAATCATCGACGACGTCCAAGGTGTTTCCCTCAATGGAGATTGCTGGAAAGCGGTCAGTGCCTTGTCTCATAATGTTGGTCTTTTTTAGGCTAATTGTTAAACCAAAATCCATGCATGCCTCTGAGAACTTATTGACCAACTGTTGGAGTCCTGCCTCTGTATGTGAGGTAAGGGCTGCGTCATCCGCGAAGAGCAACTCTCTGATTAATACATTTTTCAATTTTCTCTTCGCACGGAGCCGGCTGATATTATATATGTTTCCATCCGTCCTGGTATGAATGTTCACACCCTCGGAGCAGACCTCGAAAGCATGTCGCAATAGCATCGAGAAAAAGATACCAAAGAGTGTTGGAGCCAGTACACAGCCCTGTTTGACTCCGCTACAAACTGGGAAGGGTTCTGAGGTGGCACCATCGAAGAGCACTGTGCTGTGCATATTGGTGTGGAAGGACTCGATGATGGAGAGAAGCCGCGGTGGACATCCTATTTTATCAAGTACACGTAGCAGACCCTTGCGGCTGACCAGGTCAAATGCCTTCGATAAATCTATGAAGGCGATGAAAAGGGGTTTCTGTTGCTCCCGACATTTCTCTTGTAGCTGACGGAGTGAGAAAATCATGTCCATGGTTGATCGACCAGTCCGAAAACCACATTGCAATAACTACCGTGGTATCTCCTTGCTGAGTATTGTGGGAAAGGCCTTTTCCAGAGTTGTCATTGCACGCCTGCAAATTCTGGCATAAACTGTCTACCCAGAATATATATATATATATATATTTATATATATATATAATATATATATATATATATAATTGGCTATAGTAATTACTACCATACTGAATCATATCTCTCAGTAGATTAAATGGCTTCAAGAAATTATATCAATAGTGGATAGTACCGCTAATCATAAAGGGATCCTATTGGAATGTATACAAGCAATGAGGGCAAGGCATTCTAGTAAAAAACGGGATCACTTTATGCTATGGGATAATTGTGGCGAGATTTATGGAATCTTAGGTGGCTTGTTGTCTAGGGGCATATATATATACGAGAGCAATGCCCGTGCGATGCTACGGGTAGGCACAATGAAAATAACTTTATTTGGATGTGAGTTTCACACTCCCCTTAATAATGAGTGTAAACGTATCAGGAAAATAGGGTAGTCATAAATCAAACCCCTTCTTTATAAAAATCACGATATGTGTGTCTAGAAAATAGATAGTACGATGAATTTAAATATTACCCATCAATGTTGGTATTTCTGCTTTAATAACGCACGCTTTTGTCTATATGCTTTACCAGAATAACAAAGGTCCTTAACAGTTACAAAAATCTAATGGGCAAGGATCAATTTCTTTTTCCATTAATCAAAAAATGAAAACAATATCTTTGATTCCTTTGGTTCTTGGAAAAAACTCTCAAAATCACCCACTCCATTTTATAAGCTAAGTATGAAATTAGTTCAAGACGAATAGGATATTTTTTAGCATAGTAACAAAGCAATTAATTGGCATAAACTTGTTTCAATTAAATAACGGATTATTTTTCTTTGTATTTATATTCAAGCCTTTTTTCATTGTAGCTTTTTTAGCTTATAAAATGAATATAAGTTAGGGCTTAATATATAACATATATTATGTAGGCATTTGATTTTAAAACAGAATAGTTTTTAAAAAATTAGTCTGTATACAAAACTTTAGCCTCGTTGTATATATATTTTGTATAATATTGCTCAAATAAAATTAAGTTGTTATGTCACAATATTAGTTGCTGTTAGTGTATTTCTTGCAAGAACAGGGTAGGCACAATTAAAAAATAACTTTATTTGCTTTTGGGTCTCAAATTTCCCTTTAAAAATGAATGTATATGCATCATGAAATTAGGGTAGTGATAAATCAAACCACTTTTTATAAAATTCACGATATGTCTGTCGAGAATATAGAGATTATGATGAATTTAAATATTAACCATCAATTTTGGTATGTCTGCTTTAAAAACGCATGCTTTTCTCTATATAATATACTACAAAAGAATATAAATGTACTTAACAGTTATAAAAATCTAATCGGCAAGGCTCAATTTCTTTTCACATGAATAAAAAAAAATTAAAATATCTTTCCATATGATTCCTTTGGTTCTAGGAAAATGCTCTGAAAAACACCAATTCCATTGTTTAGTTTAAGCATGAAATTATTTTTTTAAATTTATTTTTTTGAATGTAACAAACAAAATGTACATTATATATTATTATTTCTTAAACATAAAAACCTTAATTATCTTCTGTTATGTTTAATATCATGTTTTGAATTGTTTGTCTAAAAATGTGTTCTAATGTTATGTTTGTGTAACTGTGGTTATGGAAGAATGCCGTAAGTCTGTGATGCCATATGTGTTTTCTGTACTGTGAAAGTATTTTTTAAGCTTATAGTTTGTTGTTTCTTGTTTATAGAGTCTGGTATTATGTTTAGTGTTATTGCTTTATCTATATCTACCTTGTGTATTGTGTCTGCTTTTATGAATTGTTGGAGTGTGTTTTTAGTTTGTAAAATTGTATTGCATGTGAGATATAAATGTTGTTCTGTCTCATCAGCTCCTGACCTACAGAGTGGACAGCCTATTCTTGCACCTCTGTCTTTATAATTTATTGATGAGACTGGTGTTGTATTGTAAATTAGTCTGTATGTTATTTTTCTTTATTTGATATTTCTTTGATATGTGTATTTTTTTAAGTTTCCTCAGTGTTTTTAATTCCATAAACTTGTGTCCATTTAATTATATTGTTTAGAGGTGTTGCTTGTCTTTTTATTAAATGTGTATATATTTCTTTGGTTGTTTTGTGTACTACTTATTCATTACCTTTTATTGCTTTGATGCATGCTGTATGAAACTGTGATTGATTTCTACCAATGTAATTTTCAGTGCTGTTATCAATTGCTATTAAATGTCCTATTCTGATTCCTAAGTAATAATGCTTGAATGTATTTTCTGATATTTTTTTAATGGCTTGTCCTTTACATTTTATTCTGAGTGCTTGTATTTTTGTTTGTATGTCTTGCAAGTTTATTCCTCTATTTAGCTTAGATTGTATTAGTGTTGTTTGTTTGATATTGTGTATTGTTCCTTGGAATATGTATTTAGTTATGTGTGAGTTAATTTCTTATAAAATTATTGGTGGGGGTTCCCATATTGTTCCTGTATATATTGTTTTGGGGATGACATATGTGTTTATAATTGTGCTCCTTCCAAAAATTGTCTGTGCTGTGTATTTGTTTTTGTCAATAATTTATTTAATTGATTGTTCAATATCCCTCCATATTTCATTGTTTGTCTGTGTTTGATTATTGGAATAAAAGATCCCATAAATTCTAAGACTCTCATTTCTAATTATGCCTAAGGGGAAATCTAGTCTATCTTGCCACCTACCTATCCCCATAATTTCAGATTTGTTTACATTATTCTTGGACCCACTACCTTTTCCAAAATCTTGAAAAATTGAAATTATTTTGTGAATTCACCTATCATTTGTGGGGAAAAATACCGTGTCATCTGCATAAGCAATCACTTTAATATCTCTGGCTCCAGGGATCCCTATTCCTGTAATGTTTTTCTCCATTCTGATTTTCTCTATAAGTGGTCCAAAGGATAGAATATATAGATAAGGGGATAAAAGACACCCTTGTCTAACTGATCTTTTAATTGCAATGTTTTTTTAAATTATATTATTTATTATCAGATTGCTGATAGGCGTTCTGTATAGAATTTTAACCCAATTACAAAAATACTCCCCTAATTTATTGTGTTGTAATATCTTGTGAAGGTATGCATGGTCTACCCTGTCAAAGGCTTTTTCCTGGTCTAGTGATAATATGCATGTTTGAATTTGTTTTTCACTTGTATATTGAATAATGTCTCTGATTAAATGATTGTGGTTGTTGATGTCCCTGCCTTTAATGCTGCATTGTTGATTGACATGAATGAGAGTATTTAAATGTGGGTTTAGCTTATTGGCTAATGTTTTAGTAAGAATTTTATAATCTGTGTTGAGTAATGATATGGGCCTATAATTTAAAAGTAGTGTTTTGTCTGTGTCTTTCTTTGGTAGAAGTGTGATTTATGAAGTGTTCATTGAATTTGGTAGTTCCATGTTGTTGTAAGCTTCTTCTAAAGTTGCATGTAATATTGGGCCCAGTGTTGTAAAAAAGAAGTTGTAAAACTCCGTTTAAGACGAATTAGTTATTATTTGAGCAAGATAATATTTATTTGAATATGCATGCTTAGTGGAGGGTGGAAATATGGTTTATGGGTTTAATATACACATCTTCTTTTCACACGAATATTAACATAAAAGCTATGGGTTTTTTTTAAATTCATAGAGATTGATTTTCTAATAAATTATGTCATTTTGAAAGGACGTCCCACTCTTTTCTTCTAGTATTAACAAAGCAATAAATTTGCAGATTCCACACACAAAATGATTACTTTCCGTTGTATTTGTATTTAAGCCTTTTTTCATTGTAGCTTTTTTAGCTTATTAAATGAAATATTTGGTAATGGTCTTTTGACATATTTGGTAATGGTCTTAATATATAACATATATTTGAGGGCATTTGATATTAAATCAGAATAATTTAAATAGACTTTTTTCAAGAAAGTTTATACAGCTTATAAGAAAACTGCCATTTAGTAAACCACATGATCTGCCTTTGAAATCAGTCTTTATACAAAACTATATCCTCGTTGCATAATATTGCTCAAATAAAATCAAGCTGTTATGTCTAAATATCAGTTGCTGTTAGTGTATTTTTTCGCTTGAGCACGCACTTTCTGATGCTAGAACCTATATATGAGTCGTAATACCCACGATATGTCTTTACACTAAATATATGTATACCTTAAAGAAACGTACAGTTTATACCCGAAGTGTGTGCCACCCAACTCATAAAAAGCATATTATGTATGTGAATTTTGATGCTTAAGTAAGGTGTGCATGGGTTTTATTTGTTTTAAAAAAACATTTTGAATCGCAATGTCTGGGCTTAAAATTTACCCTGCTGATTTATTTTAATATATGCAAAAGTATAAAAACATTTGCTAAGCTATAGTGTTTATGTCATCCAGGGTTGGGCGATATTATTGACCAATAAATGGTACATTTCAAAAGGTCATAAAGTTGTACTCAATATAAAAATAGCTGTTTCACTTATTACCCACACTCATTGGTCCGTGCATATAACTCCTATATATAATCCATTTTCGTCAATAACAGTACCGACTTTTTTTTTCATTCATTCTATTTCCTTGGGGCAGTTTATGGAGCAATCTTTCCAGAAAAAAAAATCGTGTAAACTATTTAAGCACCGAAGGAAAATAAATCTACCACCTAAGAATCATTGGCATTGCTTTCATCACTAATCACTTGCTTTATGCATTTTTTAATTTATAAATATAACTTACCTAGCATGTTTAACTTAATTTATGCAAAAAGAAAATTAACAGTGGCTAAGCTATAGAGTTTGGTATCTGGTTTCACTCATGTGCTTTCTTTCTCTACTGCATTGAAGACATTTTTAGTATTTGATTATTTATAACTAACTTTTAAAATGTCAAATACATTAAGTATTTAAATTTAAGCATATATGAGGATATTACGAAAAGTTGTAAAATGATACTGTGTATTTGATAATAAACAAAATAATAGTATATCTATATAAATATTGCTAAAATATTATACTAAAGAAAACAGTGACTGTGGTTTGTAAACAGAACGTTAGGTAAATTAACGTTGAACATCAATGTAGACTGTTGGAGAAAGATTAAAGCAAATAAATTTTTCGAACAGCTGGATGACATACATCTCGAAAATACATAAAGAAAACAGTGTTAAGATGTATTTGCAAATATATATTAATTATTTAAAATTTAAAAAAAAAGATATACGTAATCTTGTTAGAGGCTCAACATTACCACACATAAAAATAAACCGTTTCATCACATTTAGTTCACAACATAAACACACACACACACTCACTTTATTCACACACTTATACACACAAACATAAACACACAAACAGATAGTACCATTAAAAAAAATCACATTTCATTGAAATAACCGCGGCTCTTTTTACTTTGTTTCCATTTCACAAATTAATATGAGCTCGAACAATTACGTCAAGTCACAATATTTTATAGCGAGAAACGCCGTCTTGTTAAAATCTCGACACCAAAATGTTTATTATTTAATTTTCAATAATTTATTTTATTTTCGGGAGTTACCCCGCATAGCGAGCACCCACGCACACACACGGCTTCGGACGCGCTTAGGCGCAATATATATAGGGATATATATATATATATATCTAATATATAAAGCTCAAATGTTTGTATGTTTGTATGTTTGTATGTTTGTATGTTTGTATGTTTGTATGTTTGTATGTTTGTATGTTTGTATGTTTCACTTTTCGACTTTCTGTTAGACAATCACGGAAAAACCAAATGACGGACGGGGACCAAATTTGGCAGGACGGTTCCTTTTACCCTGAAGGTGGTTTTAAGTTAGTTTTTGTAATTGTCCCTTTTGCCCGAATGCCGTAAATTAAATAATCAGAAAATGCAGAGACAAAGAATAAAAAAATTAACCTCATTTCTGTGTTGAACAAATTTACGCGGACGTTCAAATGCCGTTCAAAGCGAGTTACTTTTGGTGACGTTTTTTTCCCCCAATACTTTATTTTCAGCCGTGCGCATTTGAAAAAATATTATGTCTAATTACGGTGCGCACATTTTCGTGTACGCTTCATAATTTGAGCTGTGTAGTACAAAGAATTGTCATTTTCTTTACTGTTACTTTCTATATATTAGATAGACACGTAAACATATTTAATTACAACTGCCACACAATGCATTAGATTTAATTGTTTACACGTTTAAATTTAATTGCGAATTTGTTTTAATTATTTTCTGTTCCATAACTCGACATTTAATGAAAAACCTATATATGAAATATGTAATAATTGTGTCAGTATTTTTTTCAAGGCTTCATTTTTAGCGGTGCACGTTTTAAAATCTTTTATCGCCTGATTACTGTGCGCACATTTTCGTGTACGCATCTTAAATTTAGCTGTGTTCTATTAATATAACATTTATATTTTGTTTGTCTTTTACATAAGCTGTTGTCTTTTACATAACCTATACACTTATACTATTTAAACTTAGGCTACCGGACTTATTAACATAAGTAGATTACACTAAATAAAGTGATCCTGAAAACGCTTAATTATTTTGTATTGCGAATTGAATATGTTATGTTCTTTCCTTTGACGATGGATTAACATAGGCCATTTTTAAAATCAATTATTGTCATGGTTTCACATGCATTTTTAACATACAATTCATTTGTTTTGTTTGTTTGTTTTTTTAAAATTAAGAATATAGCTTAATTTTTTTAATTTATCTTTATTATCTTTATCTCATAGACGCTGTTGCAAATATTGAATTAATTACAATTGTGTTACATTGCAGTGTCGTAAATATATAAGAGCTTTTTAGTGACGACAGTGGCAGAGATCTTTTGTAAAAATGTCAACAAAGCAGCGGCCCTTTTTTAATGGATACAAACAAAAAAACATAAAAATATCAACTGAGCTTTATATATTAGATATGCGTTTAAATTATTTTATTTCAATTATTTTAACGATGCATTGTATTAATATTTTACATGCAATGTATAAAATTGGGATTTTTAAAAATTTAATTCATAACTCGACATTTAATTAAAAACCATAGATGTAGCGAGTTTATTTTATGTTGAAAGTGATGGCCTATGTCAAATAAACTTACACTTTAAAACTGTTTACTTAAGCTTTATACATTATAACCTTTCGCTACCGAACGTATTAAAAAAAGTTGACTAAATTTAATGAAGTGATCCTGAAAATGCTTAATTAATATGAATGCGAATTGAATATGTTTTTATGTTCATTCCTTTGTATTCAGAATAGCATAGGCCATTTCTAAAATTGCCTTTTAATCATTTTTAAGATGCGCTTATTAACAGACGATTGAATCTTTTTTTTAATGTATTTTATTTTTCAGATATAAAATCTGGTGTGTGTGTGTGCATTGAATATAATATACAAAATATGATGCCTTATCCGAAATAGGGAACATGAACAGGTTTTGAAATTAACCTCTTGCACCGAATGGGCCAGGGCCCCTTAATGCTATTTTCCCCCCCCTATTGTAGGTATGTAAAAAGTAGTTTAAGAGTTAGATATTGAGAAAAAAACTGGATTTTGACAAAACTTAGAATATAAAAACTTAACAGCCTATATTACTATAGGGCACTGAACTCTTAATTTCCATTCCTTCGAAAAAGTCTTTTTACTGAACTTTAATCATTGTATTTCCTATTAAATTTTACACGATATTGAGGAATATATATTGAGTACAATAGATAAAAACAACATTAAGGGCCCCAGGGCCAATTCTGGGCAAGATATAAAGTTCAAAACACCTGTGAATTTCAATTTGTATAATAAGGGATACATGTGTCATTATTTGTCAAGATTGTTAATGACTGAATAATGAATAAAATCTTAAAGGTTTAAGAAATGAGTACAATGGCAATAAAAAAAACTATAATATCACTCATTTTGGGGCCGGGGCCCTTAATATCGTTTCTTCTTTTGTACGCTATTTAATTATTTATTTATTTATCCGTTTGCTATGAAACTTGGATTTTTTTTTCACACTTCCACGACAATTTCTTCAGAATTATTTTTAAACATACCACTTATTGGTTTCTTTAAATTTATTCCTTTTTACTTTGATCGTTGCAACGCGCGACGGGTGTACTAGTATATCTATATATATAAAAATCAAAGTATGTCTGTGTGTGTGTGTGCATGTCCTTTATAGCAGACTAAACCATTCATCCGATCGTCATGAAATTTTTGGAGACTGTTTAGTTCCTACCTGGAATGGTAACTGGCAACTTTGTTTTCTAAATTTAACACTCATGGGGCGCCGGGGGCCCATAATGTCATTTTTTGCTTATATGAGCTATATTAAAATTAGTTTAAGCGCTAGCTACTGTGTAAATTGTTGGATCTTAACCAAACTTTGTATATGACAACTTGATAGCCAATATTAAAATACAATATGGAACTGAACTGCAAATAGTCCTTATTATGGGGCTGGGGGCCCAAAAATTCACATTTCTTAAACGTTAAAGATTGTATTCACCATTCAGTCATTAACAATCTTGACAAATAATGACACATGTATCCATTATTATACAAATTGAAATGAACAGGGGTTTTGAACTTTATATCTTGCACTGAATGGGCCCCGGGGCCCTTAATGTCTTTTTTTTTGCTTATATAAGACATATAAAAATTAGTTTATGCGTTAGCTACTGAGTAAATGAATGGATCTAAACCAAAATTTGAATATAAAAACTTGGTAGCCCATATTAAAATACTATAGGGCACATAACTTCAAATATCGATTCTTTCGGGGCCGGGGGCCCCCAATGTCTTTTCTTCGTGTATGTTTAATGTATTTTCTCCCATTCAATTTTTCACGATCTTGAGGAATATATCTATGAGGAAACTTAATTAAATGAAATGGTTTTTGAAATTTACATCTATCACCAAATGGGCCCAGGGGCCCTAAATGTTTTTTTTTCTTATATCTATCTATCTATCTATATATAAAAAATCAAAGTATGTCTGTGTGTGTGTGTGTGCATGTCCTTTATAGCTGACTAAACCATTCATCCGATCGTCATGAAATTTTTGGAGACTGTTAAGTACCTACCTGGGATGGTAACTGGCAACTTTGTTTTCTAAATTTAACACTCATGGGGCACCGAGGGGCCCATAATGTCATTTTTTGCTTATATGAGCTATATAAAAATTAGTTTTAAGCGCTAGCTACTGTGTAAATTGTTGGATCTTAACCAAACTTTGTATATGACAACTTAATAGCCAATATTAAAATACTATAGGGCACTGAAACTGCAAATAGTCATTCCTTTGGGGCTGGGGGCCCAAAAATTCACATTTCTTAAACGTTTAAGATTTTATTCACCATTCAGTCATTAACAATCTTGACAAATAATGACACATGTATCCATTATTATACACATTGAAATGAACAGGGGTTTTGAACTTTATATCTTGCACTGAATGGGCCCCGGGGCCCTTAATGTCTTTTTTTGCTTATATAAGATATATAAAAATTAGTTTATGCGTTAGCTACTGAGTAAATGAATGGATCTAAACCAAATTTGAATACAAAAACTTGGTAGCCCATATTAAAATACTATAGGGCACATAACTTCAAATGTCCATTCCTTCGGGGCCGGGGGCCCCCAATGTCTTTTCTTCGTATATGTTTAATGTATTTTCCCCCATTCAATTTTTCACGATCTTGAGGAATATATCTATGAGGAAACTTAATTAAATGAAAAGGTTTTTGAAATTTACATCTATCACCAAATGGGCCCAGGGGCCCTAAATGTCTTTTTTTCTTATATCTTCTATCTATATATATAAAATCAAAGTATGTCTGTGTGTGTGTGTGTGTGCATGTCCTTTATAGCTGACTAAACCATTCATCCGATCGTCATGAAATTTTTGGAGAATGTTGAGTACCCACCTGGGATGGTAACTGGCTACTTTTTTTCAAATTTTAACACTCATGGGGCGCCTGGGGCCCATAATGTCATATTTTGCTTATACGTGCTATATAAAAATTAGTTTAAGCGTTATCTACTGCGTAAATGAATAGACCTTAACCAAACTTTGTATACAAAAACTTGGTAGCCCATATTATAATACTATAGGGCAATTGACTCCTAATGGCCACTCCTTCGGGGCTGGAGGCCCACAATACCTTTTTACTTAAACTTTTAAGATTTTATTCCTCAATTCAGTTATTTAAAAACTTGACAAATAATAGTAAATGTATCCACTCTTATCCATATTAAAATGAACAGGTTTCTGAAATTCATATCTTGCCCTGAATGGGCCCCGGGGCCCTTAATTTCGTTTTTTGCTTATATGAGCTATATAAAATATTAGTTTATGCGTTAGCTACTTAGTAAATGAATAGATCTTCACCAAACTTTGCATACAAAAACTTGGTAGCCCATATTAAAATGCTATAGGGCACTGAACTTCTAATGTCAATATCTTCGGGGCAGGGGGCCCCAAATGTCTTTTTTTCGAGTTGACCTCTTGCACCGAATGGGCCGGGAGCCCCTTAATGTCATTTTCCCCCTATATTAGCTATATAAAAAGTAGTTTAAGAGTTAGATAATAAGAAAATAACTGGATTTTGACCAAACTTAGTATATAAAAACTTAAGAGCCTATATTACTATAGTGCACTGAACTCCTAATGTCCATTCCCTCGGAGCTGGGGGCCCCAAATGTCTTTTTACTGAAATTTAATAATTGTATTCCCTATTCAATTTTACACGATATTGAGGAATATAGCTTGAGTACAATGGCAATAAAAAAAAACTTTATTATCACTCATTTTGGGGCCGGGGCCCTTAATATCGTTCCTTCTTTTGTACGCTATTTAATTATTAATTTATTTATCCATTTGCTATGAAACTTGGGATTTTTTCGACTCTTCCGCGAATGTTTCTGCATATTTGTTTTTAAACATAATTCTCATTGGTTTCTTTAAATTTATACATTTTTACTGAGATCGTTGCAACGCACGACGGGTCTGCTAGTATATATATATATGTTTAAGTTGATCTCGCTCACAAGGTATACTTTAGTGATCTGCTCGCATATGATAATCAACAAACTAAAAGGTTGAATTTTAACACAATTTAATTTATTATACACTTTGTACAATGATGGGATTGATGCAAGGCAATGTCCCCTTCACATAACATTAATCATCATTATGCTATGCTTGCAATTAACTTTATTTTAATGGTGGGTACTTATAGTTGCACTGTGTGCTGTCGGTCGTCTCGTCTACTCCGGGTTCCCTCTGTAGCTGGGGCGGGTAGGGGTGCCTCACGAGCTCCACTGGTTGTGGCTTAGTACTGATGGTGGCTGCAGGTGTCCTTGCCCCACCCGTGTCCTCTGTAAGGGGCGGGATGGTTGGTTCTGCAAGTCGGTCCTGGCCGATGCGCTTGGTTCACTGGCTTTGATGACAATGGTGTCAACTCTGGGTCACCTTGCCCCACGCCACGTTCCTTCGGTTGATGGGGCGGGCGCGGTTGGTACTGTAAGGTCGTTCCTCTGGCTGGCGTGTTGAGTAAGTAGGTCACTTGGGCGTGCTCCTGATACTCGATGCTTGGGGGTGTGTTGGCTATCTCGTCTCGGGTTAAGACGGCATCAACTTTCACAGGGTGTGTGATAAGTTGGCTTTCGCACTCACGTGTGTGATGTGCGAGCTTCGGGGCACAGCTGTGTGTGGCAACCGGCTTCGATTGGTACGGTGTGTGACCAATCGGGTATGACGACATGTCAGCCTGGGTTGGACTGGACAGGAGTGCGTGTTGCCTCTCTGCACAGGTCCGGTATCCAGGAACCAGACTAAAACAGAAAAGAAAACTAGGGTAGTTTCTCTAATTTAGTCTGTCTATATTCCACCTTCCGACAACCACGCCTTCAGAGCAAGGTGCCAAAAGGGGATTACATATATTCATATACAATGTGACTTATTAATTTAATAATAGGGGGGCTTAGACTAGGTCTAAGTCTTAAACCACGGATGCAGACCTAGCTGGCTGACACCCGGGCACATGGTTCCACATACATAAATACATTAAATGCATCTTATTTTGTGAAAATCTAGCTCAAACCATCCACCCGATGGAGAGCGTGTGTAATCACACAGTTAAATAACAACATGGAATGTTCAACTGTCCCACGTGGTCCCGCACGGCGAGCTGTCGACCGTGGGGCTTAAACATTTCAATCAATTTTACAACCGAAAATTCAATGGTTCATATATAAGTATTCACATGTAATGCATACTATACAAATACGGCAAATAAAGCTAGAGCTCACTCTTACCAGATTTCTGGGTTTGGATGGACTTGTCGGCTCTCTCGACCAAGGATGGGCACAGATTGAATCCTGATGAGAATACTACACTTCGTTGTTCTAATGCTGTGGTCGTTGGCCGGAAAAAGAGAACGAGATCCAGGGGTGCGCTTGTATTTATACCCTGAGGGGCGGTTTGGTCCAGTTTTGTCCGATTGGCCTCTAATCACTTCCCATCTCACAAAGAGGTTGGACTATTTGAATTGACATTCTTGCATACTTAATCGGTTTCTACTGACACAGGCGAGCTAATCAAGAGCGAGTGAGTTATTCCCCTTGTTTCACCTGTAGGCTGTGTAGCAGATAGTTGGTGTCAACATAAATTTCGTCACAGAGGCCCTTTTTTTGAGATGATTCATCTTGATGAATTATCTATGAGTGGACGACAATTATCTGCGATGAGGCTCCGATCGGCTTCCGCACGTCCATAATTTTGGTGTTGAGTAGAGCATCTAGCATTTTTTTGGTTACGCGACTTCGGTTGTCGAAGTAGATTCTTCTTCTGACTTCGAGACGGGTTGAGCTCGTGACTCAGTACTTGCCCTTTTAGATGGACCGTCCTGTTCTCGCTCAATCCTGATTGATCCTGTGTAGTTTCCCTTTGGAGGTGGGACGTCACAGTGGTATTCAATCCCGGTGTATGCTTTGGCACGGTGGTTCCCACGTTGTGATGGGACATCACGGTGGCTTTCTCTACATCTCTCACCGAACTGATTGGTGGAGTTATATCCTCGTTTCTTATTTCTCTTAATGAGAGATTTGCCTGTTGCAATTCTCTAAGTTGCTTTGTTAATGACGCTATTTCGTCATCTCTGATTATGAGGGATGTGACTGAACGCAGCGTCCATTAATTTGTAATCTTCTTCCAGGACTTGGATCCTATCTTTCATTTCGCCAGTTATGGCTTCCCCCAGGCTATCCTTTCGGTTTACTGTGTGCTTAGTAACCTCGTTGACAATTCCCTTTCGAGTGGGGTTTGCCTGATGCTTTGGTTCAATCTTACGATGGTTATTAGAAAATGTATTTTCCCTGTACTTAGGTAAGTTAACCGTTGATTGCCGCCTCATCATGGGTGTGCTAACCATCCCGAAATCGTTTCGGTCGGTTACAGTGGTTATCCCATGTTGTGATGTCGGGCTTACTACCTTCTTTTCGGCCGCCTGTTTAGGTGGGCCCCTATTATTCTTCTCTTGCCGAATGGCAACTACTTGATTACGGTTTTTCTGATACATGCTCGGATGGTTTGTGCACTTTTTCATCCCTGGGTTTACTTGAGGCCTACTCTTGTTATCCTGTCGTAATTCACCATGGTTGATGTTTGCTCGGGACGAGCTGACATGAAATAACGGTGATCCTCCCCTAGCCTTTACCGGTGACGCTTTTCTCACTGTGGTGAGTTCTGGCCTCCATGGTGCGGCTACTCCTCTAGTCGCCTCCGACTTAGCTTGATATTTCCTTCTAGCTCCTCCACTGTGAAGTATCTACTTCCCAGTGTTAGGTCGAACGCTGGTGAGTCCATGACTGCCGCGTGGATTATTCCTTTGACGAAAGGAGTGTCCACCTTAATGCGTGCTATGGGAAATGTCTTTGGATGGCTGCGCCGATCAATGCCTTGGATCCTTATGGTTTCAGTGGTTAAGTCTCTTGGCAGGACCAATGATCGGTTGACAATGGCTGCACACGAACATCCCGTGTTATATAGGCACTTGATCATCTTTCCGTTGACCTTGACTTGCTCACACGATGCTTCGATGAAATTATTCTCTCCAGTCGCAGGTACGTCAAGTATCGCCCCCACCGTATGTGGAAATGCTCTGGGCTTGGCCATAGCTTGACTATGTGGCTGGAATTTTCTTCTCTGGCAATCTTCGATGGAATGAGATGACGTCTGGTGATATTCACACCATGTATGTTTTTTTCCGAAGGTACGGATGTCGGGGTGGAATTCCTGTTCGGTGAGAATCCGGGTCTCCTGTTATTCAGGAAAACGGGCGCCGCTCCTCTTTCCTCCCTTGGCATCTGGTCGTCCACGGGTTGGCCGGTGGGTTTCTGCCTAATAGGCTCCTTGCCTTCTCGATGGGCCGTCAGGTATCGGTCAGCCAAGTCCTTTACCCTGTCGAGGTGGGTGGCTCCATTTTCTTCCACAAATATCCGGAGGTCAGGGGTCATACACTCCTTCATTTGCTCTACCAGTATCATCACCATGACGCCCTGAAAGGTCTCTGGGTATTTCCCCAGGGTGCGCCATTTATTCAGGTATTTAGTTAGTCTCTCTAGGAGCTGACTGTAGGTTTCAGATTTTTCCAATCTGGCCGTTCTGAACTTTTTCCTATACGTGGATGCCGTTAGCTCATACTTTACGAGAAGGGCTGCTCTAAGAGCGGCATAGTTCCTGGCGTCTTCCTCAGCCAGTTTCGAATACACCTCGTATGCCTTCCCCTTGAGAACATGGGCCAAGCGAAGATTCCGTTTGTCCTCGGGGAGCTCATACATCTTCGCTATCTGTTCGAACCTATCCAAGTATACTTCTATCGACTGTAACTTCTCGTCGAATGGGTCCAGCGGGAACAGCAGTGAATGGTGAATCTGGCCAGTCCTTGAATCCAGGACAAGGTTGCTTCCTGTGGTGGTCGTTCGTTCCGCCTGGACTCTCTCCTTCTCTATCTCTAGCTCGACCAATCTCAGGACGTGTTCCCTGTCCGCCTGCTCCTTGGCCATCTCCCGTTCCGCCTTCTCCTTGGCTATCTACCGTTCCGCCTTCTCCTTGGCTATCTCCCGTTCCGCCTTCTCCTTGGCCATCTCCCGTTCCGCCTTCTCCTTGGCCATCTCTCGTTCCGCCTTCTCCTTGGCCATCTCCCGTTCCGCCTCTTCTCTCTCTCTCGCTATAAATAAATCGACTTCTCGGTTCATGTGCTGAACCAGTTCAGCTCCCTCCAGTCCGAGACTCTCGCCCTCTCGGCGTGCTTCGGCCTTGACCTCGGCCTTGGCCCTTACAAATTCTGCCATGTTCTACCAAACACAGTTCCGGTAAGGTGAACTCTAACTAGGTAATGTGACTTGTGACTGAATATTGCTGATCACACGGCTTAATTACAAATGATAATAAATTTTTAATTCATTAATTACTTAAAATGACTAATTATGGTTAATTACAATTAACATAAGTTACGGCAAGCTAATGATGATTTACTGATTTCAAGATATATCGCATGCGAGAGATCACCAGAACAATCCTACAATCATCCCGGACGAGCCCCCATTTATAGCCTTGTGGCGAGATTTATGGAATCTTAGGTGGCTTGTTATCTATGGGCATATATATATATATATATATATATATGTTTAAGTTCATCTCGCTCACAAGGTATACTTTAGTGATCTGCTCGCATATGATAACCAACAAACTAAAAGAATGAATTTTAACACAATTTAATTCATTATACACTTTATACAATGATGGGATTGCTGCAAGGCAATGTCCCCTTCACATAACATTAATCATCATTAGGCTATGCTTGCAATTAACTTTATGTTAATGGTTGGTACTTATAGTTGCACTGTGTGCTGTGGGTCGTCTCGTCTACTCCGGGTTCCCTCTGTAGCTGGGGCGGGTAGGGGTGCCTCTCGAGCTCCACTGGTTGTGCTTAGTACTGATGGTGGCTGCAGGTGTCCTTGCCCCACCCGTGTCCTCTGTAAGGGGCGGGATGGTTGGTTCTGCAAGTCGGTCCTGGCCGATGCGCTTGGTTCACTGGCTTTGATGACAATGGTGTCAACTCTGGGTCACCCTGCCCCACGCCACGTTCCTTCGGTTGATGGGGCGGGCGCGGTTGGTACTGCAAGGTCGTTCCTCTGGCTGGCGTGTTGAGTAAGTAGGTCAATTGGGCGTGCTCCTGATACTCGATGCTTGGGGGTGTGTTGGCTATCTCGTCTCGGGTTAAGACGGCATCAACTTTCACAGGGTGTGTGATAAGTTGGCTTTCGCACTCACGTGTGTGATGTGCGAGCTTCGGGGCACAGCTGTGTGTGGCAACCGGCTTCGATTGGTACGGTGTGTGACCAATCGGGTATGACGACAAGTCAGCCTGGGTTGGACTGGACAGGAGTGCGTGTTGCCTCTCTGCACAGGTCCGGTATCAAGGAACCAGACTAAAACAGAAAAGAAAGCTATGGTAGTTTCTCTAATTTAGTCTTTCTATATTCCACCTTCCAACAACCAAGCCTTCAGAGCAAGGTGCCAAAAGGGGATTACATATATTCATATACAATGGGACTTATTAATTTAATAATGGGGGGGGGGTTAGACTAGGTCTAAGTCTTAAACCACGGATGCAGACCTAGCTGGCTGACACCCGGGCACATGGTTCAACATACATAAATACATTAAATGCATCTTATTTTGTGAAAATCTAGCTCAAACCATCCACCCGATGGAGAGCGTGTGTAATCACACAGTTAAATAACAACATGGAATGTTCACGTGTCCCACGTGGTCCCGCACGGCGAGCTGTCGACCGTGTGGCTTAAACATTTCAATCAATTTTACAACCGAAAATTCAATGGTTCATATATAAGTATTCACATGTAAGGCATACTATACAAATATGGCAAATAAAGCTAGAGCTCACTCTTACCAGATTTCTGGGTTTGGATGGACTTGTCGGCTCTCTCGACCAAGGATGGGCACAGATTGAATCCTGATGAGAATACTACACCTCGTTGTTCTAATGCTGTGGTCGTTGGCCGGAAAAAGAGAACGAGATCCAGGGGTGCGCTTGTATTTATACCCTGAGGGGTGGTTTGGTCCAGTTTTGTCCGATTGGCCTCTAATCACTTATCATCTCACAAAGAGGTTGGACTCTTTGAACTGACATTCTTGCATACTTAATCGGTTTCTACTGACACAGGCGAGCTAAT